>JAQFVV010000083.1:2148999-2573999 GCA_028023455.1 Epiperipatus broadwayi | reverse complement strand
ATGATTTTTCTTTCAACACTAGATGATAGATAACAAAGCACTTTAGGTTTTTAAACATTAATTACTAAATCAATTTTTTTATAGGTTTCATTTAAAACATTGAAAAAATTATGCAAATCATTCTTTATTTTATTTTAAAAATGATCATTCTTCAAATTAACAAAATATAATAATAATCAGTATACTTAAGTTTAGAAATTAAAAAAATAATTTTTTTATTTTGTTGTGTGATTTACTACAATGATAAAGTGTGAACCCAAAAGCCAAATATTCACGATAGAAAGCTCAACTTGTCATGTCCAATACTCAAATGTCACATACTACTTGAATGATTAATTAACAATTTGATTATTTTTTATAAGTTTAAATTAAAAACTTCACAAAACAGGCATCACATACTGATGTCTAACTTATGAAGGCATTTATATACTGCTACAAAAACTAGTCATAAAAATGAAAAATAAAATCATGCATAGCATCAGTTTTTATTTAAAATGACTCATATTTTTTATTTCCAGTGATTATACTTCCTTTTATACTATAACATAGCAGCTACATAGTATAAATAAGATACACGAATTAACAGCTATTTCCAAACATGTCACAAAACTTTTGATTAATCTGTTTAATACTTCACTCATGATAAATTGATAAAAGCCAATGTATAATCACTTCATTACTGTTAATACTTTTCTTGCATTTATCTTGTAGTAAAAACCATAGCTATAATTCTTTCTGATTGTCTATAACTACATTAAGTCTCTAAGAACAAATGCATCTATGAATGGATGTAACTATTCTATAAAATTCTTGAAACTATATTTATTGTAATGGATAGCAATGATATTTCATAAAAATTACAATAGTGTTCATCTTTTTATGTTTATAAATTAGAACAATCAAAATATAAAAAAAGGCCAATGACATTGAAGCTAACACGTCAATCTCAAGTTCGAAATTTTGGTTTTAAATTTATCTCTACTGATAAATTTTTCCAAACCTAAATGCATTGATAGCATAAATATATCATCAAGTATTATGAAAATACTAATTTCCTTTGGCTCAAAATATTATCATTATTTCATAAAGAGTGTTATCAATTTATTTAATTAGGTCAATATTACTGAGATCCTGATTAGAATATTTTTACACCTCCTTTGTAACTCTGAAATAACTTATAATTGAATTTATGTAATATAAGAGCGTAAAACAAACTTGCTAATCCAAGTATATGAAAGTTATAGGATTTATTTATTCTTGTAAATTCATAATTATACTTAGTTATAGTAGAATCCTGAGATATCAGTAAGATTAATTAGAAATACAAATCTATATAGTGCTTCCTTAAAATACATATTTGTTTATTATAAAGAGTCTCATAATGTGCCCATACAAGTAATTAATAAGGATAAACTTGAATATATTTGATTGATAATTGGTTGAAGTTATCCTTATTGTATTTTTTGGTCGGTTACAATTCAATACCACAAATGCATAGCTCATTGGTATTTGGCCTGGATAAATGGTGTGATAGTGTAATATAAAAATATTCTAGTTATAATTTAATTTACAATATATAAGTAAATTGACCACTGAAACTAAAAAAATATTAAGCGTATTTTCTTTCTTTAATTAGATTGATTTTAATGTGACCCTAGATGATAATAATGATTATTTTGTAATCGTTACAATAACTAATGCATATAAAATTTAAATATCATCTTGAAACTTTGATAAATGCTTTATAAGGTGTCCAGATCCTAAATGCAATGCATCTAAAGCTGATTTCAATGTGTTTAAGATTGTTTCAAATGCTAAATATAATGTATCTAAAGCTGATTTTGATGAGTTCAAAGCTGATTGAGATGTAAAATAAATACACAAAGTATCTAAAGATGACTTGATAAATTTAGAAACAAATTATAAGATTTTAAAAAAAATTGTGAAAAATCTAAAATAGATTCTGATATAAAATTAAATAAAATAAAGATTAATCTTAAGATTTATAAAATTGATTCAGATATTAAATTTACTGAGAAGAGAAATTTGATGATTCTATTCACAAATATAAAAATCAATTAAAAGGTGTAAATAACAGATTAGATATTGCAGAATTTAAATCTAATAAAGTTTTTGATCGATTCGTAATTAATGTTGAGTTTAGACCCAATGAAGTAAAGAAAAACAATAAAAAAAATTTAAAAAAATCGAGAACTATATAAAAATAATTTTAAAATAAAAATAACAAAAGTAAATAAAGATAGTTAAATCCAAACTAAAAACAGAGTTAGATGATATGAAAAGAGAAATTGGAGAAATAAGTAAATCAGAATTAAAGGAAATTCATAAATATGAAATTAAACTAGGAAAAAAGATAAAAAGTTACAGAAAGATATAAAAAAATAAATGAAAAATATAAAAGCTGGCCTGAACAAATATATGAAAGCAATCCAAATATATCAGAAGAGTTTGAGAATTTTAAAAGAGAAATAGAAAGTAAACAACGAAGCTGCCTAGAAGAGCAAAAAAAAAATATATAGAGAAAGTGTAGTAAAGCAAATCAATATAAATGATCAAATTCAAGAATTAAAATAAAAAGTGGATGAACTTCAAATTGTTAATAGTAATAAGACTTTAGATAAATTAAAGACTAGTGTTTAAAATAATTGGAATGATGACAAGGACAAATATATCCCAGATATTTTAAACATGAAGTTTAACAAAATGTATCCTGGTCATAATAAAAATTAATTAATACAACAGGATATTTTAAATATTTTGTCTTTTTTTAAATAATTTCATTATATATTTGATGCTACAAATTTATAAAACTTCCAAACACAAACATTCACCTGCTTCATATTGCTGGCAACAATGATAAAATGTTCCCTTGGAAAGCCAAAAGATTGAAGAATTTAAAGAAAACATGATGATCTCATTAATCATATGACACAAACCTATAAATATATCTATGTGTTCAGGATTGCTTAGTCTTCTCTACTAACTGATTGCAAGTGAACTATATTGGAATTAAATTTAAAGTTAGGCATATTGGCATCTTGCCAAACAATGATTATGAAGTAGGAACCAAATGAACTTTTGTCATAATGGCAAATTTATCTTGAAATTGTCCTTAATAAAAAACTAAATATCTATCCATGTTCATCACCTTGCAATGAACTTTAAAATGAAATGAAATTTTGAAATCTGGATTTAAATATGAAATTTGAAAATTAGTTCAGGAATGCTTTTGTTTAAATCATGTTGTCATCTATTCTCCAAATTTTTCTTGATATCATATTTCCTATAGCAACCTAAAGTTTTCTGGATAAGCACCTATGCAATGGACAATTATTGTTAAAAATAAATTTTAACTAGTGAATTTTATCTTCATCTGGAAAAACAATTTTATATTGAATAATTATTGTTAAAATAAAATTGTAACTAATAGATTTATCTTCATAAATATTTAGAGAAAAGTTATAATTTTTGAGTGCCATTCTTTAAGATATTCATAACTACACTCCACAACTAGAAAATAAAACACCATATGATTTTGAAATATTTTAAATTCAATATTATTGGATTATATTTTAAAGCTCAAACTTTGCTATCAATTATTCTATTATAAAAATTTGTTTCACTCATCCATTAGAATTTCACAACTGAAAACACTGAAGGATTTAATTCCTTTCAAATATTTTGAAAAACTTGCACCAGAATAAATATTTTAAACTTATAAAAAACTTTGAAATAACTTTAAATTATAAGAATATTTGTTTAATTATTATAATATCTAGAGTTGTGTTGTTCAGTGAAAGTTCTCATAAGCAGCAAGGTATAATAAAAATATATACAGATACTATATTAAATTTATGATTACAATTTAGTTAAGGCTTTACTTCATTAGTATAAATGTATATTATTGACTGTTTGTACTATGGATACTGGTTTTTAATATTTAAAGTTGATTAATAATTATTTATATTAAGTCATAATACCTGACGTTTTTTATATGTTTTATTGATCTACTAATTTCATCCTATATTTCTATAATTAAAGATATTTAAAATATATAGGTTAAATATTTAGAAATATTATTTTTCTTATTCATATAAGTACCCTCAAGATTTTATAAATATTATATTGCATATTGAATTATACTTGTGGCATTGATATTTGTACAAATATTATTGTTAAGTTGAGTTAGGTTCCTGATAATATTGTATTTTCATTTTTATTCATTATTTGAGCTTGATAAGTCTCTTATAAAATGCCACCAATACTTATTGGAATCAGTTTTAAATAAAGTGTTTTATTTTATATCATGTCAAGATCACCACACATTTAGTTATTAATAAAATAGGAATTATTTTCGTAATTAAAGACATCACAATAATATTTATAATCATTGTGGTAAACTTGTTGTCATTATTATTTCATTTATTCAAAATATTTTCTATTCTTTATTGTTAATAAATTAATTATATATTTTGTTAATTATCTGGTCTTTGTGGTTAATTAATTAATACTTACCATTTACTAATTTTATACATAAATATGGTCACATGATGTTATAATTATTATATATATATATTTAAAAGGCAAACTACTTTATAAAAAATGTTGTTCATTATTTTCATACACTTACATTATCTTCACTTTAATATTTAATTGCTTAAGATAGAATTAAATATAATAAAATGCCCTTTTCTATTTATCCATATCAATAATAATAATTTATAATTTTAAAGATTTAAAATTTCAAGAATAGTATTTACTATACTTTAATCTTATAAGAGATAACTTAAAATCAAATGTATTTAATATAAAAGATTAGAACAAATTTGCTAGCCCAAATATATAAATGTCGTAGGATTTATTTATTCTTGCAAATCCAGAGTTTATATTTTTATAGTAGAACTCTGAGATATTATTATAATTATTTATATATACATATTATATAATGTTTCATTAAAATACATATTTGTTTATTATAAAGAGTCTCATAAAGTGACCATCCAAGTGTGAATAAGGTTAAGCTCAACTTTATTCATTCAGAAAATGATCAGAGTTGTCAATATTCAATTGTTATTAATTTTCTTTTTCTCTTAGTCAACATAATATCTGGTACAATGAAAATACTCTCAGAAAAGATAGTTTTTTATTTTTTAATATTTAGTTTTATTACTGCCTAGCATGCTTTCAATATATTTATTATACCAGCATGAATATGATATAGTATTTATATTGAAAGCATGCAAGGCAATAATAAAGCTAAATATTAAAAAGAACCTACCTTTTCTGTATTTTCATTTTACCAGATATAATTGTCTTTATTGTAATTTTTGGCCGGTTACAATATATATACATATAGCTGTTACATATGATATTTTTGTATTAGGTGCTATTATTATCACAATATATATTATAGTAATTACGCTGATTTTCAACACACACACACACAAAGTATATGCCATTTAAATTTGTCCATTTAATACATAATTATCAAAACCTGCTTTTATGAATGATGTAATTATCTTCACCAAATTAAAAAGGAAAGAGAATTTTAATTAGCATATTAAAAAATATAAAAAAATAATATCATATGGAAATTAATAAAAACTAGTCACAGGTATGATCGATATATATGCAGACAGACTTCATAAAGAAACATTCCAAGGCAAGTATTCATGTTGGGGATTTCCATTCTATATCAGAATGAGAATTTACATGAAAGGTGAAACATAACAGTTAACAGGCAATCAATACATTATCAAAAGCATATTCACCAATATACTTAAAAATATTATTATTTAATCAATTATTCATATCCAGGATCACATACTGTAAACCAGCTACAACTTATACAAACATACTTTACCCAGAAAACTAATATAAAGTATAAAATATTTATCTTTCTTAATCAAATACTTTCAATTCCAAGCAAACTTCTGGCCTTCATTCATTACAGGAATTCAGGATCCAAAAAAGAAGAAGATATTATTGATACACTAAAACATTAGCTCTAATATGCCAAATGATTGAAAGAATAGGTTAAAAACTATCCATGACAATAAATATTGTGAGAACTGGATAAATTCAATAAACAACTTGGTTGTATTAATGCCGTCAGGCATTTCTTTAGGCAAAACTCACCACATATGTTGTTCATGGGTGAAACAAAATATCACCTAAACTCAAACTACTTCATAAAATCAGAACTTAGTAAAATAGGTTTCACCCATTTATCTACAGGTCATGTGGCTAGGGGAGGAGTTGGGGTAATAATAAATAATCTTCTGGCTCCAACCTCCTTCAGAACAATTTATCTAGATCAGAACCTAATTGCCTTGGAGTTTACCTTCTCCTTGAATACTTTCAATGTGATTTATGTATACAGCGCCAATGTTCATGCAACACTGCTGAAAATAGTCCACACAATTAACCTAATTACTAATAATAATAATGCACCTACCATTCTGCTCGGTGACTTTAACATCTCCTATGAATCCTTCACAAAGAAATATTTACCCCTACTCAACAAAGTATTTCTCAATGGGAGGGGATTCTTTTCACCTGATGCATTTTCATTCTATACAAAAAACAGTCGTACACTCATTGATCTAATGTTCTACTCGGCCGAATTGCACTATGGGATAGAGGCTAAACTGCAACCGACAGCCTTTTCGGATCATTTTGCGATTATGGCATCCATAGAGCTGAACAACTTTCAACAAATTAAAGTCAACCAGAGTCTCAGAATGTTCACTAAAACCAACGCCACTGAGGCATTCTTCTCAGAGGCCTACATTCTTTTTCACAAGGTGAACCTCATATACCTACACCCGGTCGAGGCCTGGAGTACATTTATAGGCATTATTCAGTCACTGATTACTCAATACACCTTCAAGCTTAAGGGAACAACCACACTGATGCGTGAATTAGACAGCCTGAATTGGAAAATTAAAAACTTCAATGGTCAGGATCACAACATTGAATACTTACTTGAGTTAAAAGCTTCATACAGATCAAAACAATCAGCAGTAGCAGAGATAATAGCTACAAAAAATGCAAAGAATTACCTGCCAGCTCAACATTGCTGGACCCGGGGCTATCTCAGGTGGGCTCTGGGGGCCAGAAAAAAACAGGAGGTTCCTACTTCATTGCTCATCAATGGTGGTAGCCTTACTGGTGCGAATATGATTTTACACTTAGAGAACCACTTTCAAAACCTTCTCTTAGGTCACCGCACAAACCCTGCCTTGGAGTGGGTGGGCACAACCGGAGAGGCAGATCATGGTATTACACTCCAAGACATCACCAGTAGGTTGCAGGGTCTCCCTGACAGTATTCATCCTGGGATTCATGCTATCCCGAAGTTTGTGTTCACTCACTTAATTTTTTTTACTGCGAGGATTATATTAAACATGTTAACCTACCTCGCCATTGAAAGGAGAGTAATTCCTAACCTATATCCAATCGCCATGGTTCCATTCATTAAAAAGAACCGGGATCCTACCTCTCTTAGCAGTATCAGACCAATATCGATGACACCAATTTTGTTCAAAGTCATGGAGGGTATAATAAAAGAAAAAATTCAGAATGCCATTTTACAGGATATATCGGCCTCTCAATATGCAAGGAGGGGATCATCGGCGCTGACTGCAATTGGCGAAGTGAAAATTCTGCTTGATCACATTAGATCTAACAGAAAATCCCGGCCTGTGGCAGTCCAGCTGGATGTGTCCAATGCTTTTGATACAGTAGATGTCAACATTCTTCTTGAATTGCTATCTCAGTTGGACATATCAAAAACAGATAATTCAGATATTGGACAATCTCCTGAATAATAGGCATATTCATATTTCCATAAATGGACATTACTCAGATGGATTTGGCCCTTCAAGATCCATACCACAAGGTTCACCGTTGAGTGGTCTTTTGTTCATAAAGTACATCAACCCTCTGATTAAAGAGCTAGATCAGCTTCCAGGTATATATGTGGCCCGGCTTAAGAAAAACATCAAGGTTTTTGCATACATGGATGACATACTTGTGATTCTTCCATCTTGTAAATATCTGAAGACACTTCATTCCATAATTACCAATTATACTAAAGATTATAAATTATCCATCAATCCTCACAAGTCATCATCCTGGTGCATCAACACTGGTAGGAAAATACTATCCAATTTTTTAGCGGAACCTCAGTGTTTTCTGGGGTTTCCTATCTTCAAGTCACAGACTGCTATGTCTGTCTGCCTACAAAAATCCATCATAAGCAATGCTACTAAGGTGGTTCAGTCGCTGTCAAGGACATACCTGTCCCTACAAGGGAAGATTGCTCTTATTAATATGAAGATTATGGCGAGCATAAATTACTACCTGCCAATAATGTCAGTTACCAAATTATTCACCTTACAGATTCAGAGGCTCTGTGGTCAGCTCTTATGGAGAGGTCGGACCACTGCAATTAGCATCCGCAGACTTCAGTTTCACAGGAAACAGAATGGTATGGGTCTCCATTCAATACAGACAATCAATTTCCAAAAAGGGCATTCACTTTTAGTAAATCTGGGGAAAAAATACCCTCTATCAAATATTATAGAGACTGTAATACCTACTGACAGACCTCCCCCCAGTAAACACACATGGCTTGACACCATTATTAAACAACAATCTCTATACATTGGGCACTCAATAACAGGGTTTAATAATAAAATCAACATCTGGCAGGCACATTGCCTGCTGAATCCTGTTAATACAGTTATTTATGCTCACCTAGGGTGCAGCAATCATAAAATCACCTCAATATTTAAATATCTGCTACTGGAGCCCAAACTTTTGGATTATCTGATTAAGGTGAATATGGATTCCATGCCAACTAATACATTCTTATACTACAAACGGTTTCTAAATAAAATAGACCCTATTTGTCATGCCTGTTCTAGAGGAGAGGAGTCCTTTAATCACCTGTTAAATGTATGTCCAGGCTATAACAGTATTCGAAGAATTATCTCTCAACACTGCATTATAGCAGTGGATAAAATCCTGGACATCAGGGGTTGTCTCTTCTCTGGAGACTTTACAGTAATCAGGTTATCAATCTTCCTGACATATGCTTTTTGGTACACAAGGTGCAGGACAAAGTTCACACAACCAACACCGGATCCCAATGCTATATTTTGCGATAAGCTCAAAGCTCTTCAAGACAAGGATAAGATACTATCCTCTAGATTTTTGTTTAACAATACATGGAGCCTACTAGTATGGCCTACAGACTCTACATGAATTTTGGACCTGATATATCCACATTGTAGTGTATTGTAGAAGAAGTAGTCTGTGTTGCAACATGTCAGATTCTTCTAGAGGGGCATTGATTTCATACTACATCTATACCAGCTGATAAGTTAGCATTATTGGGTCATTCTTTGCACTGGCAGGGGTGGGCAATGCCAACTAAATAGTACGTATCTGCTCATTTTATAACCTGCTAGTGCGGAGAATGGCTCTTGCATACTTTTTCCAGACCAACGCCAGCAATGGATGAGCCAACATTAATAAAGTGTTTTTATTATGCATCTGTACAATTTTATAATGTCAATAAATATATTTTTTAAAATAACTTGAAAAGTATTATCTTTATATCATCACAACCAAAATTTTGATACTGAAAAATTGACAATTATTTTCAGTATCTCTACATAAATTATAAACAACTATTCTGAAAATTCCAATATTGGTTCCTTGAACCTAAGTATTTAGATTTCCTCCTGAAAGTTAAAGTGGATGCATCTCATTCATCAAATATTTTAAAAGAAAACTTTCACCAAATATCAAAATAGCAACATTTGTGCTCTATTCATTATGGTGCACAATATGTATCTTTGATTTATGGAAATAATAACAGAAGACATTTCAATAGTTTTTAAAATAAAGTGGAACTGATATGACCAAGAGACAAAAAAATTATTTCCAGATATATATACTGCAATATGATCCATGACTAAAACAAAGAAACAGTCAATATCAAATAGGCAGATTAATGAATATCTGTGATGAAAAAAATACAGAAGGTTTAAATTACATACTTTTTTCTAATTTACTTTCTATGTGGCAATTAGATAATAACTGTAATTTACCTGTAAAGAATGCTTTTGAAAGATAATATGAACAATGATAAAAATATACATTAAATGAAAAATAAAAAACTGTAAATATTAAAATAACATTTTAACAATTATATTTATTTAATAAACATAAGATATTTTTTCATTCTATTTTTATTTTTTCAATATTTATATTATTAAAAGTTTTTCCTTTATCAATCTCATTTCAAATTTTAATTTATGAATTTGTTATCTTCATTCCAAATATTCTTGTCAATGAAGCTGTTACTATTATGTGATTATTTATATAACAAATGAACAGCAAATATCAACAAGTGTGGTGACTTTATTGTTTTCTTAACTTTGAGTTTAAAAATAAAAAATACTTCTCACTTGCCTATACTTGTTAACTTAAATTATCAGTTGAGTTTTCTTAAAAACCAGATGAATGATGTTAATAATTTTGTTTTTAAATAGACATTTTACAATTATGATAGACAAAACTAGATTATATCCCTTATTCTCACAAGGCTTTGAAGTTACTCATCAAGATAGCAATTAGTGGCTTAAGGTGAACGTTCTAAGACTCTCTTAATTGCAGATCTATTTTTTATTTAGCTACATACAACTTCAGATTAATTTCAAGTAAAAGAAGATTGCATGAATTGGAAAAATAATTATCTAATATTAAATGGGACATTGTTGGATTTTGGGAAGTTAGAAGAAAAGAGAAGAGGCAATTGATTTAAAAAGTGGACATGTTCTTTACTAATAAGGCATAAATATTGAAAGCAAAATGGGATGGAATTAATTATAAAAAAGTGAAACAACAATACTGTGGAGATTGATAGTATATCAGACAGAAAGGCAAGATTAGTTATTAAAATTAAAAAAAAGATATCCATTACAGATAATTCAGATTTATGCCCAATAAGTTTTCACTGTGATAAAAACATATTTTTTTTTGTTATATAAGTACATATGCTTTTGATGAGATGAAAATCATTTTAAACTGTGCTCTGGGTAATTTTGTTATGATGATAGAAATAAAGCATGAAACAAATTTTTGGTTCACAGAAAAACTGTATAATTTTTTTCTTTGACAAAAAAACTGAATGGAAATAATGCTATAGCAGAATTAAATTATATCTTGAATTAAAAAAATATGGATTTCAACATAGTAATGTTCTTAACAGATTCAATACAGGAATTTACTATCAATTAGTGAAACATATGTGTTAGTGCAAAACTAGAAAGATAAAGACATATTAACAACTGATATTCCTAATCTCCAGAAACATTGTAATGAATTTAAGTTTAGACTTCAAATTATTTTAAAATATTAATGGATTTTGGAGATAGTTCTGTCTTGCCTGAAATCAATAGCATGATAAATTGATATTCTATTAAAAATTTCTAGAAAGATAGCCGGCATAAAAAAGAGCAATTTACTAGTAAATTTTCTTCTATCTAAAGACAATGTATATAAAAAAAGGAATATGAAAATATATAAATGATCAGTTAAAAAAAATTGAATATACAGTATAGAGTTTTGTGAAATGGTACAAAAAGAGTTAATAATGATATAAAGAAATATAATTGTGAAGTAGCAAGAAAAGCTGTAGAAAAGAATAAAAGTGTCAAAGATATAAAACAATATCTTGGAATTGGAAGGAAAGTTGTTCCTGCAATAAGAAAACAAAAAAAGAAATGTGTGGAAGAGTTTTATAAGAAAGAAAAACAACAAGAATAGAACATAGTATCCCTACAGTTATTATATCTTCTAAATTGTCCAGAATTTTAAATGAAGAAATGAGATGTAATTAAACCCATGAAGAGGGAAAACATCAGGAAATGATGAAAATTATTATTCTTTTAATAAAAACAGGTAAAGAAATAGAAAAATTATTAGCAAAGCTTTATTCCAATGTCTAAATGATAAAGATGTATTAGATGATTGGAAAATGCAGTAGTAATATTGATATTTAAGAAAGGTGATAAAAAAAGACAGAAATTACGAATATATCAACATAATTACAACTCATTTACAACAAACTTTGGAGTCTAATCAATCAAAAAACAATCTGGATTTAAAAGTAGTTTTAGCAAAGTAGATCACATACAAATATTGAGAGTAATTACAGGAAAGACCAATACAATAAATATAAATTGTCATTGTGTTTTGGATTTGTAAACTATGAAAAGGTATTTATATAATAAGCATTTATTAGGTGACTAAAGTATTGGATTAACAAGATAAAAATTTAGAATAGTGTTTTGTTCAAAAGAGTATTTATATCAAAATGAAAAAGTAATTACTAGATTACATGGTGATGATTCCACATATGCACAACTCTTTACAGCAGTTTTACAAAAAATATTTTGTGGATTAAAATAGACAGTTTTAAAGGAGTACAGATAAATGGAGATTATTTAAGCCATGTAAGATTTTGCAGATGATGTGGTTGCTTTTGCAAATAATGCTTCTGAGCTTCAGGAAATTTTGCAAAGATTATCAGATGAAAGTAAAAATGATAAATGCTAAAAAGATTAAAGAAATGTTTTCTTAGAAGAAGAAAATAAAAAATAATTATCATGAATTAGAAGTTAACCACAAATATGTTGATCAGATTAGTCATACAAATTGAAACATAATGGATGAGATTAATCATGAAATTAAACCTGGATCAAGTGCTTTTGGTGGAAATAATATTAAAATAAGATTTACTTGTTAGGAAAGAACTATTTTTAATAGATGTATTTACCAGTTTTTACTTAGAGATCTGAGACATGGATATGGAACAGATGAGCAATGCAGAGACTCCTGATCACTCTATAAAGTATAGAAATATGTATGTTGGGAATAATGATAAGAGATTGAAAATAAAAACTATAGATGGAGAACAAACAGTTATCACTGATATCTTTGAAAAAAAGTAAGAGACTGAAATGGCAATGGCCTGAACATACTGTTAGAATAAATGATAATAGATGGACAGTTAAAGTTTTAAATTGAATCCCAAGAGATTATAAAAGACATCCACATGTGATATGGATGAATGAAATAAGGAAGTTTGTTGGTGTGTTGTGGAGGGAAATATATTTATTTTGAAGATGATTTTAAAGACAAGAATAAAAATTAACAGTCATCAGGTAAATTTTAAAATTGAACCCATCAAAATGACATACCATTCTCCTGATATGAATGGATTAAAAACAAATACTTTCCATTTTAAATTTAACTATAGTTACCGAGATAATTTGGAATCAAAGATCAACTATTGAAGTGATAAAAATCTGTATAATACTGTTTTCTATAAGAACATTTTTTAGATCATTAGTATTTAATTCTATCAATGATAAGAATTCAGGCAGTAATTTAAACCTTCCCCATTTCTGATTTAGTACAGTGGTTTGAAAATATATACAATATCTATGCTAGACATTTGGTCCAATAATGTTTAGACAATATTATCGTTAATTCATTAAAATAATAATAATAGAATAATTTATTGTACAGGAATTCGTAAGTAGTTTGAGTCTTAGAACTGACAGAAATGGGCCAAGATCCATAAACTTTGAGCCCTAGAGTCTGCTATTCTACTGCTACACCAAAACTCTTAGGATTAATAATTCGATTAAAATAGCTGAAAATGTAATGTGACAGTTCACTTCTTTCCATTTCTTATAATTAGGTAGATCAATGTCACAAGAAAATATATTTTAAATATTGTTTATTAAGTAAGCCAAAATACTTTAATATAATTAAATAATAATATTTGATACTTTTTTAAGCTGCTAAAAATTAGGACTTTCTTCAAGACAATCCACCTAGACAACGTAAATTGTACTATAGGAATAATATATATATATAAAATACATATTTTGCGGGTTCATCCGTGTTAAAAACTTTTAATATTAATATACTGACGTTTCGACTTGGTCAGACAAGCCATCCACAGAGTTATATATATATACTTTCTTTAAAAAAACATACAAACAATTTACCTTTTACTAAAGATAATGTAAAATATTTAGTATTATTCTTATTATCATTAATAAATACATATTTAAATATAAAATAATATCATAGATAACAAAAATAAATTTTTACAGCACCAAACACTATCTGGTTCATTTGTGCCCTGGATTCTGGAGGTCTAGAAGGATTATTGTTAATAATTTCAAAGTGAAATTTTACCTTGTTACCTCTCTTAAGGATAGTATTAGAACAAGATCCATCCAAATTATTAGGTTTTCATTATTCATCAATTATGCAATCTGGCCTACTCATTGTAAAATAGTCTTCAATCCAATGCAATTCAAGATGAAAATTTTTTTCTGAATAAAATTATAAAATTTTCAAACCATGATAAGCTCCTAGCTTCAAAAGTAATATTTGAGGAAACATGGAAACTGATTAAAGGTTGATTACTGGTAAAACCTCATTGTTTCTCCAGTCTAAGACATCACTGAAAATAGTTCTTTAATAATTAAAAGATCAGATTCTTATGTTATCAATTTGGATAATAATAAACTTAACATATCAGATTTATCATTCAATACCTAAGCATCCAGAGTTGCCAAGACATTTCCAGCTATGATTTGACCAATCTCTGAAATGACTGTGATTCTTAATATTATGAAATAATTTATCAGGGTGAGATGGGCGAGTTTAATGGCCTACTTGAATGTTCACAGTAGACCAGGTATGCAGGTTTATCTATTACCCACAATATTACTATCTTATATTTATTTATCCTCAGGTACACTTTTTATAGCCTTTTTTATGTATGTAATTCTACCTCCCCCTTTTGATTTATCATGTATTAATAATTGTCATTGTAAACACAGTACTTATTTAATAAACATTTGAAAACTAAAAAAACACTCAGAATATTCCATATATATATATATATGATTCATCACACACATGCAATATATATATATATATATAATTAATTGATCAAGTGCCTTTATCATTTTATGAACACCACTTTATCTATACAATTACAATCAGAACAATAGTAATATGTATAAACCTCGGCCCCAGATTTAAAATAAATTAACGTTTTAATATTAACAGATTATTACAGCTTAGAGGGAAGTAAAAGGTTAATAAAAATGTTATTTATACATACAGAACCAAATCATAATTTAAATAGTCAAATATAACATGTAAACGTTGCTAGGATTTCAATAAAATACAGTATACAACATATACATAATGGAGAACATAACATTAACCAGCAAATAAATATATATGTATACACAAGTGTATTTTACGTGTATGCTTGCACAAAATAAGGATATTTATATTTAGATCCTGTACAGAATTAAAAAAAAAATTATACTCTATTGATTTATTTATTTAGTAATAAATAATTTAGATGCAATAGAAATGGTTTTAAAGTGTATTGATAGTTTTTTACTTTTTAGTAAATATGTAATTTGTAATATTTGATTGAACACAAATATAATTTATATACCTGGAGTTTTTAGTAAATAGAAAAAAAAAATTTTTTTTTAATATCTAACATACAGGATATATATATATATCTGTACAAACAATGTGAGTTCAGACTTTCACATAACCCTCAACTCTCCACACTATCTTATACCACTGACACACTTGACCACATATACGTCTAAAAGATAAATAATCACCAATATACGTATTTCGTGCTAAACCAGCACTCATCAGTTGATCCAGATTATCATCTCTACACACATATACAATAAGTGCTCAGATTTATATTAAGATAGACAATCTTCATACTTTAATGGACAGGCTTCAATCCACTCCACCTATTGAAAATCTGCTGATGGAACGCTCAAAGCCCGCACTGATGCTGACATTCTCGTCAGAGCTAGATTGACCATAAGCCACTCTGACCCCTCATGTACAGGACATAATCCATTTAAGTACATATACAGGGCTGGATAGGCTTCAAGACGTAATATCAAATGTTATAAACTTTAAAAATCGCTGAAAGTATGCATCTAAAGTGATTAAAATATCAACACAATCCTGTATAAACAAATCGAAATTTAAATGAAGAGTAAACATAAAAACTTCACTTTTAAAGTGATAGAATATAATAATAATACAATTAAACTAAATGGATTAAAGATTAAATAAAAGCTTATATATCCAATTCACATTACTTATAGTAATCTAAATCTTTCCAATTTTAAATTACTGAATCATCATCATCATCACCATAATTTTCAACCATTATCAAGTCACTGCAGGATGAATGTCTCTCCAAGTTTAATCGATCTTCTCTGGCCTCTCTTCTCCTCATCACCCCAGCACAGTTCCTTATTACATCCACCCATCTCACATGTGGGTTTTTTCTAGGTTTTCTACAATCTCTTGGAATCCAGTTAAGATTTCAACTGTCCATCTATTTATTATCATGTCTTCTACCAATATGCCCAGTCCAACTCCACTTCAATCTCTTATTTCAATGATATCAATAACACTTGTTTGTTCTCTCACTCATCTATTTTATTTTCGATCACTTCTTGTCATTCATAACATAAATCTCTCCATACCTTATTAAATGGTCTGAAATCTCTGTATTGCTCTTTTGTTAAGTGTCCAAGTCTCAGATCCATATTATTAAAAACCCTCCTTTTCAAAAACATAGGCATATTTCTTTTTAATATTAAGTTATTTTTACCAAAATCACTCCAACCAAGATTAATTTTATTATTAATTTCATCCATTATGTTTCCATCAGTAGTAAAAATTGACCAAGGTATTTATAGTTGTTAACTAATCTTTATTTCCATCTTTTAAAAAAATGCATTGAACATTACTTTAATCTTTTTAACATTTATTTTTAATTGTATTTTTTTTTTACTTTCATCTGATAACTCCTGCAACATTTGTTGAAGCTCTAAAAATTTTTTTGAAAATCAACTACATTATCTGCAACATCTAGATGAGTTAAATAATCTCCATTTACTTTTACTACCTTAGATTCTCATTTAAACCCACAAAATACTGCTTGCAAAACTGCTATAAAAAGTTTTGGAGATGTAGAATCATTCTCTTGTACCCTCTTCTCAATGTTAATCTTCCTAATATCATTATGTAATCTAATTGTTGCTGTTGCATTTTTATAAATATTATTAAGAATATGACAATATCATGGGGTCTATACCTTGATGATCTAATGCTTTAATCACTGAAGAAATGCTCATAGAATCAAATGCCTTTTCATAATATACAAATCCAAAATGTAATGACTACTCATATTTATTGGTCATTTATATACCTTCTCTCAATACTTGGATGTGATCCCTGCACTAAAACCACTTTTAAATCCAGCTTGTTCTTTTGGTTGGTTGAAAATCCAAAGTTCTTTATAGACAAGCTGTAATTGTCTTAGTAAAAATTTTATATAGAACTGATAAAAGAATGATAGGTCTGCAATTTCTAATATTTCTTTTATCACCATTTTAAAATGTTAATATTAATACTGCATTCTTCCAATCATCTAGTACATCTTTATCATTTAGATATTTGGTATATAAATTTGCCAAAAAAATTTCTGTTTCTTCAACCTGCTTCTTTTAAGATATTGATAATAATTCCATCATTATCTGAAGTTTTCCTTTCTTCATAAATTTAATTGCATGCCTTACTTCTTCATTTAAAATCCTGGGCAATTCAGAAGACATAACAGTTGTAGGAGATACTTTCCATTATTCTTTATTATTATATAATTCTTAATAAAACTCTTCTACCCATTTCATAATGTCATCTCTCTTTTTAGTAATAGTTCCTTCTTTTTTGCTTATTGCAGAAATAAGTTTCCTACCAATACCAATATGTTGTTTTACACTCTTGACATTTTTATTCTCTTCTATAGCTTTCTTTGCTAGTTCACAATTATACTTTCCTATACTGTTATCAACTCTTTTTTGCACTGCTTTACAAAATTTGAGATATTCAATCCTTCTTAATGCATCATTTTTATATATTTTCATATTCCTTCTTATCTTCATAAATTATCCTGTCTCATAAGAAATTTTACAGGTCAATTGTTACATTTTTGTACCAGCTATCATTGTTATAGAATTTGTTCAAATGGTGAATTTTGTTCAAAATCTGTTAATATCTGAACATGATTTGCAAGTTCTAATTTAAACTCATTGGAATGTTTCTGAAGATTAGGAATATCTACTGTAAATATTGTTTTTCTTAATAATTTCTTTTTCTCTAGTTTTACATTAATATGTATCTTATATCTTATTAATCAATGATCACTTTCTCTGTCGAATTTATTAAGAACATTACAATCTTGAAATACATATTTTCTGTTAATCAAAATATAATCCAATTCTGATGTACCTTCATTTGGATGTTTCTATGTCCATTTGTGTTTAACATTTTTCTCAAAAAATAAATTCATAATATAAAGTTTATCTTTTTCTGCAAACTCCACAACTCTATGACCTCTCTCATTTCTATCACCATAACCAAATTTACCTACAGCACTGTCATCTTTCAATTGTTTACCAATTCTAACATTAAAGTACAAGTGGAGTAGGATTCATTACAAATAAAAAGTGAAAAAACAATAGTATGGAGATTGATGATGTGTCAGACAGCATGACAAGATTAGTTGATAGCCAATATCAAATGCAGATAATTCAGGTTTATGCCTTAACAAATTTTCATTGTGGTGAAAGAAGTAAAGGATATTTATATGGATGTACAAAAAGCTTTTGATCAGACCAAACAGCATTTTAAAACTGTCATGGAAATTACTGAAAATAAAATCTTATTTAAATAATCTACAGAATTACTAAGATGCTTTCAAAATTTCATGCTATTTACTTTATATTTATTTATATGCCAATTAACAAAACCATTATCTCCAGAGTTGTGCTAGACTATTCAGATATATTTATTCAGATGTGCCAACATTAGCAAGAACAATTTAATAACTTTTTTTATATGTAATGAGACAAGATATAAACAAATTACCTACAGCTTTGGTAAATAATAGTAAATTTCCTGCACTAGACTATATCTAACTTTCTAATTAGTATAATTAGACAAGGACCTATTTTAGATCATTATTTAACCTAAATAACCAATCAACTTAACATATTTTCTTTACATTGTTTATATTTCATTTATTTGTGTTTAATTTCTTTATTTAAATATCATTTATGTTTATTTATACCCCTAAATGAGAATATAAAGTTTAATAAGACCATTTTTTTAATGGAATCCAAAATAAGAGACCCGTTTATGTAATAATTTTTGTAACTCAATCAATTTTTAAATATTTTAATTCAGCTAAATAGTATGCAAAATTAATTATTCATGCAGATAAACGAACACATAAATGTGTTTGCATCTTAACAAAAGTACATATTAAAAATTACATTAAAATTAATTGCTTTAATAGGAAATCAAAATAATCAATGAAATTTTGTCCCATTTTTTGACTATAAAATATGTTATGTATTTAAAAACCAGATTAAATACGTTGTAGTATTTGAATAACCTTTTATTAATAATATCGTCAGATTTCTTACATGGAAGGCAGAACAAATATTAGACATTCATAAAATTAAATATTTAAAATGGTTAATATAGTAATCAAATTTTATTTCTACATATGTAATAAAAGAGCAGTTTAATGGGTCATATTTTCAACAACAAGATTGTATTTAATTATTTTACATATTATAATAAAAAAAAATGAAAGCCTTGCCATAAAATTTGCAGTAATAAGTAATAAATAACTGAATGGGATATAATGTAAAAGATTGATAGTATTTCTTAAAAATATTCAAATCAAATTGATGACATGTGTTGCATAAATGTAATATGTATTTTTTGTTGTTGTTGTAAATGTTTACTTATACATTTTAAGGCATGATAAATGTAATCAGTTGATAAAATCAACCAACATTAAAAAGGAAAATAAATCTTATATGCTGAGAATTAAAATGGCCAGGATAAAGACCCTACTTCTACAAGTTACAAAGAATGAGTATATAGTAGAATCAGGATAATTAAATAGCAAAAAAAAAAAAAAGCATTTTTTAAATAGATATAAAATTATTTTTTTTAGAGCTTATAGTATTTGAATATATGCATATCCTGTTGAATTAATGTTTAATTTCTTTTAACAGTTATAATGTCAGTGACAATAATCATATTTGCATATTTTAATCAATAAAGCAAGTCATATATAATGTGACATTGCTTTTATAAACTTGTATTTACAAAAATGTAATACAGAGAGTGTACCAATAGCTCAAACAAGCTCTTAATTAATAAGTACAGTAAGAGAAAATATTTGAAATCTCTATCCAGAATACTCCTATCTCCAAGCCAATTGGTTTTGAGTGTGTGGCTCACTTCAGTGAGGAACTAGAATATTCAGATACTAGATCTAAAATATCAACTCAAAACCCAGCACTTATTTCATACATAATATTTAAATAGAAACTCTGAAGTTTTCAAACACGAAAAGCCATAAGCTCGAAAACAATTGGTCTGGGGATAAGAGTATTCTGGATAGAGATTTTAAATATTTTCTCTTATCCACTTATCAATTAAGAGTTTGTTTGAGCTATTGGTATACTCTCTGTATTACATTTTTGTATATTGCTATATTATTTATCCTACAGATTAAAATATAATGCATGACTGAACCAGTTTTATTATATATATATATATATATATATATATATATATACATTGTTGCTAATATAATATATATATATATATATATATTATATTAGCAACAATGTATTACAACCAACTATACACAATATCACCATATAATGTGATTTTAATTCTATATGTGAAAATTTAAATCTAATTACTAGTTTAGTTTAAATCTGCCAGCAGTAAGAGATTATTTGATTTTGGGTTAAACCCTAGGCAAATCATTACATGATGTTAACCAGGCAAAATAGATTTAGAAATGTTTTATAAATGTACACATGCATTTAAATCTATCAAAACAGGCCAAACTCTCCACCCAGCAGCACCACTCAGTGCAAGCCAGAGCAATCAATGGATGCCAGAAGGCCTGTGCATAAAATCCCTATTCAATCAGTTTCCCCAGACTAGTTTCTAGCTTATGGCTTTCATCAGTGAGGAGTTTGGATCTGAGAGCACTGCACCTAGATCTTAGGATCTAATGCAACCCTCCACTAGTCACCTTTTATCTCTACTTGGGTGTCACAGCATTGTGGCGAGGTTTGCCTGTTTTGATAACAATTGTGAGCAGGTGTAGGAAGTAGTAATTGTGTGATGTTTGGTCATTTAAATATATATAATTTTTTTACAATTATTTAATAAATGCTAATTAGTGAATGATATTGGAGGAAGAATCTTTATTCCATGACATTGTTATGGTTATCAAATTATTATTTCATTATGTTCAATAAAATTGTTTTAATGTTAAAATTACTTGCATCAGTGACTTCATTTGGCATTAAATAGAAGACAAGATTTGATAATGTTTATTCCATTATAATCTGATGGTTGAGAGACTTTAGTTGTTGAATAATAACCTGACTGTGGTATGACAAATATATAGTTCTAAAGAATTTCATGTATTCTATATCTAAATGAATAAATGTTAATGGCATAGATGGTGATGTGTAATTGATTGGCTGCCTAAATCATCAGTCATCAACAATTAATATTGTTGTCATAGTTTCCATAAGAAAATCTTCTGGTAATATTGAGCAAATGAGTATTAATATATGTGATACACTTTTTCCAATTATTACTATATATAGCACAGAGTAATATATTGACATATACACATATTAAAAAATTATACTTTAACTAATCTTGTATTAAATTTTAGTTCAAATTTCAGGGATTTATGAATATACAAATTGAAGATTAATATTGTTATTAATACGTACTAATACTTTGTTTAGAAATCTTTGGAAATAACTCTGATCAATCAATTTTTTTTCATTTTCTTGTGTGTATCTTTAGCAAAATTTTGTTCATTTTATATTCATTTTGACTGCAGAAATTGTGTGATTTATTAGTTAACTCTAACTGGTGAAAACATTTTCATTGTTCTTCTGTGTGGCAATTTTTGTAATAATTCAACAATTGATTTTAGATTAAATCTTTATTCAATGTTCTTTTTTCACCATCTTTACACCATTCAATCAGAAAAATGTCCATTGTTCTCATTATGTATTTATTATTATTTTTTATATTTGTAAAATTCAAATACAATTGTTTAAAAAAATCATTGATGATTCAATTTTCTTTTTAAAACATGAATGAATAAATGTGAAGCTTTTATAAATCTATAAAATTATTTTTTAAAATTCAAATCTGCAGTTATAACTTTTAAAATGTTATAAACTTTGTAAAATTCTATCTTAAGAAAGATGTTAACAATCTTATTAACTGTTGATTTCTGTTTACTATTACAATCAAATCTGTTAACTTAAATTTTTTTCCAAAACGTAAAGCCATCATACATCTATCAAATTCTATTCTAAAATTTAAAATTGCATTTATAATTTTTAAGATATTACACTTATTGAGGAGTAGTACAAGAATAAAAGTCATGGACAATTGTATCATTATACTTTTTATTTAGCGTTACCATTGTTAGCTTATTTTTAAAAAATTAAACATTAGAATGAAGACTAATTTCATGAATATATAATTTGGTTTTTAAACGATTATTACATAAATATTGTATAAAAATAATCACAAATATTTAAATAAACTATGAAAATAAGACAATTGTTTTGTTGATTACTAACAACAAAAGAATTGAGTATACAATTATTTTTGTAACTGCTCTTTAGCAATCAGTTTCATAGTAGGTATGGTTCAAATCCTTTCAACTTTATTTTAGCTGTAGAATTCTGCCCTCTTCATACTTTTTAATATTTATTAATTATTAAAAGAATTATGGGATATAAAAAAATATTTTTTAAAAAGTGTTTCAAAAAACTTTAATTACTATAAAATATGAGCATTATTTTTCTTTTTCTCATTGCCATTTCTTTATTTTTATAAATGTTTGTCAAGGTTTTACTACTAAAATTTTAAATATAATATGCCTATTAAACAAAACAGATATGGCTGATAGGGTTTATTCCTTGCACTATATTTTCTAAATGACCATTTATATGATAATGTATAAAATTAAAAAAACTAGAATATGCATCATGTAATACACATTCTGAGACAGAGTTGATTGATATTTGTTTAGTCCATGGAGCAGTAAATAGGTGAAGACTTCTAGATATACATATTAGCTGTAAAATGAAAAGAAAATCTAATAAATAAAACATACACACACCAATATTAATCAAAGCATGGTGAGTTATCTTGTGATGAAGCTAGGTTAACATGAAGATGTATATGCTTAATAATAGCACTGATGGAAAATGGTGAGTTTTTGTGCATTACTAGATGACTCATTTGTTCTTGAGAAAAATTCCTGCAAAGGATGAACAAATCAGATGGTAACAAGAGTTATAGACTACTGAAATTAAGGTGAGCACTAAGTCAGTAAACAGAAGTATTGTTTCTATTAGGAAGATGAACATGTGTGAATGGCAATAAAAAAAACTAATATAAAAAATCTCAAAGATCAATCAATGGTTGGCTACATTAGACTAATCAGTAGGTTACTGTTAGCAGAAAAAGATTAAAAGACATATTCTGAACTTTTATCCCCATAAATTAAGTGTGGAGAATCAGCTAAAAAAAATGATACTAGAGGGAAATGACTTCTCTGATAATCAAATAGTCATCTCTAAAAGGTAGAAAATATTACAAGCCATTAAAAATTGTCATTCAATAAAATCCTTGAAAGATTGAAACTTGAAATGCGAGATTTTTAAAAAGTTGTAGAAAAATTTTAAATTTGAAAAAGAAAAAATATAGATGAGTGTGGTTGATATAAGTGAAAATAAATGACTAGATAATGATTGGAGATTTCTACAGTGATTAGAATAGAGTGATTACATCAGGCATGGAACAAAGGATATCAAATAAATAGGGATATAATGAAAGAATAATTACTGTAAAGATAAAATCAAAATCAAGAAATATAGCACTAAATGAAGCATTTATGCAAGCATTGTGCTAAAAATATATACATGTTCAGAAAGTATAATGAATAAATTGGAAAAGTATTGACAAATAGATCAAGAAATTTTGATTGTTATGAAAGATTGGAATATTATCATTGGAGAGGTAAAGAATTTTTGTCTTGGCATAAGAAATATATAAAAAAGACTTAAATTATTGCCAACATAATATTTTTTAGTAACCATGTAGAAGAAAATACACATAGAAAATGACAGAAGAACATGAACATTATCAGTTGGATTATATTATGACAGATGTAAACTATGATTACCCTCTGATATATCATGACATTTACTTGCAAAAATCTAGGTGTATATGAGGATTAAGGAAAGATATAATCTGATCAAAATAAAATCAGATACAAATAAAAAAGTTTAATATATTTCATAGAGCTGATGGATTCGCTCTTATATGATGGAAAACTGGATAATGGTAATATAAATGAAAGGTAAAAAAGAATGAAGAAAAAAAGTAAATATTCAATAGAAAAATGCTTTAAGAAAGAGGAAATAATAATAAATATTCCATGGGTAATAAGAAAAATTGTAAGATACCAAACGATGAAGAAAAGTATAAAAGATTTAGAAAATACTTTAATAGAATAATCTACAATTGTTAAAGAATGTTGGGCAGAATATTTTTGTAGAAAGATAGATAGAAATATGAAAAAAGGAAATATATAAAAAAGCATATAGTGATATTAGAAGGCAATTCAGAATTACAAAATATTACAAAATGATAGTATAAATAGGTAGCAGAATTATGTGAAGCAAACGAAACAAAAAATTCAATTGAAGTTGGTAAAAGTGATGAAATTTCTTTTGGAGAAATTAAAATCCTTGGGAGGCAAAAACAGTCATTTATAAATTTTTAAATGAAATGTACTCAGATTTTGAAAGGAGTATATAGACAGTACCACCCCCCTCCCTAAATAGCATCAAATATTATGAAGAGCACAGAATTTAAGTTTGCCTTCATATATTTCAAAAATTTTGACTCTAATTACTTACCAAAAAATTGAAATAGGATAGAAGAAAATTTATTAGATGATTAGTTTTAATTTAGGAGAAAGAGAGTCTGAAAAGCAATTTTGGTAATTGAGAAAATTTTAAAAATTACCAAATAATGTAATAATAGGTTAGCAGTTAAAGCATAAAATTACATGCTTAAAAAGGCTTTTAATGTATAATTATTAATTTTACCTTGTATAATAGTTGTTATATATGACATTTTTATTATTTTTTATAATTTATATAATAAAATTAGAAGCTGTGTGAGGTGCTGGAAAAAGAAGCTATAATAATTATTCTTATAAGTCTATACAAAAGTTAGCGGCTAAGCGTTTTTGAGGCATGTTGTTTCATATTCAAAACTATAGTGATAATTTATATAAAAATATAATAAACTTTCTTTATTTCAATTTTGATGATACTAAATAAATAATAATGAATTTCACTGACATAAAAATATATTTGATAATTCAGACAGAAATATAGTGTTAGAGCATTAGAAAATAGATTTTAGTGATACCAAAATAATACATCAATTGTTCAAGGACCACACTGTTATTGTGGAAAAACAAATGGGGCTAAAATAAGAAGAGATATAAACAAAATTATGCTCTATCAGTTTTGCTATTCAATATTTATATTGAAAAGCCATGTGAAAATTTAATGATAATATCAGAATTGAAAATAAAGGACAAATTATTTATGGATGATATAGTTTTATTAAAAGACAATACATATGATTTGTAGTTGAAGAATATAACCTATAATTGATGTTGAATGAATTGGGTGATCTATTGAGAAAAAGCACAATACAAAAATTAATAAAAGAAAAGACAAAGGTAATAAAATGTGCTACATAGGTCTATCAGATGACAACAGGGTTGATGGAAGGAAAAGGAAAGATCATGCTACTGCTTTTAAATACTTGAGAAATTTAATAATATTAGGAGAAAATATGTTTACAAATATTAAAACTGCTTAAGCCTAACGAACTTTTAATAGGAAATGAAAATTATTGAAATCCAAAGTATATCCCTTCATCCTAAAAAAACATTTCATTAGAAGCTACATCTGGAATATGACATTATATGGTTCAAAGACATAAATTTTATTTGAAATTTTTAAAAAAGTAAGTTTTTGAAATGTGATGTTGGCAATGCATGATGAAGATAACATGGATAGCAAGAATAAAAAATGAAAAAATGCTAAGTTTTATTGGAGAAAATACAAGTATTCTGAGAATCATTTTTCAATGAAGAAACTGCATGGTTGGTCATTTGATGGAATATTCAGAATTAATAAAAGAAATGGTGGAGGGAAGGTCAAAACAAAAAAAGCCTAGAATGAAATATCTGAATGGACTTTAAAAAATATATATTCATGAAAGATTTGATATTAGAGAAAAGATTGAAAATCCATACTGCCCCCTAATTTACAGGTTTAGGAAAAAATAATTAATATCTCCGTAAATATCAAAATTGTAACCTTTAAATTAATTATTATTATTATTATTATTATTATTATTATTATTATTATTATTATTATTATTATTATTATTATTATTATTATTATTATTATTATTATTATTATTATTATTATTATTATTATTATTATTATTCATTTAGTCGTATGATTTTCATTTAATATATAATGTGTGGTTGATGCAATCGGTTAATGCCTTATCATAGCTTGTAAAAGATTATTAATTTATGAAAACCTGTATATTATATTACCGCACACTATAACAAATGATTTCTCTTAATTGCAGCATACTATTTCCAAGTTAATGCACACACATATACAGACATTGACACACAAAGTATGTTGATTCTTACATATATATTTCACCGTTAGTATGTGACTGAATAGAGATTTTATTGATTAATGTAAATAGTTTTTTTTTATTTACAAATTTTTCCAACAGATGCAGTTTATAAATAAAATATTTTCAAATTTGACTTAGATCTATTAATTTTTAAATAATATGAACTAAGCAAATCAGAATCATAATAAATTCTGGCATCTTTTATAAAAAAAAAAAATGAAAAGAAAAAAAAAGGAAAGATTAAAATGATTTATATCAAGAAATTTTTTTGGGGGAAAAACATAACCAAAATGTACTTCTATCTGTGAGTCATCAAATCTAATGATGTTATTTTTTTTTTGTGGCTAAAGAGTAGACCATTAAAAAATATCCTAAAAGAAAGAAATGGCTTCACAAAAATGTTAACATTGAAAATAAATGGCTTCATAAACCTGAAAAAAAAAAAATATGAACAAAAATAAATGACAAATTATTGCAATTTCTTTTCTTTCTTTTTTCTTTCCATTTAGCAACTAAAGCATTACTGTCTAGGTATAAGATTAATGAATCTGTTTTTGGAAATATTTTCTATTCTTAAAAATTAAATTCAATGATTTTAGATATTATATATATATATGAATGCAATAAAGTTATATGTGGAGAATGTTTAGAATAATTTTAGATAATCAAGCACTACCCAAGAGATAGAAAGATACCATCATCAGTTAAGGAGGTTCTTTAAACTATATGTCTTAAATATGTAAAAGGTTCACAAAAAATTTATAGATAGTTCCAAATAAAGAGAACAAATTAGAGCAAATGTAGGTAGATAATAACATTATCAGTGATAACTGACAATGATTGAAAGTTGTGGCTTGGGCATAATATTTTTTGGATTAGTTATATCTACTTAACTAGATAAGATGATCTTAACATACACGATAAAAATTTAAATGATTTACATAGTAACATGTTTCTATTTTCTTATTTGATGTAATGATATGTTCTGAAACAAAATAAAATGAAAACTTTTAATTAAAATCAATAGGTTTAAAAAAAAACAAAGAAAGTTCAAAGTAATAATAGACTAATTAATTTGACTGACTGGATAATTTTACTGCCAATAATACAGAGCATTTACAAATTATTTATCTACAATAACCATTAAACATCGTATGATCACCATTTATTATGCTTGCTCAAGCTGTTAAAACAGGCAAAACTCTCCATACAGTAATGCCAATTAGTGCCTTCTTGCATCCATTGATTACTCTGGCTTAAGCTTATACCGAGTGGCACTACTGTATGGAGAGTTTTGCCTGCCATAATAATTTTGTTATACAGTTTATAATAATAGTATATGCCATTAAAATATTGGAATAAATTTTTCTCAGATACTAATGTGAACTAAAAATTTTGATTAAAACTCTATTTATTATATATTTTCACCACCCAAATTCACAATGCTTTAAGAAAAGTTTTCAAATTATTTCACAGTTTGGCATCTCAGAAAAAAAAAAATTACATAATAAATTTCTAAATTTTCATGTAAGATGAAGTGTGAAATAATTAAATAAACTCTCTTTCTCTGATTTATTTATAATTAATTAAAAAAATAATTTTTATAAATAATTACATATTTATAAGTGTAAAAAGATTATAATATGTACAAAAAATTAAAATTCTGCAAATATATACCCCTTAGATTTGCATTTGAAAAAGAAAACTCTTTACTACTAATTTATATACCGTATAATAAAACTCTTTACAAAAGTGAAAATATATCATCATATATAAAAATAATAAATAAAAAAATGATGTTATAAAAAAAAAAGATTTAAAACTCTTGTAACATTTCTTATAGCTTGTACCTACTAAAAAAAAAAAAGCTTTATGAAAAAATAAAAATAAAAAAAACTTTATAATTTCCACCGTGATTTATCCATAAATAAGTGAATAAATAAATAATTTACTGGAGTCTCTTCAGTATTGTAATTAACTCTTTTTAGAAAAAAGGTGTTGTAACTGAATTTATAAAAAAATGAGAGTAAAATTCTATGGATATAAATGTTAAAAAAGTTTAGTATGATTTAAAATACAATAAAACTGCATACTGATTTTTTATATATATTGACGTGTATACAGTATTATATAACTGTAATATTATGGCAGGAAATATTCTTCACACATACACTAAACGTGACACACACTCTCCCACCAGTAATTATTTTAAAACCATAGATGATAGGCGATCCTCCTATGGTTAGATCTTATTCTTTAAATAAACCAACAATTATAGACGATGTCTATATTAGGGTTTGAACTTATTATGAGCCTGATTTCTAAATCAATATATTATTTGTACAAATTCAGTTTATCTATCACAAGAAAGAGAAAATTTTTTAATTTAATCTACATGTAACACTGAATCTTATTAGTTTAAAGAGGGTATCTTTTTTTTTCTAAATAAACTCAAAAAATTATTGATTACTACAGCAAGTGTTGTTCACTTGGAGCTGTCAATTTTAATTGGTGGTTATCTAACAACAACATCGTTGCTGAGCACATATTTCTAGTTATTAATATGAAAATTATTCACTTATTCTTTTGTTTAAATATTTTATAATATGCATTTACTTTTTTTAAAAAATAAATAAAAATAAATAAATACTAGAATAAAATAAAAAGTTAAAAAAAGTTTATTTCCAGTTTTAACATAATTAAAAAAAACACTTATGAATAAGAAGTTTCAATGCCATTTATTTTGATATTTGAAAAACTGATGAACCTTTCTGCTATGCTAAAGATATTCTTTTCTCTCTCTTTCTTCCAGTGATTTTAATCAGGGGAGAGGAATTACACCATTTTTTGGATAAAAATCACTGGATAAATAACTTTATTTTGAACAGACTCATGCTTAAATAAAGTGTGAAAAACAAACAAACAAGAAAATAAATAAAGATTACGTAAGCTATTTAGATTTCGTAGATGATGTGGATGTTTTCATAAAAAATACACTAAAAATTTAAAAAGTAATATCTAATAACTTCAAAAAATAAAAAAAGTTTAATAGTAATAAATTAGAAATTAACTATAAATCCCTTTATCAGATTATTAATGCAGGGAAAAATATAAAGTATGAAATTGATCATATAATTAAACATAGATGAAATACGTTTAGTGAAAATAATATTAAAAGGGAAATGATTTATGTGCTTGAAAAGAAAGATTTGTAGTGAATATGTTTTACCAGTATTTACTTGTAAATCTAAGATATGGATATTTCACAGAAGAACAAGGCAGAGATCTCAGACTACACAATGAGGTATAAAAAATGTGTGTTGGAAATAACAAGGGTATCATAAGATTAAACAGATGTTACTAACTTATTGAAAATATGATGTTAAAATAGAGATGGCCTTGACATGTCATTAAAAAATATGACAATAGATCAAGATGTAAATTTTTAGAATCACAAGAGATTGTAAAAGGTTTAGAAAAAGTCCACACATAGTATGGAATGTATGTGATAAATCTTGCTAGAAAGTGTGAAAAACAAGAAGTTATGAATCAAAGAAATGAGATTAAACTTTAAGAGCTCTTTATTCTCCATTGAACTGATAATAGCTGAAAATGATAATATATATATTATGAAAAATGTTTTTTAGAATAACCATGTTTAATAAAATAAAATAAATCTACCAATGTTTTGATAACAATTATTCTCAACTGGGTAAAAAAATTTATAATAATCATATGGATATTGTAGATGGAATTGTTTCACATAGAAGTTGTATTGTATGGTTATCAAATAGTTTGATTTATGTTTAGCAGTATTTTTTATATTCATTTGCATTAAAAAATTCTGCCAAATAATTGATAATTATTGTTTCATCATGTTTACTAATGCAGTTTGTGTTTTTAAAATTTTCTATAGCTTCTCTAAATACACTTTGGTCAAGGTTATTGCATGTGGATATGATTTTAATACTTGAAAAGATGTCTTCAAATTTTTTCCAGTTTCTTTGATCCATAGCTTCTTATTTTTCCACATTATCTAGCAAGACTTATCATATACATTTTTATTTTGTGTGAAATTTTTATAAATCTTTTACAATCTCTTGAGATCTTAATAAAAAAATCATATCCAAACTCTGTAACCAAGACCAAAAATTATTTAGAAAAGCTATAGAAATTTTTAAAAACAAAAATTGCATTAATAAATGGTGACAAAATAATAAAATTACCAACTATTTGGAAGAGTTTCCTAATACAAATGAATATAAAAATATGGCTAAATATAAAGCAAGATATTCAACAACCATGAGAAACCATTATATCCACTATAATCATGTGATTATTACTCTACATTTTTTTCACCCAGTTGAGGATAAGTCTTATCTTATAAAAACATTGGTAGATTTATTTTATTAAACATGGTTATTCCTGAAAACATGTTTGAAAACATTCTTTTCAACATAAATTCAGCATATATAATCGATTTAACCCGCTGAAGAAGCTTTCAGTAGTAACCAAAAACAATTAAATCAAAATAATCTAGGCCTAGTACTTTCTAGGTTTTCCCCCACATTCATGACCAAAATAGGTTATAAATCATTGCTGTAATGTTACTAAATAATAAGAACATAAATTAGGTAGCTTTCAAAAGCAATATAGAAAATTAAAATATATAACTACAGATGTTTTGGTAAAATATAAGGTAGTAAAAAGAGATTAGTTAATTAAATATTTGTGTAAAGGAACTTTAATATACATATGATAGTTTGGTTGTTTCATTACATTCAATAACACTACTCTCACAGTTTGTTTATTATTTTTTTTTATTATCAAAAACAAACTTTATTAAACCAATAAATAAAATAAATAAATACATAATATTGTATAATAAAAACAATATGCAAATTAAAGTTCTATAGGTAGAAATTGGTCTTCAAATGTCAATAAGATTCCATGTGCGCTATTAAATAAATCTTGTGATAATATTCTATTGTCTTTTGCTTTTATCATTCTGATTTTTCTAATTATAATCTTCAAAGGATCTGTACAATTCGAATTAAAGATAATATCACATCTAGTTAGCCATAAACTATATATTAAAAAAGTGACATGTCTAATAACAACAAAAACTCCTGCTTTAATTGCTTGTATCAATACATGTAACAATCAGCCTTTATGTTTATAAATAAAGCTAATAAAATATCTACAAACTTGCAAATAACTGCATTCACCATAAACCACATAGACCATCAATAAAAGTAAATCCACGGTTTCTTGCTATAAAACTACAAGTAGGTAGTGTATTTAAATTTATTTTAACCAGGAAATCAAAATATTTGGGCTCCAGACCCCACCATCTGAACTTTTTCAGCAGATTAAATGTTGTCAAGTTAAGACATGAATTAATAGGCACTATTGCTTCATTAATGAGATAATAAGCCTCCCAGTATTGAACTTTTTGTGATTTACATGGATTAGGAATTAAGTTCATTTTTTTAAATTTCAAATAATAACTCAGCCAACCAGCAATTCATTGTTGGAGGTGGTGTATCAGTAGGATCAACATAAACTAAATAAAATTCTTGAGGGATAAAATGATTCAGTCTCAAAAATAAGTTGAAGGCCCACTGGAGTCTAAACACTTTCAGTGAATGCAGGCCAAGACCACTTAGTCTTGTAGGGGTATGCATCTTTCTGAGGCTAATTGCTACAGTCCCCCCCCCCAATAGTAGCTTAGAACAAATTGAATTGATACCACAAATGAATTTAGCTGTAATTTTAATAAAAGGCATAAAATAAGTAATCCTTGGGAATAACAACATGTTCAAAAGAGCTGTCTTGGAATAAAGAGACATATATACTTCCCGTAGAGAACAAACTATTCTGTTAGTTACTAATATGATTGAATTTTGGACCTCTCTCCTCATTGCAAGCTGAGAGAGATTAAAAGCAAATCCAAGAAATTTCTGCAGCTTAGCTATGAAAGGTGAGGGAATGTTTTTTCCAGAGAATAGTCTCCATGCTGCTGATTTTCAAGGTTGAAACTAAGCCCTGAATTTTCTGAAAAAGAGGACATAAGCTTGATAAGATCTGGAATGTACTTACGAGAAGGCAGGAATATGGCTATATCATCTATGTATGCAATTAGATGAATTTCTTTATTAATGTAAGGAATGAAGATTCCAGGAATATTTTTCTCTATAGATTTCAAGAAAGAATTAACATAGAAAATAAATAAAAGTGCAGTTAAAGGAGAGCCCTGAGGAATAGATTTAGTAGGAATGAAAGATTCCATTAATTTACCATTTAAAGATATAGCAATTTTTCTATTAGAAAGTAGATTATAAATTATGTTGATTATCCCAGGATTAATATCCATGTCAGTAAGCAATTGAACCATGTGTGGAATCCTGACAGAATCAAATGCAGCTGCAATATCCAGCTGGACAACAATGGGTTTTGATTTTCTATTCCTTCTGATATATTCAACAATTAATTTGAAAAGGCTAATCGCTTCTAACATCAAGCCCCTTTTTTTGCAAATTGACAGCTAGATATTTGTAACAGAATCTGATCCTGGATTTTATCCTTAATTATAGATTCAATAATCTTTATTAACAGAGGAGTCATTGAAATAGGCTGCAGATTTCCAAGAGGGGAAGATATAATTTCCTTTTTGAGAAATGGTACCATGGCAATAGGATATAGATCATCAATTAACCATGAACCTGCAGCAAGATAATTAATCATATTACAGATAATTGGTATAGAAAAGGCTTCAAGATGTTTTAGTATAAATTTTGAATACCATATATACCAGGATGAGTACTATCAGGTATTGATGCAAGTTTAGAACGGACATCAACCTCAAGTATTCCATGTTCCAGCTCACATGGCTCATTATTTATCTCCTGTTGAAGTAAAAAGTTAGAATCAACTAATTTTGTTTGATAGTGAAATAAAATTTTATTCGATATAGGAATCCCTGAAAATATGTCATGCTCTATTTTTATAGCCATTGGAATCTTTGCTTTCATCTTGTAGACAAGAGCCTATCTTATATACCTTCTTGAAAAAGTATGTGGTTTCTTAAGTTATAATTTTGATTTTTTAATAGACAGATACTCATAAAGAATTTGTTGTGTATTGAAAAAAAGTTGTTTTAGAGAGATAACCTTATGTACTGCTGATTGACTCGATGATAATTTTTCCAGGCTTTCTTGAATTGCATCAATTTCATTGAGAAGAGCTATTGGTCCTCTATTTCTCTTAGTATAAAAATGTATTAACGTAGATAAAATATTTATGAATGCAAACCAACCCTCTGTTGGTCCAATAGAAAGAATGTTAATTTTACAAAACAAAATATAAGCTTCAGAAACAATTGCTTCCGGAGCAGCAGATTTCAGCAATAATCTAATCATAGTCTTGGCTTGTAGAGAATGTTGAGAAGGAAGGTCAATGTTCAAAGATACTATAAGAGCATGATGATCAAAAAAGACAACCGGAGATAAAGATGGGTCAATGTAAAAATGCAGATCTGGCAAGTAAAATAGAAGATCAATTAAGGAGGAGTACTGTTTAGTATAAAAGGAACATGCATCAGGAGGAATGAATCCCTGTGCACACATCAAATGCATGTTTAATAAATGTAGATATTTACAATTAAATTCATCATAACCCAATATTAAAATTCCCAATCAGGAATGTAGGAAAAGGATTTGAATTTAAAGCAATATTTATTAGTTGAATAACACTGTAAACCAGTGAAACCTCTTTTTTAAGGTATAGAAAGATAACATTAAAATTATAAGAATTTAAGTTGATGGTAACAAAAATCATATAATTATTCAAAAGACAAATCTTAAAACTAGTAACTGTAGAAGCATGAGGAATTAACATAGCAACACTACCAGAGGGATAGCTTGCAGTTGAAAAGTGGAATGATCCAAACTTGTATAACTTTTCTAATAATATAGGGTCTGATTTGAAATGAAGTTTTGTTTCTGCAAAGCATATCATATTTGGAGAGCAAACTCGTAACCAATGACCAATAGCATCAATCCTCTTTGCAGCATTCAGTCCATGAACCTTAACACCAGCCAATTTAAAATACATGAATAAACATCAAAAAATAAAAAAAACAACAATGTATCATGTAAAAAAAATAGAAAGAAATTTTTTCAAGCATTAACTTTCTCCTAAGGATCAATTATAGTATCTGTACTAATCCTGTTAAACTCTTTCTGTGTAGGAATCTCAGATTCATCCAGAACCCTATCAGTATCAGTCAGATTATTGTCAAAAGCACATGACAGCATAACTGGCTGAGGCAAATCAACTTTATAAGAATCTTGAGGGCAATCATTCCACATAGAATCTATGATCAATTCTTTACTATTATGCTTGAGTTTCTTCCCTTTATTTCTTCTAGAGCCCAACTCACTATCTGAGGAGCTTCTACTCACATCAGAAACACTCTTAGAAACTATTGATGAAGAAAGAACCTTTGACTTAATCCCAGTATTTGAGGCTTTCCTCTTAGTCTTTAGCTATTGTGTTGAAAGGTCTTCAGTCAACATAGAATCAGATTCCAAACCTGTCTCCAAAGATTTAGATTTGTTAAGCATCTTAGAAATCTTGTGAAGCAGAGTTCAACAAGTCATAAGAATTTTTAGTGTATGCTTGTGATGTATTAGAATCAAGAATTTCTATTAATGGAGGCTCCATAACATCTTGTGTATCAAACATCAGTAGGTCAGTTGTGTGCAAGCTTGTCTGAAGTTTATCATTGGAATATTCATCTTGATTAATAGAAATATTATTTGTTGTGCATTTATGAAATTTTGTTTTTTTAATATAACATTTATTGCAAAAACGATTTGGACAATTACTCACTATGTGTGTCCGCATTTTACATAAGAAACATTGCGGCGGTATACCCCTAAATGATATAATTATTGGTGCTGTTTCACTGCAATGGATAGTTGGTATAGAAGTGGGAACTATTCCTTTATAGAGAGACAATTTGAAAGTTGCAGAGTTTGTAAGCACATGGTGATTAGTGTTATTCATTAAAATATAAGAAAAATCACTAACAGTACCAAAAGGCTTCAGTAAGTTTTGTAAATGTTGTGTATCAAAGTTTATGTAACAATTTTTAATTCATCCTTCCAGAACTCTAGGTCTGTTTAAATCCACTGTAACAACTATCTTGTCACCACAAAATTTTCAATTCATTCTGTAAAAATTCTTTTTTCCATATACTATGACACTCAATCATAACATATTTTTTATTTTTTTATTTTTGTTTTAATTGAACAAAAAATGTAATCTTTACCTCCTTGTATTTTGTTTTGTGATTTCATATGTTCTATTTCTTTCTACAATTCATAATTAATTTCATTTATTTAATTTTACTCTGTGATTTTACATGTATTATTTTCTACAATTCATAGTTAATTTTTTTTTTTTTACATCTTTAATGATAACATAATAACAGATCTTTACCCAATTGAAGGCAAATGACATTTACTGACATGTTATATATTTTAATTATCTATATGGTTGTTTCCTAAAGCTACTATGGATTATAATATATATCTAAATATATCTTAAGCAAAACAGGATATTTGTAATACACCTGCCTTTCACTTTGCCTATATTAAGTTTTTCAAATACCATTCTGATTCATATATAAATTTCATAATAATAAATTATTCTTCAAAATAATATCCAACAAAATAACAATGTACTACAATTTTTTCCATAATTAATAAAACTAATATTAATCTCTCCATTTTTTCACCTTCCCCATCTCTCTCTTACTCTCAATATATATATATTTATAATCGAAAAATAGGTCATAACATCAATACAAGAAATAAAACTAGACATATAGCTAAAAATAAAGGTTTCAATAGTATACCATGGCCAACAAAAGATTTAAATGACAACAGATAAAATAAATAAATATAAATTTATTAATTGTAAGGATATGTGACCCATATATATATATATGTGTTAAAGACAAAAATACGTTGCTGAATAGTATCTATTGTTCGTTTATTTTATTATTCAACACACTTTGACTCTATACGAAAAATCAAAAGAAAGTGTGCTAAAAACCACTTTTGTGGTTGTCATGATTAAAAACAAAACAAACATTTTTAAGCTTGATAAGTACCAAAATATAACAGCTTTAAAATAATTCACAAAAACAATCATTATTATTATTTGATAATTTTTATCATAACCATTCTTCTGTTTCTATAAGTTTTAAATTAAAGTTTATGACGCAGTTTTAAAATTGAGATGCTAAAAGGAAATGTGATAAGAGAAAGACGCAAGCAATAGCAAATTGCCACTAATGATGATCAAGTAATATTGTTTGGTCATAACACTTTGATCCTAGTTACTCTATCCAACTTTAAAAAGAGATCTTAAAACGCTTATATACATTCTACTGCTAAAATGATTTTTTAAAATTGTTACATATAAATAATAAAACAAACAAGAAATTATAATTATAAATATAACATAGTTTTTAAACATTCTTTTTAATAAAATGTATTTATAATTATATAAAAATTTTGATTACGTTTACTGATATAGTTTTATTTATATATATTCTAAATTAAAATTTAATTGTAGTATAATTAAAATATTGCTTACAATTTTCATGATTAAAAAAAAAAAAAAAAACAAATCAAAATAAAGCTGATAACCCCTATAAAATAAATTAAGGAACAATCAAGATTTAAAAACATCTATTAAAAGATATAAACAATTTTTTTTTATTTGTATTGTTGAAATAATTGTAATTTTTCCTTGAGTTATGTTCAGAGTGAAAAATCATTAAATTGATAAAAATGAACAGTAATTTATTTTCTTTATTCTAATTTGTAAACAATTATGTCAGAAATGTAATGAGTGATGAGCTTAATAAATATGATAATTATAAAACAACTGTTGATAACTTGCAACCCATTATAAAAAATTAAAAAATGCATTTCAAAATTGTTTTTGTTTTTTTTATGTTTCCACACATCAGTTATATCATCAGAACTCAATTTTTAATTAAAAGAATATAAATAAAATAATTTAAAATTATTTGTAATAAGATAAAAATATAATTACAATATTCGAAATAAAAAAAAAAAACAATTTTTTAATTGCAAAAAAAGTATTTTATTTATTAAAGCTACAGAAATAAGTTTCATAGTTATTTATAAATATTATATATACAAATTAAAACAAAATATTCAAATTAGATTAAATATAATGTTCATAAAATAAATTAGAATATAGAAAAGAAAGCGTAACAATAAAATATTTAAAGTAAGATATGGGAGACCACATGTGAGATGGATGGATGAAATAAGAAAGTGTGCAGGGGTGATGTGGAGAAGAGAAGCTGAAGATAGGAAAAGATGGATTGAACTTGGAGAGACCTTCATCCTGCAGTGGATTGATAATGGTTGATGATGATGATGACGATGGGTGATAGTAAAAATATAATTTTATCTTAACAATGTATGATTTCATTAATGTTTGTGAGGAAAATCTGGGTACTATGGGATTAGTGCTGCCATGTCTTAATTGTCTGGCCATAATTATTCTAGCAATTGTTTGTTATCACAACTATGGCATTCTGCTGTCGCAAAATCCTCCCCCCACCCCACTGGAGAAAGGTATGGTATTCTGCCATTGCAAACACAAGCAGCAAAATTATTATAAAAATTTAAAGTGCTAGAATAATTCACAAAGTTAGAATAATTATGGCCAGATGATTCTGTCGTGGCAACACTAAATCCAAAGTACCCAAATCTAAAATAGAGATACTAGAACAAATTGTATTGAGAGAGTATTGAGTAATGACAAGATACCATTGATAACAATTAAGTATTAGTGCTTCATTATAACATATTAATGCTTTCAAGAAGAAAACATAACATAAAAATGCAAAAATATAACAACAAAAACAAAATAAAAATTAAAAAGAATTCATTCAAAAAATAATATGAGAACTGAACACAATTATCCACCTTTTCAGAGACAGTTAAAACATCAGCTTTAATAGAAGTCATTCATAAAGAGACTGATTATTCTAACTCTAAAATTAAAAAACAAAACATAAAAATAATAATAGAAAGTTAAAAGAGAATTTTGAGAGAAGTATATAATAAAAGCAATCTAAAGAATACAAACACACTCATATTCTGGTCATTTAGTATATTAATTTGATTTGTGCTTTTTAATAACTTTTACCAAAAAAAGATTTTAACAATCAGCATAATTGGGAAGGCCAATGTATTCTATCATTAGTCATATTCTCCTATTGAAATCAATCAAGATTTCACTTCTTTAGAATATATTCAAAATATTTTTTATAGCTTAAGTAGATTTACTTTTGCTATAAAAAATGATCAAATTTATAAAATATCTTTTTTTAAAAGTCTTATTATTCATTCACTTTAACAAAAATGTGCTCTAACAATAGAAGATTCAATATTATCATATTTAGAAAGATGACAAACATAATGATTGGTTTTACATCTTATGAACTTCCTTATTATATTTTCAAAATATTATGGAGCATGCTTAAACAAAAAAATTTCATTGCCTTTATATTATATTAATAAAAAGCCAATATCTTATTTTCATAAAATAAATATGGCAGAATAACAGCTCCATATGTAACAAATTTAATTGAAATAATTATACCACGAGAATAAATTATTCTACCTTTTAACTTAGTAAATGCATCACATTGCATTATGGATTATCTTATACTTTAATACTCTAGTCCACTTTCTAATAAAAAAATTCCCAGGATATTTAAACATATTTATATTCTTAAGTGGATAACAATGCAAGTGAATTTTTTTAAAACATTAATTACCAAACCAAAGTCATTATAATCTTCATAAAATTTTGTATAGATTTTTTTTTAAACTAGTAAGTATAACACAATTATCAATATATTATAAATCTAAAGCTAAATAAGGAAGATTTTGTTTACACTTTTAATTACTTCAAATTACAAATACCATCAATCTATATTATTAATTTCGATGTCACTTTACAAAATTATATATAACTTATTTCAAAAATTACCATTAGTAAAAAATGGAAACTAAATTGGATCTAGTGTTTTCCTGAAGGTTTGTGATGATGGTGTTCTAGTTGTATTTTTTTATTGGACTATTTCCATCATCTAATATTTATATTGAATGTCTTTAGAAAAAATAAACTTTATTTAAATATTCCAAATACATTCAACTGTTAGTAGTAGCACATCAAACAGGTTAATATATGCACAATGTTTTAAGGGGTATTATTCTCCCCTTTTCTTCAGGTGTTGCAGGCCTGACTAGTAACAGTACCAGCATGGGATTCGAACCTGGGTCCTTAAAGTTTTGGTATTGAATTTTAAGGTAATGCTCTAACCAACTGAGCCATCCTGCCAGAGGCAAACAGTCTGTAGTAATTTCATATATTTATCTATGAGGTTCCTTTTGATTTCTCCACTTTTTCCTAAGAGCAAAATTGATTAGTGGTTTACATACATTATGTATAGTCACACTAGGTTGGCTTATGGGATTTTTTGCCATTGTCATGTGAGAAGCTTCTTTAAATTTTCTTTTTTGTACCTTTTCTTCTCTATCCAATATTTTTGTATTTTCGAACATATGTTCAACTGGAAAATACAAAAATATTGACTAGAGAAGAAAAGGTACAAAGAAGAAAATTTAAAGAAGCTGCTCACATGACAATGGCAAAAATCCCATAAGCCAACCTACTATGACTATGCATAATGTATGTAAACCACTAATCAAATTTTCTCTTAGGAAAAAGTGGACAAATCAGAAAGAACCTCAGAGATAAGTATATGAAATTACTATATACTGTTGCCTTTGGCAGGAAGGCTCAGTTGGTTAGAGTGTTACCTTAAAATGCAATACTCAAGAATCTAAGGGTCCAGGTTTGAATCCAAGACTAGTACTGTCACTGGTCAGGCCAGCAACACCTGAAGAAGAGGGAAGAATAATACCTCTTGAAACATTGTGCATATGCTAACCTGTTTGATATGCTATTACTAACAGTTGAATGTATCTGGAATATTTAAATAAAGTTAAATTATTCTAGACATTTAATACACATATTAGATGATGGAAATAGTTCAGTATAAAAATACAACTAAATTGGATCTAGTACATATCCCTATTTAAAGCTTATTTTTACTCCAAAAACTTCACATTTTCAATTCCAATAAAAAAATTTCTTTTGTACGAGCACACACAAGCTATTAAATATGAACAAATTTCAGAAGATAGCCAATTACTTTGAAGCAATATCACAAACATTTTCAATAAATTGAGTTATATGCATTGACCAAATTAATAACATATGCAAATCATGACTTTATTAATGACATTTTATCAATAAAAATAATGTCTGTAGCATAATAGCAAAAACAGAAGTCTTATATATATATTGTTAAGGTCATATTATTTAAGCTAGTGATGAAAAACATAAACAAAATAATAAACTAATGATTAAAGAAAATAAATAGTTGGATTATGATAGCATGGTAGTAAGAACTGGAGTGTAATATATATAATCCAATGGTCAGTTATGTGTCTAATAATGAAAAGTAAAACTGCTACAAGTATATTTCTCTTAAGAAAAAAACTACACTATCAACCAGTAACTGTTCTAACACATATTTATTAAATAATAAATAAACAAAATAATAAACTAACAATTAAAGAAAGTGAATAGTTGGACAAGTATGTTGTAGCTGTTAATGATTATCAACAATGTCTGCAAATATTCAGCATGTAATGGAAAGCCCAAAATCTGTAAAATATATTTTAAAAATTATATAAATTAAAAGAAAATCAAACTTTATAATTGTTAATTATATGTTTTTACTTTATGACTTTCTATTATTTATAATTTAAATTTAATGATAGCAAAATTAGTCAATCTTGATGTGAATCCTATAATATAATTTATTATATTTAGATGTATTACATAACATGTGTGTACACAAAATCATTTTCTGGATATCTAAACATTAAAATGGGATGAGATCCTTAGACAAAGTTTAACACCTATGACCAAAGTATTTTGTCATATTATACATGTTAATTTCTAATAAAGTAAATTTATTATCAACAGTAATGTTAAAACTTGTTATTATTATCTCATTCGTTGATGTTTAATATGAATAAGCACAGACAAGATATTTATGTACTATATTGATACAAATCATAACATTTAAACATAATGAGGCAAATGACAGCAATACCCAACATATCCAATAACAATAATACATTGTCTTCCTTCAAGAGCATGAATAAAATATATGCCCATAAATATTATTATATAAATAAGCATTAATAAATAGTGAACTAATCATCATATGAGAATTCACACTGTAATTTATGGAATATCATCATCATCAACCATTATCAATCCACTGCAGGATGAAGGTCTCTCCAAGTTTAATCCATCTTCTCCGATCTTTAGCTTCTCTTTTCCAAAACACCCCTGCACATTTTCTTATTTCATCCATCCATCTCACATGTGGTCTCTTTCTGGGTCTTTTACAATCTCTTGGAATCCTGTTTAAAATTTCAATTGTCCATCTATTATCATTTCTTCTAGCAATATGTCCAGCCCAACTCCATTTCAATCTTTTAATTTTTTCAATAAGGTCAGTAATACCTGTTTGTTGTCTTTCCCATACATTGCATTTTCGATCTCTTCTTGTTACTCCCAACATACATCTCTCCATACTCCTTTGAGTGGTCTGAAGTCTCTGTATTGCTCTTCTATTAAATGTCCAAGTTTCAGATCCATAAGTAAGAACTGGTAAAACACATTTGTTAAAAAAACATTCTTTTCAAACACACAGGAGTTAGCAGATGAAAGTAGGAAAGTAGGACTAAAGATAAATGTTAAAAAGACTAAAGTAATGTTTAATCGATTTGCTCAAAATATGAAAATAAAGATTGATTATGAAGAATTAGAAGAAATTAACAGTTACAAATACCTAGGTCAGATTATTAATACAGATGGAAACATAATGGAGGAAATTAATCATAGAATTAAACTTGGTTGGAGTGCTTTTGGTAGAAATTTATGGAATATAAAAATATATAAATAAAAAAGCACAAATACCCTTATTCAACATAATCCAGTAATGAACATCTGCAAGCATGCTTATCATAATAACAATTCAAATAAAGCAGAAACTTCCACATCTGCTATTTTAAATATTCAAGTCAGAATAATATTCAAATAATACAGCTCAAACTTGGAATAATATTTAATAATACTAACTTTATATAAATATCATATGCATGCTGCCCTACACCATACATCTTCATAAATTAACAATAGATAAATATATGAACTTAAATTAATTCATAATGTTACTTGCAAAAATATTACAATAATTTATTATAAATATCTAACATTCATTCCTTTAACACATATAAAATAAAATTTGAATAATCATTCAAATTTTCAACATTTATATTGTCTAACAATCTTAGTTTATTTAATATTGCCTTAAGTTCATAAATACCTATTTTTATCTATAGCATTTTATGTAAAATTATTTGTATATATTTCTTTAAACTATAATAATGTATTTATTTAAATGGCAAGAATTTATTCCTTTAATTATTAAAAATAAATACTCCTCCCCATGAAAACTTAATATTATTGTTATTATAACAAATTTTAAATCACGTATACACTTAGTATATTTAAATTACAATAATAACTATAATATATATATGGGTTATTTTTAAAGCATTTTAACATATAATCGACAATAACTAATTTAAATTTATTATTTTCTATACCCAAAGGTAATTAAGCTTAAGTCGTTTATTAAAAAAAAAGAAAGAAAACACTATATATAGTTTGTCTGCAAATATTTTAAAAATATATACAATATGCCGAGTAGAGCAATAAAACATTACCAAAAAAAAAAGTTCTTTTGATTTTAAAAATATATTAGTTGTATAATCCTTTACAGTTTTATTTAGACACTTATATACAAAAAATATAATGGATTACATTTACGATAATATATGTATGTTTGTATGTATTATATTTATATCTTATTTAATTAATTATTTAATAAAATAAAAAATAAAAATGAACAAAAAAAAAAAGAGAAGATTCTTAATCAAATCAAGCAAAAAACAAAAACAAAATAAATGTATTAGTAAATAGAGTCAATAAAATAGAGAATATTAGTGGCTGGTATTAACTATTGAAGCTTAACTATATGAACTACCATACAGCCAATATAAATAAATAAATACATATGTAATTATATAACAAAAAAGTGCCATTTCAACATAAAACTATATATTTATTTACATACATAACTTTGTATCTTGATATATATTTTGAATTCACCTATGTATACATGTTCCTTGTGTTAACATTAACTTTATCTTGACTTTCAATTGAATCATACAACTAGCATCCAGGTATCATTCAAGGTATTATAGCAAAAATGGTTTCTATTACTTTGGTTTTGGAAAATAAAATAAATATAGTATTCATTTATTTTCATACAATTTTTTTAAAATTATTACAAATAAATAATTTTAAATAAATAATGAATCATAAAAAAGCTTATGAATTATATTTCATCTTATACATTTATTTAATAATTTTAAATTTTATGTTTAGTTTAATTCTTCACTTCTGGTTTTAATATTTCTATATATAGTTATCTATGAGCAGAATGTCCAAACTTCAAACAGACAAAATGAGAAAATTATTATTAATATATTAAATTTTCAGTTTGAAAGCAGATGGGTTAGCTAAATAATAAAACACTATGGGCAAATGAAATTACTAGCTTATTATTGGTAATAGTTTGCCATTTCTGACATTCCTTTGATTCAGTTTACTCTAGCTAGCATCCCAATATTTAGAGCTTCATTATAAATTTTTATGAATCTTTACAAGATTATGATATTATTATTATTAAAAGGATTGAATGAAGAATTTTTCAGTCTATTCATCCTCCACTTCATCTAAAGCAACCAATACACCTGACCACACACATGAAAAAAGATACACGATACATGCAAACCAGCACTCATAAGTTGGGCCAAATTATAAAATCCCACACATATATACAATTAGTGCTCAGTTTATTTTAAAGTAGCAATTCCTCAAACTTTAATGGACAGGCTTCAATCTTCTCACCTTTCTCACTATTCAACTATTCATTTCATTGAAAAACCGATGATGGAATACTCAAAGCCTTTATTTGAATTGACAGTGTAATCATACTCATGTAGACATTATGTCAATCTAGCCCCTCATATTATCAGACTATTACATACATGTTCATATTTGTTATTAGGAGTGGGATAGGCAAAACTCTCTATACATATTGCCACTCAATGCAATCCAGAGTAATCAATGAATGCCAGAAGACTTCTGCATAAAATCCCCATCTAGTGTCTACTCATCCAATATCTCCAGACTAGTTTCTGGCTTGTGGCCTTCATCAGTGAAAAACCTTGGATATGAGGAGAGCTCTGCACCTAGATCTTAGGATCAAATGCAACCCTCCAGCAGCCACCTTTTATCTCTAAACTACAAAACTATGAGTCTTAAAAACACCATAATATTTTCAATCCAAGCAGATCTGAACTCAGTTCAATACCTAAACATTTTAGTGACTTTGGTTCTTTAATAACCATAGCCACCAATATCCTATTAGGTAGGATTAGTTTTAAGCCAATAAACATCACATGATCACCATTTCCTAAGCTTGCTTATAACTGTTATTAAAACAGGAAAAACTCTATACATATTGCCAATCAATGAAAGCCAGAGTAATCAATGGATGACAGAAGGCCTGTGCATAAAATCCCCATCTAGTGCCTACTCATCCAATATCCCCAGACTAGTTTCTGGCGTGTGGCCTTCGCAGTGAGAAGCCTTGGATCTGAGAGCACTGCACCTAGATCTTAGGATCTAATGCAACCCTCCAGCAGCTGCCTTTTATCTCTACTTAACTACAAAATTATGAGTCTTAAATTAAAAACACTAATATTTTCAACCCAAACTCATTAGCTTTTATAGTCATATAGGTCTGAACTCAGTTCAGTACCTACACATTTTGATGACTTTGGTTCTTTAATAACCATAGCCACCACTATCCTATTAGGCAGGATTGGTTTTAAGCCAATAAACATCACATGATCACCATTTCCTAAGCTTGCTTATAACTGTTATTAAAACAGGCAAAACTATCTATACATACTGCTACTCAGTGCAAGACAGGGTAATCAATGGATTCCAAAAGGCTTGTGCCTAAAATCCCATCTAGTGCTTACTCATCCAATATCCCCAGACAAGTTTCTGGCTTGTGGCCTTCATCAGCGAGGAGCATTGGATCTGAGAGCACTGCACCTAGATCTTAGGATCTAATGCAACCCTCCAGCAGCAACCTTTTAACTCTATTTAACTACAAAACTATGAGTCTTAAATTTAAAAACTGTAATATTTTCAATCCAAGCTCATTAGCTTATATAGTCATATAGGTCCGTACATGACTATATAAGCTAATGAATATTAGTGATTTTAAATTTTTAAGTCTCATAGTTTTGTAGTTAAGTACAGATGGAGGGTTGCATTAAATCCTAAGATCTAGGTGCAGTGGAATAGTTGGAAAGGTGAGAAAATTGAAGCCTGTCCATTAAAGTTTGACAATTGCTATCTTAATATAAACCAAACACTGACTGTATATATGTATAGGAGATTATGATCTGGCCCAACTGATGGGTGCTGGTTCTGCACACAAAATACATATATTGGGGATTATGTATCTTTTTCACATGTGTGTGATTACTTGTTTGAGTTGGAGTGCAGGATGAATAGACTGAAAAATCCTGAGTTCAATTTCTTCTAATTACATATACAAAAAACATTCAGTATAAACAATTTACATACTGCCTTAGTATTATTATTATTATTATTATTATTATAGATTTGCAAATTACTAAGCTAATATATCATGACTTATACAAAATAGTTAACATTTCACAATTTTAAAATAAATATTTGGCATTTTTGTTTAATTTTAAAGTTATAAATTGTATTATTAAATTTTGTATAATATTTACAAAATATTATTATACTAAAAAAATTTCGTTTTTCATATTTAAAATTTTTTATATCAAAAATTATATTTGAGTTAACTTTTATTACATAAATATAAATTTTCTGTAAAAAATTCCAGAAAATTTGAGATTCATTTTATTTTCATGAAGATTTGATCCCACCCTTAGTGGTTCAAATAAATTTGTATTAATTGTAATTGAAAAAAAAAACCAAAAAGGAATGAGTTAAAAGAGTGAAAAAATAAAATAAAATAAAAATTGGGATAATTATAGATAAAAAAATTAAGTGTAAAAGCTTAAAAAGTTATAGAAATTCAATGGAATTCATAAAACATTCAAAGAATTGATATTTCACCACCATCAATAAAAAAAAAAGGTCCTTTGCTACTCTTCGCAATTCTCACAGCTACCCTATTTCTTTAATAGGCTCTCTCCCTGCATCATTGATAGTCTTTTCTATCATATTGCAAACAATTCATTTACTTTTAATATCTGGATAATCTGATTCTTTTTCCATTTAAAATTTTTTAACACTAATTCTTTTTTTTTTTTTTGCATTTATATTTTTCAATGTCTAATTCAATCCTTTAAATTTAGTTTTCTGTCTTGTTCCAAACTAATTACTCTAAGAACTTTTTCTATATGTTCATAAGTATCCATGCTACTATGCACAAAGCTTTTTCAATCCTTTGATAAGTCACACTATAATCACTTTTCTTATTAAAGTTTTGTTTGTAATAAAATTTGTAAATCTGATAAATGGATTACAAGTTTTACATTAATTGTGACCATTGTACAATTAAATATCAGGCATACCAAATATTTCTCTGCTGCTGTTTGGAGAATGAAGTACTAAAATTGTTCTATATTTTTCATCAATCCATAATAATAAAAAAAGAATGCAAACATTATTAAAATTTGTAAATTATATAAAGAAAATTAAAACATTATTCAAGTTATGTTTAATATTGCCTAAAAACTGAAAATAGACAACTTAAATATTAATCAAATTCTATTTGCTTCGCATATATATAATGAAAATATTTACCTCTTACATTTCTTTAGTGGATTCATATTAATCACTGAATTTATATTAATTAATTTCATTTTAATCTTTCTCATATACTTATCTATTGTGTAAGTTTTCAGTCAGGAACTTTCAAATTTTTAATGAGAGTGTTTTTAATCATAAAAAAATATTGTTCAATTGGAGAAATGAAATCATTTTTGGGTATAAATATTTCTTTATTATTTTGTATTTAAATATACAAAGTATGCATTAATACTAGGATGAATTTACTAAAAATTCTGGTTGATTATTTAAGAAAAATTAATTTGCAAAATGAGAAAATTTATTTGTATAATCTTATTAACTATAACATTTTTTTTTATAGGCGGAACAAAAAAGATATAAAGCAGGCTGTCCATTAACACCCTATTTATTCAATTTATTTACTGAGAACATAAGAAAACTAAAAGAATTACAATATAATGTTTAGCATATTCATTGTATTTGTTATGTAGATGATATAGCATTATTTGGAAACTGAGAAAAAGAAATGAATACATTGCTTAAAATATTGAATATGCTTATAGAATCTTTTAAATTAAAGATAAATGTTAATAAAACTAGAATTGATGATAGTAGATAAAAAATAAAAAATGACTGATTGAAGTGCAGATAAATAATACACATTCAAGCTAAAAAATATATTTTCTAGGCAGTATAATTTGTGATGGCAATAGTTATATTGTTGAGATTAAAAGAAGAAGAATGTTAGTGAAACATGCTTTTCAAAATAAGAAAATTTGACTACTAAATAAAAATATTAATACAAAAAATAGAATGAAATTTACTAAAACATTCATTTGGAATACACTTATCTATGGTTGTGAGGCATAGACCAAAAAAAAAAGAAGAAATAAAAAGATTGGAAGGAATGGAACTGAGTCTTTGGAGAAGATTAATTAGAACAAGTTGGATGGAAAAAAAGACTAATGATCAAATATTAATAGAACTTGTAATAAGAAAAAGACTATTGAATGTGATAAAGATGTGAAAAATTACTTTTTTGTATCATATTTTAAAACATGATATGCTTTTACAAAATATTTTGGAAGGCACAATTTTAGTGAGAAGGCTAAGAGGCAGATCAAGAATATCATATATTAAAAATGTGATCAGTGAAATTAAATGTTTTTTATATACAAATATAAAATGAATTGTTGAAGATAAAACTGAGATATTGTTGCCATGATAAGACATTGTTTTTAGAAGCTGATGATAATGATGAAGCAGAACAAGAAAGATGGAGGTATCGTGATACTTACTAAAATGAACATTATTGTGTAATAATTTTTTATTTCAACTTATCAGTTTGAATCTATAATAATTAACTTTAATTGTAATAATTCAAATCAGTTTCTGATAAATTTAAAGACTTTTAATAGTAATTTAATATTACTACTCAAAAAATTAAAATTTTATTTAAGAATGAAAAGTAAAAATTCTAGAATTGTGAGATAACATAAATATAAGCATCTCTAAAAAGAGTATTAAAGATATAGAGGAGTATAATAATTTTCTAAAAGAATGTGGACTTTTTAACTTCACCAAAGACTTTCTTGAAGAGAAAATATTGAAGATCAATTGATAACTACTTATATTTAATGGTGTATGTTGCCATTATGATCTAGTTTGTATTTTTAATGCAGTTAGGAAAATTAAGGATGCTAATTATTTTTTATACTTTATGTTTCAAAAACTATTAATATTGATGAAAGAAATATGCATGCATTGTCTGTGAACAAATTAATTATAATAATTGATAAAATCCTATTTCAAAATATCATCAAGTATATCAATGACAAATTTATATTTCAAATAAAATAACAATGAATTATATAACAATTAATTAATTTAATAATAGCGTACAAAAACGTAAGAAAATTCCTAATATTGGCTTGAAAAAGTGTGAATTTAAAAATTGGTTTAATGACAAAATTTTAAATGCTATTTTTTTTAAAAAAAAAAACCCTGCATGGAATAAATATAAAAAGAATAAAAACATTTTTTGATTCAATGTTTATAAAATCAGCAGAAACAAAGTTGTTAGCATAATAAAAAAGCGAAAAAATTATAAATTCTTTTAAAATTCCATTAAAGGTAATATGAAAAGAGTTTAAAAAAGATTGTATCAAGGATAACGATGTGAACTTATCTAAAAATTTAATTTTGATGCTTCCTCAATGTTAGTAAATGGTTTTGCTTTAACTTTAGAGATAAAATAAATAATTTGTTTGAAAGAAATTTGATTACTGATAATCCAAAATAAAAAAAAATTAATATGCTTTCTGAACATCCAAGGTTAGTTGTCAAAAAAAAAAAAAAAGGAAGACTTTTCTATTAAATTTTGGGAATCAGCTTTTATATATGATATCGATAGTGACCAACTCTATACAAAATAAATAACGTGAAATGTAATAGGAATCCAGGTATTGATGGTATTAGAATAAAATATCTGAAAAACAACTTTGATATTTTACTAATATTTTAGTCTTCATAGATAATGTGGCAAATTAAATTATTGATTTAACACAATTATGTATTGTCAAATTTATTTATAGGACTTCTGTATTTAAAAAAATAAAAAAGATATTTGTACTATTTAAACATTTTTAGACAAAAAAAAATATTTCTAAATAGCAATATTGGTTTTTAGATAAAAATACTGATATGCTTTTGAACAATTTTGTGGATATCATTAACTTTTTTTTAAACCAGCAAGCATCACATGATCACATCTCCAATACTAGCACATACTATATGGAGTTTTGCTTTGTTTTAACTTTTTTTTAAGTGGAAAAAACTTTGAAAAGACATTTAATATGATTGATCATATATTATTTATCATTTCTTTAAAAAAATATACAATTCATGGTAAGTTACTGAATTTATTAAAAAAAATTTTTCTAAAAGTAAATCTTATATTACAAAAATTATGGAATTGTTAACATAAAATAAGTTATAAGTTCTTCAAGGCTCAATTGAAATCTGCAATGAAGAATTAATTTATAGTTTATGCTAATAAATTAGTATTAATTCAAGTCTTATTACAACATTTAATAATCTTTTATCTACTTATAATAAAACTGTTAAATGGTAAAATAAAATTAGAATTATTATTAATAATGTTTATACCATAATCCAATTAAAGGAAAATAAAATTAATATTTAAAGTCATTCTTATAACTGTATCAATTTACAATGTTTTTAATATATTGATGGAAGAGATTGAAAACATAAAATATCTTGGCATAATTATTGGTAATAAAATATCCTAATCAATCAACTTTTTCAAAGACTTAGGAATTTCAACTATATGTTTCACTGACAATCTTTTTTTATGCTATATGCTATATTAAAAATGCAAATGACTATTTCATTATGGAATTATTTTATATAAATTTTCAATTGAATTAAATTTTAAAATTTAAAAAAATTAAATTCATACATGGTACTCAATATAATAATAACTTATATTTTAAATTTATTGTTTTTATAGTACTTTACTATCTATTAGTATTTAAAAAAATATATTAATTTAATAACAAATTCAAGACTCATAAGACATCTATCTATCTACAGAATTTTCTTAAGAAGGAGTATTTTCTATTTTCAAATATAAGAATAAATACGACACAGATTAAGATATATTTATATTTCTAAAATATTTAATATTTTACTATTATCATTATTGAATTTTTAGATCTTTGAATTGCTTAAAAAATAATTAAAGAGATATTTTGCAAATATTAAATTTTATCTTTATATTATTTTTTTTCTTTTTTCTTTTACTCTTTATCTCTCTTTAAATATATATATGTAAAAACTATAAATACCCATATACTATAAGTAAGTTCCAAATAATTTTAATGATAAAAATAATATAATATATATCTTAATTAATCAATAGCATTTTTGATTATGTAGTAATCCTTATCACCTATAAATAATGTGGAAGTTTAATATCACACAATTTTCTATGAGCTGTGTATGTTGGTATTTGCTGCTTGTCTATTTATTATATTACCTTTGAATCTATTTATCAATATTGCTTCCTTAATTTTTCTCTTTTTATGATTTCTTTCTTTCATTAATATAAATAACTCATAAAAAGAGAAAAACTAATGAAGCGATATTGATAAATAGATTCAAAGATAATATAATAAACAGACAAACAACAAATACCGACATACACAACTCATAGAAAATCATGTGCTATTAAACTTCCATATTAGTTTACAGTTATTAAGGATTACTACATAATTGAAAGAGCTACTGATTAATTAAGATATAAATATTATTATTTTTGCTGTTAAAATTATTTGAAACTTATATATATCATTTATTAAAAATTTATTTAATTTATTTTCATATCTCAATATATTATCACAAAAAAATATTATTTTGTCAAAAAAAATATTGTTACATCTTTACCCAGTCATGTTCCTAATGATTTGAGAGGTAATCTTCATTCATACCAGTCCTCAATCTTGAATCTAATTATAATTATCAGAAAATCATACTCTAAACTTTAAAAGTAATTCTTTAATAGCAATTTTAGAATATAATGATATTATGCCTATAAAAATCTATATTATTCTATTATCTTTGATGATTCACTTATTAATAATATATTACTAGAATAATAATTTACAAGTTTGCCATCCATTCCCCTATTTCATATAATTTAAGTTTATTAATCATTTGTTACCAATGATGATTTCTATCTTACCATGAATAGTTGTAATCCTTTGAATTTAAATTGTGCTAAATAAATCTCGGAATGCATTTAAGATCAAACTTTAACCTATAGAAAAAAAAAATTATTGTGCTTTATAATTTCTGAATTTCTATTTCCATCCAGAATAAAAAGTACTTCTTAATTTAATATTGTCAATCAATGTCTGAATTTAGGGTATTGTATATATTGTTTGACAACTTGTAACCATTTTGTTGTTGGCCAATTTTATTATTTGATATATATGATGTTATTCATGTATCTTAAAATATTAATAACCACACTATATTTATACTAATTTATTGATCACATGTTTATTAATATCCTATTTTTGTAGAATGTTAATAACTTTTACAAGTTTTATTTAAAAAGAAACTTGTTTTAAATATTTAACCAAACACATAGAATTATAAAGATACATACTAGTGTTACATAGTTTTATTATGAATGTATATTATTGTAAAGATAAAATAAAACACAAAATAACCTTTAAATATCCACTGCAATGGATGATTTAAGAAAAATCATCATATTAATCAAATGAAAAATGATAAGAATTTAGTTTTCCTTCCTTACATTAGTCTCAGTCTAAAAACAGTTCTCTCATTTACTAAAACAACAATAAAATATAATTGAATTGCTATTGTTCAGAAGTCAATAAAAAGTTTGTGCAAAGGAAGTGGTAGATTGAAGCCACAATCCATAGACCTTGAACTTCTAAGTCCTCCATTCTGCCACTGCACTAAACCATTGAGTGCTATTGAACAAAGATTGAATCTGAAATGACTACTTGATTAAAATTCTAGAGCTTTCTTGGAACTTGAATTTTTTGTTAAATTTTCACATAAATTGGAAAAAATTTCACTAAATTTGAACCATAAATCATGAACAAATAATGCAGATGTGCTAACTATTAAACTATGAACCATGTTTTATAAATAGTATATATAAAACAGTCTTTAAATATCACAAATGTGAAGTAGAGATGTCTTCATCATTCCTTTATAAAGAAACATTAAGAAAAAGGGATAATACTCACCTTGCTGGCCAAACACCAAAGATAAAAGTTTATAGTTTTTCTGTTTTAGTTTATATATGCAATATACAAACTTAAGGAAATATTCGAAAACAAGTATAAAATATGAATTGTTGATTAGTATTTCTACTTTGCACCTAAAAATTTCAGTTTATTAAATCTCCGATGAAAAAATTTAGTAAGTTCTTCACCAGTTTTCTAGATGAAGAGACTTGGTATTATTTTTACAATAAACTACTTAATTTTTGATAGCACAATGCTTTAAAAAATCCTTCATTTGCATCATTATGCTCAACAGTTATCTATCTTCACAGAATTAAGGGGTCACAAAATTAAAGTCAATTTTGGATCCATGGTTTATTTTCTCTACACCATACCAATAAATCTTCTTATTTCATACATACATCCTACCTGTGATCTCTTTCTGGAACTTTTATAATCTCTTGGGATTCAGTTAAACAATTCAACAGTCCATTTATTCATCAACTCTCCAAAAATATGAACATTCCAACTCTAGTTCAGTTTCTCAATTTTTTTCAATAATAACAATGAAACCTATTTGTTCTCTCATCTAAATATTTCACTTTAGATTGCTTTTTGTTATGTCATACATAATATATTCTGAGTTGTCTGAAGTTTTTGTATTGCTCTTCAAAGTGTTAAAGGTTCAAGTCTTGATCCATAAGTAGGAATTGATAAAACAAATCTATTAAAAGTATTCCTTTTCAAACACATAGGCATATTTCATTTAAATACAAAGTTATTTTTATCAAAAGCACTCTAACTTTAATCCTATGACTAATTTCTTTCATTACATTTCCATCTTTATTAATAATCAGATCAAAATATTTGTAATTGTTAACATTTTCCAATTTATGAGAATCAGCATTATTTTATTTTACTGAGAAATTCCATCGAATACTACTTTAATCTTTTTAGTATTTAATCTTTAATCCTACTTTTTATTTCCATAAGAAAATTATTGCATTTCCTGAAACTCTGAAGCATTATGTAAAAAAAACAATCAATTTATCTTCAAAACCAAGATGATTTAAATAATTTTCATGTATTTTTATTCTCGTAATATCTCATTTTAATTCACGAAATGTTTCTTGTGAAACTGTTTTAGAAAGCTTTGTAGATACACAATCATCAAGTCATACATCATTATCAATACTAATCTTCTTACGCTAACAATATTTCTATATCTTTACTTACTTGTATCAATAATAATACCATTTCTTCCCGAAGTTTTTATTTTTTTCATACATTTAATTACAAATCTCACTGCTTTATTTAAAATACTCAGCAAATCAGAACTACTATGCATATTTCATAATGCCATTTTTCTTTTTAGTCATAGTTCCTTCATCTTATTGCAGAAACAATTTCTTTTCAATACCACAATGTTTTGGTCTAACACTTCTGAAACTCTTATCCTCTTCCATAGCTTTCTTTGTCAATCCCAATTATATTTTCTTATATCATTATAAACTTTTTTGTACCATTTTTCAATAGATATTCAATTCTTCTTTGATAAATCATTTTTAAAAATTTTGATATTTCTTTCTTCTTCCTATTGTACGTAGTTCAGATTGGTTATATTTTAAAGCTGCAGAGGGAAAAAAAGGTTTAATAAAGATTCATGTGTCAAGCATTGTTAGCCGAGAAGTCATCACACCCGCCTTACAAGCAAGTAGTTGATTGCAGACAGGTGTGGGTTCGCGTCCCAGCCGATGCTATAATATATGAGAAAAAAAAAAGATTCATGTGAACGTACTATAATAAATATATAAACTGCCATTTGTGTGTGTGTATATATACATGTCAATTGAGTAAACTGCCTAAAAAATTAAAAGTTAGTTTATGCATCTGATCATATTTTATAAATTTACACAGTAATAAGAGTTAAATAATAATGAGAAATTGCAATGTAAAGTAAGAAAAAAGGTAGTCTTGATATGCAAAAAAATTTGAATTGCCTAGTTTCTAAAAAAACTAAATTTGAACCTTTTCTAATGCATCTTTTCTGAACTGAGTTTTAAATAAAATTTCTTACATTTTTATAGTAAAAATGGATGGCAAAGCTAAATATAATACTAAAATTTTGTAATTAATAATATTTTAGAAGTTGTTGAATTATATTTAAATGTTGGCAATGATTTTCCTGTCTTTTTAAACCATTAGCTAATGTAAATGAAGAATATGTGTGAGTGAGTGAGTGAGTGAGGGAGAGAAAGGGAGGGAGGGAGTGAGGGAGAGAGAGAGAGAGAGATGTAAAAAAACTATTTTATTCTTTCATTTATTTATACAGAAAATCATAATTTTTTTCAGTTATATATCAAGTCATGATATATTTGTAAATTTGTTTTCACAGAATGTTTTTCAAAAAACATGTTATTGTATAGAAGCAGGTCAAACCTTGTAACTAGCTGGTGTGGTATCCTGTTGTACACAAAATATGCTGTTAAACAACATCAAATAGGTATAAATAGATCAGAAAGAAGCAACAATGCATTCCAGTTATGTCCAGCATTTCAGATTCCATATTGTGTTTTATTCCACTCCAGTCTATCTTTGAAGCAGTGTCACTGTGATTCCTGATCAACAACTGATAAAACGTGTTACTCCAGTCATAACAACCAGTATGATGATTTTATCTAGCAGAAAACTTTCTACAATATATAGCTAGGCAACAGAACAATACCAGCAAAATGTTGTCAGATTCAGAAACTAATGCTGAAGTATGCAAAACTAGCCACTGCAATCCCTCTATAATGCTGTGAAGGAAGAAATATACAGAGCCATATAAATTATCCAAGACTTTCTGATATCAGATCTTATATGACAATACTAATGCTACTCTATTTATTTTCTAACATCCCAATGTCCAAGGAAAAGATTACCTTCAGAGGAATTAATAAAGACAACTGGAAATGTATTTAAAAAACGGTATCTGCAAAAACTATGATTTGTAATTGCTTCAATATTTAATGTGGTAAGATCTTATCATTATAAATACTATAAGGCATTAAACACAAACCTAAATTTAAAAAAGATTTTATTACTATGATATTTAATATTTTTGTATAGTATATATGCAACAGTTTTATTTACTTATTATTAATAAGTTATTTTTTAATTTATTTAATATATATCTGAGCACTTATTGCATATATATGTAGAGATGATAATCTGGACCAACTGATGATTGCTGGTTTAATGTGAAATATGTATATTGGCGATTATCTTTTCGATATATATGTGTTCAAGTGTATCAGTGTTACGAGATAGAGTGGAGGGTCATGTGAAAGTCTGTGCTCACATATCCTATATATTAATTTGTGTTTGTAACTCACTGCAAACATTATGCTTTTAACAGCCATATGATAGTTAATATCCATAGTCCTGAGAAATCATGCAATCCACTGGGGGGCATGCAGGGATGATGGTGATAATTTGTAATTGATGATGATCATTCCTTTAAAAGTTTTCCAAGATTAAATTTTCTTTTTAGAAGGTTTGATGGCTTTGAGTTTCATTTCCTTGAATTGAGTCTTTTTTTAATTTAAATTTTATTAACCATTCAACATTCATATGTATTTGAATTAAAATTTATGTTACATACTGAATATATCATCATATATATTTGGTTTTGGGTTCAAATCATTACTGTTACATATTTATCATTGCAATATATTATTTTGTTCAGTAAAACATTTACTAGTAAATTGCTGTTTTTGTGTACTAGCTAACTTTCTTGCAGTTTTTAATAGAGTAATAATTATCTTCTTATTAAATTCAGTCATGTCTGAGCCATCTTCAAATTCAATTATTTTAAAATAATTTGCTAATTAAAATTCATTGAAGTGTTTCTGAAGGTTAGAAATATCAATTATTAATATTATTTTTCTTAGTAGTTTTCAACTCTCTAGTTTTACATCAACACATATCTTACAATTCACTAATAAATGATCATGTCCCATGTTTAATCCATTAAGAACATTACAATCATGAAATACATGTTTTCTGTTAGTCAAGAAATACTCCAACTCTGTTGTACCTTCATTCAGATGCTTCCATATTCATTATTATTTAGCATTATTCTCAAAGAAAATATTAATAATATAAAGTTTTTCTTTTTCTTTTGATAATGACACAAGTCAGTATCCTTTCTCATTTCTATCATCATAAGCAAATATTAGCTGCAGCACTTATATTTTTTAATCATTTACTAATTTTAACCTTCCATAATAATTTTAAAATATTTAGCACATCAAAAACATTTTTTATATCAGTATAAAAATTCTTTACTTCTTCATCACAATCAGGATTTGTTGGGGCATAAATCTGAATTATTTGCATTTATTATCTTCTATTAATTTGAATACTAATCATAATACTTTGTCTAATATGCTATTAATCTCTACACTGTTCTTCCACTTTTTATTTATAATGAATCCCACACCACTTGTGTTTCTAATATTTTTGTAATTATAAAGTAAATATCCATTTTTAAAATTAATTGTCTCTATATTCTTTCTTCTTTGAAAGTTTAAAAATGCACCATTTAAAAAGCATTACAGTGTTATTATATTGAACTTAATTATTGTTTAGCTTGAAATAAAATTCAAAATCCCCAAATCAAACACTTCACCCGAAATATCCTATTTATATACATATGCATGTATATAGACACACATACAATCTAACTGAATTAACTACATAACAGTAACTTCAAAAATTAAAATTAATTCCGAGATAAGGGGCAACATGTTTATTACAATAATTATTTTAATACAATTTTTTAACTGTTAATTTATAAATAAGTAAATGTTTTTCTATTTATCTTTTTTAGAAGTCTCATTTGTTATAAGTTAACAGAGTAACTGAAATAGAATAAAAGAAAATATTCTTTATATACCTAAAAGAAATCAAGTTCAAATGTCAATAAGGAAACTAAAAATGGATTTGATAAATTATTTATTTTTCTTACCGCTTTTTGTGCACATTTTTTTTTCTTTTAACCAAATTTGTTGTGGGGAAGGGGTAAAATTATTTCAGACTTGTAAGGGTAGTCATTATGAAAATAAGGAGATTAAATCATTCTTTCTGACAGATGGTTCAACAGTCATTCCTTCCTACATGAATCTGCATATTGAGGAGTGCCCTTTTTTCTCCCTAATAAATTATTATCCTGCCATAATTTGCACTTATGCTTTTTAAGAATTAATCCTTCATTTATCTGACTAGCTTATATCCATTTTCATTTTTGCATAATAAGATTCAAGCTCTGTCATCATCCCCCCCCCCCTTCTGCTACTAACTAATCCTCAGTATGTCCTGATCTTATTATAATAATAAATGATTCTCTCCATTTAAGTAATACAATAAAAGTTTCCATTTTTCCTCCTCTGTTCTTGTAAAGTATTTGTAGAAGCCTGTAAAGCTATGCCTGGCAGGTAAACACATGTAATCAGCTCTAAGAAACCTCTATTATCCTCCTGCCTTCACCTTGTGATTAAAAGAAAATCTAATACCTACATCTGCATTATTTCAAGCAATTATTTTGAAATTATAAGTTAAACCAAGACCAACATGATACAACATCTGATTGTACTTTAAATGGAATTTGGTCACAATATGTTTTTACTCAATCATCAGAATTTGTAAAATAAAATTAACTCATTTGTTATGTATTCTTGTTTATCAGATTGAGCTATACAATACGAGTGAATACCTTTGTATAGTTGCATAGCATCGCAACATTATTCTTGTTTAAAATTATGTTTATTCAAATTAAAAAGGCAATTTGAATGTTATTTATTTTCAATAACATTGGCTGTAATTTTATTAGCATGACTATACAACAATAATTAATTTAAAAGTCAACTTAAAAAATTACTCTGCGACAGAATATTTTGCACTTTTAAACTAAAAAAAAAGGTTTCACTACAAGATTAAATATTATGCAATCAAATACGCTACAAATTTAGATTCATCTTAGTAAATAATTTTTAAGTACTATAGAATAACTAGTGACATAAATCATATTAGAGCATGTGTGAGTAAATATATAAGTATATATTCTGTTATGATCAAAATGAACTACAACAAAAGCTTTCCTAATACTTCTTATTATAGTTTTTCTTCATGAACCATGCATGTATTTAATGAGACAGATCTCATGCAACAACACAACGTAGTGTGTGCGTATATACATATTGAAAGCCTAAAAGGGATAGAAGAAATTAACCTCAGACAAAATTTACTTCTATAATTATTTCAAATAGTATCATTTGAAATACTCTATTATTTAAAATAAATTATAAAAAAAGTTTCTATTTAATGCAAACATTCTGATTTCTTTCTGCTTTTCACAAAAATCTAAATTTTTTAATGTAACTAAGAAAAAATTTTTTTTGTATAAATCAAGAATGTTTTTCGTTGTAATATACATGGGGCTAATCTGTTTTTATTTTAAAACTAAAAAAAAATTTTTTTACTGAACTACTGTTGGTTTTGATAAATGTAGTGGGTTCAGATTAACTGATGGTATTTCAGAATATGTAGAAAGTCAGCCCCCAGGAAGCTGCATTATGAATTGTCCATAATTTCATAGCCGGACATTTGTGAAATAGATGACTGAATTTCATGAAATGATAAAAACTGAACTGAATTGATCGCTTCCAGTATGTGTCTTTTACATGTTTTAATAAGAATTTTTCACATCAGCAATATATATATATAAAGCCAACCTAATTCCGAGACTCCAGTAATATACATTATACTTTACATATGCATGAAAACACTGAAGAAATCTGCTATTCATATACACATACTATCCATGCATGGGATCTATTTCCTAATCAAACATATAGAAGTACAGACAGAAGAAACCTGTCAGTTTTATATATATATATATATATATATATACTGCCTATGGATAAGATCTATTTTACAAGTATATGAAGAGCAGGTAGCAGAGATTAGTTGATGAGTGAAATTAATATTGCCATATACTTTTAAATATTGATACACTCAAGTTATTTTATTGTTTTTTTTTAAAAAAGAGGAATGTTTTATACAATAACTGAAGATGAACATCTGTTGAATAAGTAAATTAAATTCAAAAGTATCAGCAAGAAAAAAAGGTGACTAGTTTAAAGTCATCAGAGATTAAAAACTCTAGGTACATTTTCTTAGAATTTTGTTCTATCATTCTTAAATAATATATTTTAGACTTAGAAAAATATAATAAAATGTATATTTTAATGACATGTAAAAATCCTGGGTTTTGGATTTATTCAAATAATTTGATTTAAAGTTTAAGGAAAATTGAAAATTAATAATTGAATTATTTTTATATATTACAAATATCATTAACTATTTACATATGGTTAAAAAAGAATAATATTGACCTATAGATTTAATGATTGAAATAGTTTGTAATATAATATACATACACATATATCTAAATCCATTTACTATTTACATATTATTAAATTAGAGTAATATATAATAATTAATCACTGAATTATCTTATTAGACAATTATATTTCCATAGACTACTATTTAAATAATCAATAAAATACAATATAAATCTTTATTATATTATATCAACAACTTATAAATACATCAACATAATAATTATATATATAAACAACATAAAGATAAACAATATAAAGGAGTTTATTCCTTAGAATTAAATATTTAAATATCTATTACAATTTTATTTGTCAATCTATAAAAATATTTTCTGATATTTGTAAATACCCAAAATCAAAATGATTTATTAAAATATAGAGTATCTATCAGATTTTTAATTATCATTCTTACTTCAAATTAATCAATAAATATATTAGCCATTATTTTAAATTATTCTAATGAAATTATTTGATACTGGAATACATTAAATATTATGTGTATTTTTTCTAGTTCACAGTCACAGGTTCTTGTAATCCCAAAACTAGTTTTAGACTAATGGTATGTACATGTGTTTTATGGATATTAAGAAAATCTTTTTAGAATTATTTAGATGTTGCTAATTTAATAAAAGTCAATCCCACTCTCTTTACATCATACCTTTTATAATGATAACTAGTTTAATGATGGATGTCTCAGAGCACCGATGATGATCACTATTGATATAAATGATTTCATAGCACTTACTTTTATAGTTATATTAGCACTCATTTATACATCCAGAAGAAATATTGATTATTTTTTAATAATATTATGTCTCAATTTTGGCATTGGCCTGATGGTGATTAGCCTAAAATTTTATGTTCTTTTAAATCCACTCATAAAAATTGATTACTGAATGTTATTGATAATTGACTTGATGTTTGATTGCTGTTAGTAATAACTGCTAATAATGCCATGTTTATCATTTATATGTTGCTTATTATTTACTTATGATTCTTTGTTCATTTACTGTGTTCATATTCATTTACTTGTTGGTGATTATTTATATCATTTTCACTATGCCTTTGTTCAATACCATTACAATATAGTAATAATAAATAGATTTACCAAAATATTGTACTTAGAAAATGATGCAGACATCCAATATACTTTATTTTTAAAAAATATAAAGTAAAACTTATTTTCATATGCAAATTGCTTCCCCCTTTGGAATAAGAAAATAATAGTAAAATAGAACAAATGAACATGTTAAAAGGTATTTTTCTAAAAAAAAATATTTGCATACAAATTTGCATAGTATATTATTACATACTTCATTACAAATAAACAATAAGCAAAATATATCAATATATAAAAAATAAAAGTACTTTCATGGTGAAAAAATGCTACCCATTAAAATAAAAAAGAAAAGTGTAAGCTTAGATATAAGATATAAATAGATAAAGTTGTTCAAATGTTTGAAATTACAATGCCCGAATAAAAATAAAAGTTAATAATCAAATTTCATCAACATCAAATGTAATAAAATACAATAGTGGTTATTAATAAAACAAATTCTTTCCGAATTAGTATCTAGTTTGGCTCTTCAAATCAAAATCTCCTGAGTAATGCATAGCAAGAAATTTTAAAATTTTTATTCCAAATTAATGCATGTTGGAGAAAAGTACTACATGATGCAATGTAGTCAATAATTTTATAACTGAGTTAGTGATAAGTGTAATAATCAATTTATATTATCAAAAACAGATATTGCTGATTATTTAGTAATGCTGGATTAGCATGAATTAATCAATGCAGCTAAATATGCAGAAGATTTTATTGATTGATTATTTACTTCTATTTTAAATATAATTTCAAAATTCAATGAGAATATACCAAAAATGTACATGAAAAATAAATTAGGGAAATCGTATTATATCTCTAAGCAACATCTAATCTATTTTTAAATCCTGTATATGCACTGTATTCTTAACAAGATTTCTTTTTTACAAAATTAGATAAAAAAAAAATCCTGAAATCATAAACATGTAAAGAAAAAATTTATTCTGAACAACCTCTTTCAAATTTCATTGAATTAGTGGAATGCTAACTTAAATAAAAAATAAATCCTAGATATGATATAGAATAAAATATCTCTATATAACAATAAAATAAAATAATATATGACAATAGTTGTAATATAATCATATAATCATGACATATAAAAGCTCTTTTCGGAAATTTTTTGCTCTTTTCAATATGTCTTGTTTAACTACAAAAAACAGTGACATCTACCAGCTCTATATAAAATTAACACAAGCCTATAATTTATGCTTTAATATCTTTATAATAATATATATTAAAAAAATTGCTGAAAAGAGCTTTTATATGTTGTGATTATATTACAGCTATTGTCATATATTATTTTATTTTGTTGTTATACAAAATATTTTATTCTATATCATATCTAGGATTTATTTTTAATTTGCAAAAGCAACATAAAGGATTTATTTCCCTGTATTTTAGATTAACTTAAATAAGTATACTAATCAAAAATGATGAAGGAATAATATAAAATATTTTAATAATTATTAAACTAGATAGGCATATAGTCTTCTTTTTTAGATGCCAAAGAGTGAGTCAAATTACAATTAATTAATTAATCCAAATTATCCCAAAATCAACAACTCAACCGGACTAAACAAATAAATCCTCTAAAGCACAACCAGTGGTTTCACTGCTACAAAGAGACTTCTCAACTATAAAGAACTCCAAAATAACAAGATATTTAAACTAAACATTACCCACCATTCCACTTACTTCTCATATATCCTTAATATTAAAAAAACATTTAAATAAATTAATTGCTTCAGAATCATAAATTTTTAATAATAAAGATTCTTTAATTCTTCTTTTTATTTATTTAATTAATTATATAACCAATACTAAATATGTTTTCACTTTAGCAAAGAAGTTTATCAGCATTTATTACATTTTTTTTTTTGACAAAACAGAGATATATTTTAATTTAATGAAAGTAATGTCAATTTTTCTCTTCTTTATCATGAGTTTGTGTATAAAAAAAAAATTATCACAAAATCATAATACCAAATTCCAACCAAAATAAAGAATGAAGTCAACCATTCTTCTTTGGAAATAAACTTTCCTTTCTTATTACTCTTATACAAAGGAAATATATATATATATAATTATAATTGAAATACTATTTTTAACGGTTTACAAACAATTACAAACAATCCTTAAATCCGCAGAAGTACTTTCGGTTACTTTCTAACCTGCCTCAACTGCCATTAAATTCAAAAACCAAAAGTGGAAGCAAATGTCATGTTAGAAGCTTGTCGATTTATTAAATGCGTTTTATTCTTATTTATAAAAATTGCCCCTTTAATTTTTCTTTTACTATGGTTTCTCTCTTCATGAAGAATTTTCACATTTTCAAAATTAAATTTAAATTTACGTTTTTTCATGATCAAAGAAAACTGAAGGAGATATTAAATCACCATTATTTTTATGTTTTACACGCTTATATAAAAATTCATGTTCCTTCAATCTTTTCTCAATACTGCACCTAGATTCACCTATATATGATAGCATACAATCATAAAAAATTTGATATATGACATTACTTTTTTGCTTGACAGGTATGGCATCTTAGAATTATTGACTAATTTATTAATATTGTTAGGAATGTAGAATGAAACATTAAATACATTCTTATATAAATCCTTAAAAAATTTACTTGTGGATTTGAAATAAATGAAATAGATATCCATTTTTTACTATTAATCTTCATTTCTTTTAAATTATAATATTTTTTTAAATTGACATAAAGCATTGTTTATTTGTTCCATTTTATAATCAACATCAAGCAATTCCTTGGCAAATATCTCAATATTTTTCAGTTTATCACTTTGGTAATGACATAATTTTTCATTCCAAAACAAAAAAGATTTAAAACTTGCCATCTTATGCATCATTGGTACTTTTGATTTACAATTTATATATCCTCTTTTTTGCAGTGGCTTAATTATTAGTTTATAATTTAATATACTGTTATCTCTTGTGATCATTAAATCTAAATAGTTAATCTTATTGTCCTGTTCTTTTTCAATAGTCCATTTCAAGCCATTCAACTGATTTAATTCCTCTATAAGCAAATTTATACTATTACTATTTCCACAAACAAAAACATCCACATATCTTTTGTAAATTTTAATATCTCCAAAAATACACATATTTAAAATACTATTCTCATATGTAGATAAAACGAAATTGCAAACTTGTGCAACTACAGGCAAACCCATAGGCCAACCTTTAGTCATTTTATAATATTGACCTTCAAAAGATGCAACAATGTTATCATTAAAATTTTTTAAAGAATCAATGATAAATTTTATCATATATTTACAAATATTTTTACTTTTTAATGCATGTTCAAATATTTTTATGGAATTCATTCTATCAATAGATCCATACATTTCTGTAACATCCAATGAAGCAATAACATCATTTTCATCAATCATTAAATTTTTAATACTATTTACAAAGTCAAATGATGAAGCAATAGTATTTTCCCCAAATCCTAAAAAGTCTTGTAAAAGTTTACCAATATATTTAGAAGTCTAATATATAAAGGAACCACCAAAATCTATCATAACTCACAAAGGATTACCTTCTTTATGTAATTTTATATTTGCAAAAATACGAGGACATATAGCACAAGAAAGATATATCATATAGTATACATTATTTAAAACTTTATTTTTAGCACTGTTTAAAATATTGTTAATAAACTTTATTCTTTGACCATCCATATTATAATCTTCAATCAAAAAGAAACCAAGTTTGTCCATTTGCATTTTAATTTTATTAATATATTGACATTTCATCAACAAACACATATATGCAAACCTTTATCCTCCTTCAAACAAATCATATTATCAATCCTCAATTTCCATTTAAATTCCGAAATAGCCAATTGCCATGATTTATCATAAGATATTGTATCAAATTTATTACAGTTAATTTTCTTAATAATATCATCAGAAAAATTATCATTACCAGGAATCATTTCAAATGAATTTTGAACAGCTGCAATTAGTTCCAAATTGTAATCTTTCCAAATACCACCAACGTATTTAGCTCCGTGACTTAAAACGTATTTCTGAATTAAATGTATCCTATTATTTGATAAATTAACAAAGTTTAAATCATTATAAGCATGTGAATATTGCTTATTAAATAAAAAATCAACTTTTTTCTCAAATTTGTTATATAATTTACGTTCAATTACTTTAAATCCATTTTCAGAAATAATTTTATATTCGTTCCAAGCACACTTTTCATTTAAAATTATTAAATGTTCAATTGCTTTCAAATATTTACGAATATCAAAAAGTTCCTTTTTACAACTTTTAATAATATTATTTAAAATAATCAGTTTTAATTTATCTAAACAATTTGGGAATACCTGAAAAATTTTACAATTCTTGAAAAAACGAAGTTTGCACTTCAGCTTAATAATCTTTTTACATTGTCTCCGCCATTCCTTAATGATCCACCGTTTTCTAAAATTACTTGAATCCATTGTGTTCAATATATGTAAAATAGAACATGCATTAAAAAGTAAAAATATTTGTAAATATATGATAAAATTTATCATTGATTCTTTAAAATTTTTTAATGATAACATTGTTGCATCTTTTGAAGGTCAATATTATAAAATGACTAAAGATTGGCCTATGGGTTTGCCTGTAGTTGCACAAGTTTGCAATTTCGTTTTATCTACATATGAGAGTAGTATTTTAAATATGTGTATTTTTGGAGATATTAAAATTTACAAAAGATATGTGGATGATGTTTTTGTTTGTGGAAATAGTAATAGTATAAATTTGCTTATAGAGGAATTAAATAAGTTGAATGGCTTGAAATGGACTATTGAAAAAGAACAGGACAATAAGATTAACTATTTAGATTTAATGATCACAAGAGATAACAGTATATTAAATTATAAACTAATAATTACGCCACTGCAAAAAAGAGGATATAAATTGTAAATCAAAATTACCAATGATGCATAAGATGGCAAGTTTTAAATCTTTTTTGTTTCGGAATGAAAAATTATGTCATTACCAAAGTGATAAACTGAAAAAATATTGAGATATTTGTCAAGGAATTGCTTGATGTTGGTTATAAAATCGAACAAAGAAACAATGCTTTATGTCAATTTAAAAAAAATATTATAATTTAAAAGAAATGAAGATTAATAGTAAAAAATGGATATCTATTCCATTTATTTCAAATCCACAAGTAAAATTTTTTAAGGATTTATATAAGAATGTGTTTAATGTTTCATTCTACATTCCAATGTATTTAATGTTTCATTCTATGTTCCAAACAATATTAATAAATTAGTCAATAATTCCAAGGATGTCATACCTGTCAAGCAAAAAAGTAATGTCATATATCAAATTTTTTGTGATTGTATGCTATCATATATAGGTGAATCTAGGTGCAGTATTGAGAAAAGATTGAAGGAACATGAATTGTTATATAAGCATGTAAAAAATAAAAATAATGGTAATTTAATATCTCCTTCAGTTTTCTTTGATCACAAAAAAACATGTAAATATAAATTTAAATTTAATTTTGAAAATGTGAAAATTCTTCATGAAGAGAGAAACCATAGTAAAAGAAAAATTAAAGAGGCAATTTTTATAAACAGGAATAAAACGCATTTAATAAATCGACAAGCTTCTAACATTAAAATACGAGATTCGTGGAATTTGAATTGATGATGTTTGCTTCCGCTTTTGGTTTTTGAATTTAATGGCAGTTGGGGCAGGTTAGAAAGTAACCGAAAGTACTTCTGCGGATTTAAGGATTGTTTGTAATTGTTTGTAAACCGTTAAAAATATTATTTCAATTATAATTACAATATTGTTTTTAATTAACGGATATTTTATTTATTTTACATATATATATATATGTAATTTGTAATATGCTTAGACATGATGCTCTAACAGTGTTTCAAAAGTGAAAAAATAAAGACATCAATATTTCATAGAAAACAATACCTTACAAGATATGATAAAATCTTTGTAGAAAAAAAAATGCCACAAAAAAAAAAAAAACTGATAGAAACTTAAGGGGGGGGGGGAAACAAAACATTAATCAATCCATCCTTCTAATTAGTAATCTATGTGTCAAATATAAAAATTCAGATTGACAAAAATAACTATATATTAATGAGTCTAATCAATTAACAAACATCTTTCTAAAAAACTTTATAATAAACTGACTCCACATCTGTTCAGAGACTAAAAAAACCTTAAAGGTTTGGGTTTACTCATTATTATAACAACTGATATTTATTTACTATATTTATTTATAGTTTTTTACATTTCATTTTTATGTATAATGATTACATTACAGATATTAGAACCCAGTAGCTTCAAATTTTGTGATTATATCATAACAGTAATTAATTTCAATAAGCTTTATTTCTAGAATAATAATATAAAAATGTAAATATTCTGTTAATTATATATTAAATAAATGTACTATTAAACACAAAAAAATTATATTTTATAGTAATGATTTTCTATACATCTCAAAGTGTTTAGATCAGGTTTTCTATAAACTACCTCTCTTGTTATGGTTAAATTCTTAGATAATGGAACAGAAATTTACCAAAAATATTTTATTTTAATAATAAATAATTTCTAATCACTATTTCTTACTATGATCTCCTCTCCAGTTTTTCTTCTGCATGATAATTTATTTGAGATTAAGTAATTATTTACGCCAGAAAGTCAAATGAGAATTATAGAGAGAAGCTAGTTCTATACTAGATAAATTATAAATATAATCCAATAAAAAGAACAGAATACTTGATGCTATAATAAAAGTCAAGACCTTGCAGTAAGCATGAACTAATCAACTGAAAAGATAATGGGATGAAAGAATGGCAAAAAAAAAAAAACAGCTCAAGAAAGTCTTTAAAAACTCCAAATTATCCACATCTTTTAAATGAGATCATATCAAAATTGAATGGAATAGACTAACTAAAAGATGTGCACCAAAATTTGAGGATGAAGAAAATAAACAGAAAAAATAAGAGAATCATTGAAGATGGTTCCATTTGGAAACAAAAGTACTCATATAAATTTCATTCTAAAAAAGTGCTTTTGTGCACAGAATATGTTCTAAAATAAAATAATATTTTTATTCTATATCTCATTAGATGCTAATAATTAAATGATAATTTATTTAAATTTAGATATCTTGATATATAAAATATTAAGAAATACTATTCTAAATAAAAATAATTAAACAATTAGTGGCTTGGAAGTTCACATTAAGTTCACTATGATATATGAATTGTGCTTCATTTAAGTCTGCTCACTCTACCATTGAACAGGTAACACAATTGTAATTGGGCTTAATTATATAATACTACTTTATAAAATATAAAAATTATTATAAAGAAAAGCAGAATTAAAAAAAAAAGTTAATATATGTTTCATGAAGTGAAAAGTAGTAAGATTATGAGAAATAGTCTTGTCTAAAGTCCAAATTAAAATATTAACTTGGGCTATAATGACATTAGGTTTTGAAAACATAATGACTATAACTATGGTATCATTTGTAAATGGTACAAAATAAAGTTTATATTCTTTATGTAAATTAGTTTAAAATTTTATCTTTTACACTCTTTGTAGTTATTTAAGTACAAAGTGAATCCTTACTAAAATTTAAAATAAGCAAGTAAAAATAAACTAAAAGACAATTTGAATATGGTCTTATAAGACAAAGAAGTTACTATCTACTTGGTTAATTAATATAGAAATATTAAATATTTTTGATTTGCATGAATGGAAAGAATTAGTAAAAAGGGGAACATTTTAATAAATGTTATTTGTTATTTTGCAACACTGCTTAACTTGAATTTCATTTATTTAAGAGTAGTATCAAATGAGTAATTTTAACTTTAGCTTCCTTCATTGAACCTTGCTTTTGATCACATTTAATAATAAAAAATAATTAATTTCTGAAAACATTATGAGATCTTTATTTTCATTTCTATATCTCTTATATCTATATTAATTCAACTTAGTTCATTATTCTTCTTGAATAGTGTTTATTAAATTGATTTCACAATACTTTTCATAAGGTTTTTTTTTTTTTCATATTTAAACTTTATAATTCTAATTTCAAACTAATATTTTCATTATATATTATCTTTACTGTATTAAATTTGCATGTGCTGTATATATTATTTTTATTACCATTTAAAAAATAAGTTATCTTTTGCTCCATATAATCACTTATTCATTCATCATTAATTCTAAGACATCTATGTTCTAGAACAAAGAGCTTTGGGAGTTGCTCAACCAACTTTGTGATAAATGCTTAACAAAATAAACATCACATAATCACTATTTTGAGTGGTAATACTGTATGGAGAGTTTTGCCTGTTTTAAATGCTTAGCAAGAGAAAGCATTTAAAATATCTCTATCAGAAACCACACCCAAATCCCAGACCAAAGGTTTCATGCTTTGGCATTCCTCAGTGAGGCGCTAGGATAGTTTCAGACACCAGATCTAAAAATACCAACCCAAAGCCAAAACATTTATCCAAGAGTTAACCATTGAGTAGAAAATCTGAAAATTTCAGACACTTAAATGTCTTCAAACCTAGCTATCTAACTTAAATAGTTATATGGGGCTGAGAGATCTCCAGCCAAATCACATATTAGTTGTCTTGGTAATATAACATCACTTAAGACTTAAAGCAAAGACTATAAATAGTCAATAGAAAATAAAAAATAGATTCGTGTATCACATGTACTAGAATTCTTGTTTTTCATATGAAAGTCTACATCAATATTTTTCAAGTTAGCTTCAAGTCAACTATGAACTGAATAACTAAACAAAAATCATAAATATATTTGATTTTCATTTATTTCATTTTAACTGTTTCATTTATATCCAGTTCTATTTAGTAGCAGATTTTAATTTCCCTGTTAGTGATTCAAAGTCAAAGTTTATTTTTCATATACTTATTGTTTTGAATTTTATAATCAATAACTTATTCTTCACCATAGAGTCATCAGTTGAGGCTACTGAAAACATTTTCAAAATCAATAAAATATATGTTGTATGATGACTAATATTCATATAATTGCTTTATAACTGCACATAATGTGATGATGTGCTCAGTGGCTGAAAGAGTGACTTCAGCACATTATATTTCTTAATATATTACTAAGCACTGATGGCGATACAATTTCTTGCTATTTTTTACGTTCTGATAAGCTATGTTTTTGAAGCTTAAATTAGAGTGTCTTTCTGCCATTGTAAAAGTACATGATATTTTCTTTGATAATTTTACTTTCTTACATATTATTTTATAATAACAGCAGTAATTTATCTGAATCATCAAAATTCAAATTTAATATTTATGTGATGATACAATTTAGGCATGAGGGTTTACCATTCTTCAAACATTGTCATTTCTCATTTAAGCACAGTGTACTTGATTAAAACTGTTTAACATCAATGAGCAGATTCCCACAAAAAATTTACAATATATGTAATATTGTTTTGAGATTTTAGCAATTCACTATTTGCCAATATCTGAAGTTACGTTGGCATAAATCAAAAACAAAACAGCAATAATAAACTCTAATAATTATTAATTATACAGTACTTTGAAGTATTCTTTTCATGATATAAACATTGGGTTAAATTCATTTTAAAGCAATATCACAATTACTATTATCATTTAAAAGATGGACCTCATTTCTCCATTGAAACAATCTTCTCAATAATTCATGACATCTTTATTTTTAACTCTTTTATGCTTATCTTCAATTCAGATAACATCCTCCAGCATTTCTTTGCTATTAAACATTTATTCTATATCAATTTCTCTTTATTTCTTCATTTTTTTAAATTCACATCTTTTTTAATTATCCAAACCTACTCCATAATATTTCTACATATCAAAGATTTATATATCTACAAAAGCATTCAATCTAAAAATATAGTAATTAAAATGATAATCTTTGATGAAATAATTTCAGTCGAAAAGTTTTTAATGACAAGAAGACAACTGTGACATCTCCATAGGTGATGTGACATATAGTATGTGCAACTCTGTGTCTGCTAGAAAAAAAAAAAACCCCCAGAAATCATGATAATATTGTAACAAAATATCTTTATGAGTGTTTTTTTTTTCTTTGCTGAATTTTGTATGTATAAAATAAATATATCTAATTCCAGTTTTTCAACTATGACAATGTAATAACGAAGAAGTTGACTAAACAACAGGTCATATTCTTTGCCATTAATAAAACAATGATGAAACTTTATTCATGGGAAAAAAAAACACATTCTTAGTTTTTATATTAAAATTTTCTTAATTAATTATTATTATTTTTATAATAGTTTTTTTTTTTTTTTTACAAATACAGACTCTTTCTATATATTGTGAATTTATTTTTAAAAAATTAACTATTTTTTCGCACATAAAAATAAATACCTAAATTATTAAATAGTAATAAGACGTAACACTTTATTTTTTTCTTTCTAAAATTTAGTTTAGAATTTTCTTGAATATTGTAAGAGTATAAAAAGTTAATGATATCAGATATAAAACCTGTCTAAAAGAGACCATAAAAAAAGAAAAGAAGGGAAAAGGATTTCTCTAAAGAAAACAATCACATCTGCAAATTTCTTCACCCTCAAACAAGAAATATTAGAAGGGAATAACGTGTTTCCACACATTTTAATATTTGAACAGACGCAACATATTTTAAACATAAACCAATTAAAGGCAAGCAAAAAAAAAAGAAAAAAGAAAGATGAAGAGAAGAGATGAATAAATGATTTTAAAAATGCTTTGTACCTCAGTCTTGTTAGCAAAATTGTTCTTTAGAATTAGTAATTCTGAAAAAAAAAAAAAAAAGATTTCCAAAGGAATTCAAATAAATGTTCAGACATTATGAGTTAGCAATCTTAATCAGTTCCATCTATAATGTATAGTACTTCTAAACACGTTGTAAAATAAGATTTTTTTTTTACAAGTGAGAAAAGTATAAATATATAATTTGATGTTTTCCCTGAGCAATACCAACTTTTAGTATTTATAATATATATATATATGTTTATTTATCAGCCTAACTACTCACCCACTTTTCTACTTATCAATTTTACTTATCTTACTGTCTAATATGCTCTATCTCAATATTAACTATGTAAATAATATAAAGATAAGAAAAATCTTCAATGAAAATCAAAATTGTCAAAAGAAATCAAAAGTAGTAGTTTTAATAATATTGGAATTGATTATAATTACATAGAAGGTAATCATACTTCCTCATTAGCATCATTAAACAATGATGTTAAAACTGCAAGGATGCTCTTTCTCTTAAACCATAAGATACAGACTTTGAGAAAATAAGAACAATATCTTATTTTTAAATTCAAATGCATTTATATGTGCCAATTTTAAGTGTCTAGGAGTGCGAGTGTAAATATATCATTCACTTTAAATCCATTTCTTTTTTTAATAATTTTTTGAAATATTATAATTTACTTTGTGCTAATATTAGAAGATGTTAGATTATGTAATAATCAATAAATTTTACAAGGGAAATGTTTAGATTGCAATTATATAGATGGTAATTATTTCTCCTTACTAGTGCTGTTAAACAGTATTGTTAAAACTGGAAGGATAGTCTAGACTCGATCACAAGGTAGAGACTTGAGAAAAAAAAATGTATAGAGCTCTTATACATTTTAAGATATTAAATAATATTTTAACTATTCATAAAAATAAATGTAGATTAAATTTCAATAGAAATTCAATTATTATTACAGATATAACCTTTAAAAAAATACAATCTTTCAAAAATCTTTTTAAAACATAAGAGTTTTTCTCTATTAGTTTTTTCTTCAGTAGTTCTGTGATCTTAGATATATATTATTGCTAAGAATTCCTTAGTCAAGCAGATATTTGTCGCAGTCATATGCTTATATTTTGATTTTACAAGTAATTTTAAATAGCAATTAGTCATGGTAAAAAAAAAAATACTTTTTTTTAAAATCTGTTAAAAGCTTTAAAATGTCTTCATGAAATAATTTCCATTCTAATAAAAGCACATTAAGAATATTAAGTTTTGAATAAAAATTTTAAACTAGATATATTTTTCCTTACCCTGGATATTAGAAATTTTAAAGGCATATGATAAGTTTTTATAACATTATCCTTGACTTTTTCATAAATTTTTATAGCACTTTAGTCTATGTTTGAAATTAAGTGTTTACCAACTGGTATTATGCAAATCTTTATTTTATTAAATAATACTGAAAGATTCAAAACAAAATTTTAAAGAAAATAAAAGCTATTTAAATTTTGCAGATAAGTATGTTACAACATTAATGTTTGCTTTAGACATTATTAAGCTGTATTGCTAAATATATGGTTTGAAATTGTTGATTATACATATTATTAATGAAACTGTCAATAATAATGTTGGTATACATAAAATAAAAAACTGAATTCTAATTTGCAGTTATATTTTGTCTTAATATAAAAAATAATAATTAATAAAATTGATTACAAAAGAATTAATTGCATTCATGATACATTGATGAAATTTAATAGAAGATAAAGCTGAAAATGTTAATTATCTTTTTTGCAAATTAAATCAAATCATGGAACAAAAAAAAGATTCTGTTATTGGAAGAATTCTTATTTGGATTAGTGAATGTATGTTAATTTTAGTGCTACACGTGGATTCTTTAATCCTAGATCATGTAAACTTTTTAGCACATAAAATGAGACTAGTTTAATTAAAAACTTTTTTATATTATAATAATAAATTATCCAGAAAAATACAAATATACAAAAGTTTGTTCAAAAATGTATGCATTGAAATGTTATTAAAATGCTATGTTAAATCATAATTATCGATTGTAATTAAAATGCTACTTTAAACAAGTACTTAAATGACAACAAACAAAAGTTTTCAATTACTTTAATGTAATACATACTTTGTCTTTTATTTTAAAAAGATGTATTAGCATCAGCAAATATATTTTAAATAATAATATTATAAACAATATTGTTTATAGTATTATTTGTATGAAAAATTGTGGATGTGTGTAATTAGGGGAGTAGAGATGCTATTAGTAAAAAAAGATAAAAAAATGTATAAATGTTTGTATGACTGTGAAAATTTGTCTTACGGTATAAATATTTTAAAATTATAAGCTCTGTTACACATGTATAAATCTAAAAAACACTATACAAAATATTACTATTATACAAGACAGATTCTGAACTCAATTTAAGTCCCATTGGAATGTAACATATATAGTGGTTGCATAATACTAAAACCACAATTCTAACAATGATGATCAGCAAGCAAAAACAATAGTATTTATTATACAAATCCATATTTTGAAGTACCTCAATATATCTGATAAAAACTGATTATAAGTTTTGTTGACAACTTCATATTTAAGCATAATAATAAAATTAAATTCATCTAACATAATAATAGACAAAAAGTAGATCATTTCCATACAGCACCTATACTTATCACTTCAGTTTATTCAAAGTAAAAAAAAGAAAAGGCATATGGCTTAATTGCTCGGGGTTCATAAAAAAGTTCAAGGGCTAGCACTGTGCATACCAGAATCGATCCTGGGATCTCCCAACTTTAAGTCAGATACTCTACCAACTGTGGCAAACTGGGAGGTTATTCAAAATATGATCTCAATGAAGTATTACTTACTAATTCATCTGGAATAACTATAAAAATAATATTAACTAGCACAAATCAGCTTTATTTATTTTGAAGACAGAAATGATTCTACATCTTCTAGCAACACTTCCCGAATTTGGAGGACTCATTTGTCCATCTTTATTATTATTATTTAAATGTAAATTATCATCTACAAAAAATACTCATGCATAATTTTAAAGCATTCTCAAACATTTTACTGTAAACATCACATGATCAACATTTCCTTTGCTTGCTCATAACTGTTATTAAAACAGGCCAAACTCTCTATATGTATTGCCACTCTATATGTATTGGATGAGCACGTACTGGATGGGGATTTTATGCACAGGCCTTCTGGCATCCATTGATTACTCTGGCTTGCACTGAGTGGCAATACATATAGAGAGTTTTGCCTGTTTGAAAAACATTTTTCTGTACTTTAGATAGCTCATAATCACATGCATATTTAAATTATGTGCTATGCATTCAGATTGGGAATTGAATAAATAATGGTTATAACATATGTTCTCTAATTTTTAAATAATAATTTAATGAAACAACTATTTGTAAAAACAACAAATAAATTGAAAGCATGTACAAATCACATTGCATTCCCATGCAAATATATTAAATCACTCTCATATAATGTATATATATTCTACAAGTAAACAATTTTGCTTAGTATCCCTATTTTCACAAATCTCTAGCTGGTTTTAATACTTTGTTTAGACTGTCTTTATCTTTTAAAAAATAGATGCAGATTTTACATGAAGTCATTTGTTAATTATATACAGTTTATGAGATATCTTTTTAAAATAAATATTTAAACTGATTAATAACTTATAAAAAAAATGGAAATAAATATATTATATCTTAGGAAAAAAACATAATGAAAAGTTTACATATTAATTTAGTTAACTGTAATATGAATTAAATTCTTAGCAATTTTTAGTAGAACTTTTCTAGTATTATTATCTTTTGTATTTTCATCTTTATTTTTATTTCTTTATTAAGCATGGACTAATTTAAGAAAACATATTTATAATAGTATTTGAGATAATGATCTAATTTGAACCTTTTTTCCACATTGATCATTTCCTCAGTTATGCTTTTAAATCCATAGCTTTGTTCATATTTTTTTTTTTGTGAGTTCAATTTTCTTCATGATATCACTTTTTTTTACCAATAAATATATCTGCTGAATTTCAATTTTCCACAGCTTTTTAGCTGCTAAACAGACTATAAATTCAGAAATACATTTTATCTTATAGAGCAAATAATAAACAGGTTATAAAACACCTTTAGGCCGTAAGTGACTACTCCATCTAATGATAACATTTCCATGTAGCAATAACAATATAACTAATATTGGCAATGACAAAATTATTTTAGAATTTCTATCAGAGATGATTAATTTCCCTATAGTTTGCAATTGAAAAGTGATAATAGCTTACAGTTTTTGAATGTTGTTATAGCTCTGTTTCTTTAAAAAAAATTCTTAAAATTAGCTACTTTTTGGCTTGGAATGCAAATTTTAGGAAAAGTTATATATTTGAGTTTTCAAACACTGGTCACTAGTGATTGTATTTCACCTTTAAATGACTGGATCTCCAACTTACTGCAACTAACGGAACTGATCAATATTACTTTTATCTTTTTTTAACACTTATTGCCTTTCCACATGACAATATGTGTTATCTTAAAAATTGAAAACAATCACTGCTTGTTTGAAAATGTTGACTTGATTACCAGATGACATGTTTATTTTCTGATCAACTTTTGTTTAATGATTCATTTATTTTAGTAAATTGAATAGAAAAGTAAACAACTTGATTATAATTACATTCATTTTTCTGACTTTTAAGCCACATTTAAATTTGTCTCTAAAATTTCAAAATTATCTAAACTAGTGATCTTCAACCCTTGGTCCACGGACTGGTGCTGGGCCACAGAAGTTTTCTGCTGGCCCATGCTAGACTGGCAGGAAAGTTTGTAATAACAAAATAATAAGAGTTTAAACGTTTAATTAATATGAACAATTTTTATTTATTTTTTCATCTAATTTTTACCGAATTAAAAAAAAAAGAAACAGAATGAAAACAAAATCTAATCAATCATACATAAATTAATTTGTTTTTCTAGTTATCACAGTTGTTTATGAGAGGGAAGGGTAGAATTAAATTTTTTATAATTTTTCTAAAAAAAATCAAAATTAAAAAAAAAAGTTTTTTATTATGCAAATTCCATATATATGTAACTTCATCTTATATATTTTAACATTAAATACAGATATTACATTTATCATAATCATTGTCATGTAATTACACTAGCTGTGATATTTCCCAACATTCAGGTAAATAACATTTTATTCTTGCATGTTTTAACAATGAAATAATAAATGCAGCAATGCAGGCACATTAATGAGAATGATTGTTATTGTACTGTTTTCTGTAGCAGTACTTTACAACTCCAGAAAGAGTATTCAGCATGTGAAGGTAAGCAACACCATTACTATACACAGTAACTAGTGTGTTGTTTTGGTTAGTTATAACAATTATGCTCATCTAAGGCTAAGCACTTTACATCTTTAAGAAAATTTATCTATAGATTTCTGCCGGTCTGCAGAACCTTAGCCTTATTTTTGCTGGTCCGCAGGTGCGAAAAGGTTGAAGACCACTGATCTAAACTAAATAAATAGAAATTATTTATTTTAATAAAGATTTGAAATACAGGCATTATTCTTATACCTAGAGCTTAATTTTAAATATAGGGGATTTGAACACAGACTTTCAAACACCCTTCAACTATCCACACTATCTCATACCATTAATACACATGTAGAACAGATAAAAAATCACCAATATATGTATTTCATGCTGAATCAGCACTCATCAGTTGGTCCAGACTATCATCTCCCACACACATATATAATCAGCACTCAGTTTATATTAAAATAGCAAATCTTCATATTTTAATGGACAAGCTTCAAACTCTTCAGCCATCCATACCATTAAAAATCTGATGATGTAAAGCCCAAATTCCATGCTGGTGCTAATATTATCACCATGCTAATGTTGACCTCAAGTCATTCTCACCCCTCATGTATAGGACATTATCCATTTAAATACATAGAAGTAGGATGGGCAGGATGCAGGCTTAATGTGTAAGATTTGAAATATAGGCATTCTTTATATATCTGGAGTTTAATATAGGGGATTTGAACACAGACTTTCAAACACCAACTATCTACACTATCTCATACCACTGATACACATGACCACACACATGTAAAAAGATAAATAATCACCAATATACATATTTCATGCTGAACTAGATAATCTCAACTAACTGTTGAGTGCTGGTTCAGCATGACATACATATATTGGTGATTATTTATTTTTTCTGCATTGTGTGGTTATGTGTATTAATGGTATGAGATAGTGTGGATAGTTGAATGGTGTTTAAAGTCTGTGTTTAAATCCTCTATATTTACAATTAAGCTCCAGGTATATGAAGAATGCCTATATTTCAAATCTTACACATTAAGTGTGTATCCCACCCATCCCTCTTCTATACATTTAAAAGAGTAAGGTCCTATACATGAGGGTCAGAGTGACTTGAGGTCAACATGGGCATGACAAAAATATTGGCATCAACATGGGATTTGGGCTTTCCATCATCAGATTTTCAATGGTATGGATGGCTGAAGAGTTGGAATAGATTGAAGTATGTCCATTAAAGAATGAAGATTTGGTATTTTAATATAAACTGGGCACTGATTATATATATGTGTGGGAGATGATAATATGAACCAACTGATAAATGCTGGTTCAGCACAAAATATATTTATTGGTGATTATTTATCTTTTCTACATGTGTGCGGTCATGTGTATAAGTGATATGAGATAGTGTGGATAGTTGAAGGATGTTTGAAAGTCTGTGTTCAAATCTCCTATATTTACTTTAATAAAGAAACAAAATTCATTTTCTAATATCCAAATTTTTAATCCAGTATTAATTTCAATAATATTTAATTACATAAAATTATACTAAAATAAAAGTTAAATCTTTCTTTGGCTATTGATGACTTTATCTGCTATGAAAAAATCCAATGCAAACTTTTTTCTTCATAATATTAATTGTAATTAATACTTTTTTGCAGAATTTTTTATTATATTTATTTTAGCTATAGTAGAAAATTTGGTTTAAATATTTAAATCTGTTCAAATGATTCAGAATTTCTGAAAAAATGTTTAAGTATTAAGATATTTCTTTATATATTACTGTACACAAATAATTTTTCATATATGCATATTATTTTTAAAAATACTATACCTTCTATTATCACATTTCATGACAAATTACAATAGCTTGCAAAATATACATTTTTTCTATGGTAAAAACCAAAATAGGAAGCTTTTATAATTTTGTTCTGAGGAATTAATAAATGCATTTTGTTTTGCCATATCATATCTAATCAATTGGCAATAATGCAAAATATTATTTTGTCATTACATACATTTTTTTTATAACTTTGTATTGAAAAAAATTTGGATATATCACAAATAAATCTTAGTATGCAACATGCAATCTCATTTTTTCTTACATTAAACACAAATAAAAGCTGCTTTATAAACAATAAGATGGTTTGTATGTTTACTTATGTTTAAGTAAGTCATCAAAATTGAAGAGGTAAATGTGTATTTTAAACCAATGATGACAATAACACATTTAATTACCAGCCCTATTTGAAATAAAAATTAGAGGGTTATTCATACATATTTTTATTAAGAATATAATTAATAATTTTTAAAGAAAAAAATGAAGCCTGTATCACATATACAAGGCAGCTACTTTTTAATAAAACAAAAAATGAATAAATCCAAAAAAATATTGAAATTGCCATGTTTGTGATTAAACATATGGCTGAATATACTCAAAATGCTGTTAGAGAAATATTAAGAGTCTGAGATTTCATGAAAGGTTTCTACAGGTACGAGTATGTCATTTGGCATTAAAAAAAATTTTTTCCAGAAATTTGTCAGTTTCATCCTTAGATTTCATTCATTAAATACATGAAATCTATGGATGAAAAATTATGCATGCAAAGAAAACATAACACACAAGAAAAATAATGTAGCAAGCAAAGTAAAAGGTTCATGAATTGAAAGTTTAGTCACATTACATTCCCTGGAAATATATTTTAATAAAGAATTCTTTGGTCCTTTCCCATAGAATGTTAATAGGAATGTAGTCATATTGATTATTATATCTATGATAAAAAATAAAATTTGTGTTTATATTCATGCTACAAATGTGACAGAAACTCTGAGGGTTTTATAATTACTTCCTTCTGTGCACCCATGATAATCTAGTTACAGAATTCTTAAAATACTTATAATAAAAATTTCATGAATAAAGATTACAATACAGTTTTTATATTCATAATAATGCATGCATGAATACAAAAATGACAATAAAAAGATGCATATAACATGAATTTGTTGAGTTATGACTTAAGCAAAACTCATATCTCAAAAAGGAATTCTAGCCCAGCATTTCCAATCGAATAAGATAATGCTGGGACATAAACAACTTCTATTTATATAAATGATTTGAGAAAAGCATCTAGCTTCTTATCTACATCCAGTTTGTTATAAATATATCAGAAAAAAGTCACCTGCACTATATATGATTGTAATATACATTAAATAAACAAATGCATACAAACAATCACATCTAAAATTATATAATTATATTACAAAGAGAGATGCCTGGGAATGTCTCCCAAAATTAAATCTTATGGTTGTGCATAAAAAAAATGAAATTGCACCATAACTAGATGTGAAATGAAGAAATTGACGTCATATTCGCAGAGCATGAATTTCCTTTATAAAATAATCTTTTTTATTTTATCACAAAATTGTGTTGGCTAGTATTATCATACAAAACTATCAAGAACTTAATCTTTTATTTTTTTCTTTATTTAATATGTGATTTTTTTATTATTATTTCATTTTCCATGACTTTTTCTTTCTTATTCAATTGTATAACTCCTTTTCTTTAATTACTAGTACAAATAATTCTACCATTATATATATATAAGTTGATGAAACATTTTCAAAATTGAGATATTAAAAAAAATTATAAAAGAATAGAAAACAATGGAAGACTACCATTAATGATAATCAAATATAATTTCTTTATCGTAGTACTTTATTGTTTACCTGGCTTTGGGCAGAAAACTTGTGTTTGCACACACATATATTTATATACTGTATATTTCGTTGAATAAGAAATTCTATATTAAAATAAACACTACATTATTTTATCAATTTTAAGTGGATTAAAATATAGATTTTCTTTAAATCAATTTTAAAATATAAATTTAAGTAAATTATTAATAGATAAACTGAAATATTTCTTGATATAAATCTGACAATTAGGCACACAATTAGAAAAATTAAAAATTTGTTTGGAAGTATTTTGAAAGAACTTTTATATATATACATTTTAAATATTTAGTGATTGTGATAAAGATTTCAAATTGATAATGATAAAATAATATTGAAAACTTTAGATTAACATTTCCTTGATGTCTACATGGTTTTTTTATTTATTTAAAAAAGTCAAAAATGTGTTAATGTCTTGTATAAAATAATGATTAATATGACTAGTGAAGAAGCACTTTTTTTTTGTATATATATATTCATATAGATTATATGAAATAAATCACACACTTAAACCAAAATAAAGTTAGATTGATTAAAATACTCCTTTGTTAGTAGAATTTTTATTGTGGAAATGAAAAGTAACTACCTGACTAAGATTTGAAATGGATGATGAAAACAAAAGCTACCTTTTAAAAAACTATTGAGTTCGGCATACAAATATATTTAGATTGTAGGTAAAAATTAAAAAAAAAAGTATGACTTCAGTTCCTTCAGGTTAAGATGATACACACTGCAATTTAGTACTTGTTGGAAAAAGGTAAATTATTTCATGTTTCAGAGAAATTGAAATAGCATAGTATCAAAATAGATTATATAGTAATAAAAAAACATTATGTTAAATATATATATTAATTTAAAAAAGTATTCATAATGCTGTATTAGAGCAATATTAAAGGATTGTTGTTGTTTTTTTGGAAAAAGTGTGTTTATATTACATGCTATATATGTGTGTGTTTGAAATATTTAAATAATTATAGCTTTGTAATCCTGTAGAATAAAAAAAAAAGTAAAAAAAAAAAAAAGCTCTCAGAAAATAAACAATTTAAATAGTTTCAATATATATTTACTGGAAAAAGCCAATACTATATTAGCAAAGTAAGAAATCCTAATTTATTGTTTTATAATAGTTGATGTAGGCGGAGATTATATTTAAAGCATTTTTTAAAAATAAATTAAAATTATAAACAAGATACAATACAGTTTGTAAATCCCTGTTATTATAGCAAAAATTTAGATGAAAGTTTTTATTGACTTTAAATAAATAATGTAATTATCAAATAGTTTTATTTATTTTTTGAGACTAACAAATTTTGCATTATTAACGGACAATTCACATAATTTTTAGTTGTTTTGTTTTTTTAATTAAAAAACATATTAAATTTATTACTATAGTTTCCAAGTCTATGTCATTTTTTTTATATCTCCATTATTATTCTTTTAATATTAATGTTAATTTATGGTTAAATGTAATTAAAGCTGAAGCTGGTTCTATGCAAGGCATCAGTGTTAGTTAATAAGACAAGTCACCATGTAGTCTACTAGAGATACCCAGAACTTACTCAATGCCATCTAGTCCTAAGCTGCATATATTCACCAGATTTGAATATTCAAATTTTTAGAAAAGTATGGAAATAGAACATATAATTTAAAAAATATATATCGCAGAATGTTTTTTCCACTCACAATTAATCAAAGTTGAATATTTTAAATTTATTTCAATTAGAAAAGAAAAACATAATGAAGAAAATAATTACTTTGTTTCAGCAATAATACTTGCAACACACACAAAAAAAATTGGAACAATAAGAAATTTGTGATTTGCAATAAAAAAAAGTTTTCAAAACAGGAAGTTAAAAATTTTAATTATGCAATTTTTTTTTAAATAAAAGATCTACAAAACTTTAAATGTTCATTTTTTATGGTAATATGATGATAGTTTATACTTCCTTTGAAAATTATTATATGTATACATAAAAAGAATTCCAAATAAAAATTAAATTCTTGATAAACTGACAACATCTAAATCTGTAAAAAATTTCGTAATTAAAACCCCACTCTTTTTCAGATTTAATTATGTGATTAAAACAATTTGAAAAATGAAGAAACAATGACTTTTTTTTTTTAAAAGCAATAGCCTAAATAGTCTAAATTGATGCTAAGTCCAAATATATACAATTTATTTTCAAATTCTTTTATTATGTAATAGTTTCAGTTTATATATATATATATAAGTATATATTTATATGCATATATTGTTTTATTTTTTTCAATGCAATATATGCATACACATGCAATACATACAAAAACAAAAAAAAAACATATATATAACTGTGTATGTATAATGAATAAAATTTCCACACAAAAGTTCATATACATGTAAATTTGCACTTATTGGAATAAATTTTACGCACATATATACTGATATGTTTTATTAGTGCATATTTTTTTCTACCTGGAATTTATGGTTTTCCATTTAGCTCAATGCATTTTCATGTGCAGCTTCATATGATTATAGTGTGGCACACTAAAAATGCATTGAGTTGAATAGAAAACCAAAATCATCATAGATAAAAAGAAATATTTATTTCCTAACATGTCATCATAGATATGTAAAATTTACTACATATAATTATTGGAATTTAGAAAAAGTATTATTTATTGAAATAAGTAGATAAAACAGCTTTTAAAGAGCTACAGCTAGACAAGGAACTTCATAACATTTTTCATAGATAGAGAATAAAGACAAAAGCATTATTCATCAGACTTGGCTATTTAGTCCTTAGTTCTGTTTTGAATTCTAGCCAAGAATAACTATATACCAATATAAAATCAACATTGAATTATTAGTTGGGTTCACCAAAGGGCTGTTTGAAAAAATAAAATCCTAAGTTTCACTGAAGTCTGAAAACTTCTTCCAAGTTTTACATGGCTGGATTCAAATCCATGTAATAGTATAGGTAATGCAGAAAAATACACTACCACTACACAACATGCATGCATGTTATCCCACATAAATGATTATATATATGTGTTTACTTATTCTTTAAGTATTCCATTGTATATTTGAGATTAATCAATAAGACCTAAAGTGCTTAATGCTTTGAACGAAAACTGAGCAGCAAACAATGCTGATGTAAGTTCCTACTAATTAATTAAATATTTTTTGTAACTTACAAAAAAAATTTTGACAGTTAAGATAATCAACCAATAATTTAGGACTAAAACTATTAAATTATCTAAAATATTCCAACATATTAAAGTTCACTTGGAAACATGTCACAACTTTTGATTTTCATATGTATAGCAACTATTTATTACTATTCTAAATTAGAGGATAAAGAAATTAGACTAAAATTATTATACATGAACTAATAATAAAAAAATATATTATTTTATTAAATTACAGAACATCGTAGTTAAAAAAAAAAAAAACTGTATACTAAAAGATATTGATTATTACTATTTTACAAGAAAAGGCAGGGCTATTTGCAGATGATTGAAATTAAAAAAATCATGGTTTACATTGCAAATTTATCAAAATAGAAAATTAAAAAAATTAATTAAACAATATGTATATAAATTGTGAAAAAATTTAAGTGTACTTTTATGTTTATTTTATAATAATATCATGGTATTTTATATGTTATTTAAAAATTATAGTATTTATAAAGAAAACATTCCAAATAAAAATAAACATACAAAATCTAAATCTGTAATATTCTGAATGCAAGTATTATATATATATATATATGAAGTTTAGATGTAGTTATAAAAAATATGAACACACAAAAATTTAAGCTCCATTCAGCTATTTACTCTATCTCATACAACCAATACACATAACAATACAATTTGAAAAAGATAGATAATTTCCAATATACATATTTCATGCTGAAACAGCACTCATCAATTAGTCCAGATCATCATCTATCACACACATATATAATAAATGCTCAATTTATATTAAGATGGCAAATCTTCAAACATTATTAGACAGGTTTCAATCTTCTCTACCCTCCAACTCTTCGGCCATCAATATCATTGCAAATCAGATGACAGAATGTCCAAATCTCTTGTTGATGTTAATATTATTGACATGCCCATGTTGATTTTAAATCAAAAAACATTAATATACTTGTATTGAAAATATTACAGATTCGGCCTTTATCCTGCCAATCCTCTTCCATGTATGTATTTAAATAGACAAGGTCTTACACATGAGGGGTCAGAGTGACAAAATCAACATGGACATGACAATAACAAAGGATTTGGATATTACCTCATCAGATTTTCAATGGTGTGGATGGCCGAAGAGTTGGAGGGTGGGGTAGATTGCAACCTACCCGTTAAAGTTTGAAGATTTGCTACTGTAAAATAAACCAAGCCCTGATTATATATATATATGAAAGATGATGATCTGGACTAATTAATGAATGCTGGTTTAGCAAAATACATATATTGTAGATTATTTATCTTTTCACGTGTGTGTGGTCATGTGTATCAGTTGTATTAGATAGAGTGAATAGCTGAAGGGAGCTTGAAAGTCTGTGTTCAAATCTTCTATAAAATCTAAATCTGTAAAAAAATTATTAATTAAAACTTCATTCTTTTTAAGGTTTAATTATAGGATTGTAACAATTTGTAAAATTTTAAAAAAAGTATATATTTCAAATCAATAGCCTAAGTACTCTAAACAGATATGAAATCCAAAAATATGATAGAAAATATAACTATTAATTCCTATATAATATTATCACAAATTCATGAAAGAAAATATTGAACATTTAAAAATGCATTCAATTCACCATGTCCAACATAATCAGTGTTACAATATGTCTATAATTTATTATTGTCCAAAGGTGCTAAACTGTACAATAATTGATTACAATGAATTGTTTTGTAATAAAAAATTTGCACAGTTTGATAAATGTAATACTTTCTATTTACAATTTTAATACTGATTTTTTTATCAAAGCTTTAGGTTAAAAATCCTACAACTCAATACATGTTATTAGGGCTCATTGTGCCATAACAGTTTTTTATTAGTAGATATATTCAGCAAAACTTTGAAAACACTATGATAACTGAACATTATTATCAAATTTTTTTAATCCACTCTAAAAATATCAGCTCTTAATTAATCTAGACTTTTTGATAATCAGCTTATATGATATTATAAGATACAACTGCCATAAATTTCACTTGCTATGTCAGTGTCAAACCAATGAATCTTGACTGAACAATAATATAAAATTCTACAAAAAACATTAAAAAATTCTAATGTAATAATGGGTAGTTAATATATATATACACACACTATTCTCATACAAAATATATATCGTTATTTATACTTGAGTATTTCAAATTTTGATTTACATAATCTGTTGCAATAGATGGATTTGTCTCTACTTTTATTACGAAAGTCATACAAAATTATCTATGTTTTTTTTAAAACTTCTTGTCCTCTTGCTTGAGTTACTTCTGTAAAGATTACCAGTAATACTATTGAATTAGAATTAGAGCAATTACCATTGAAACATCACATTATCTCCATTTTCTATGCTTACACAAGCTATTAGAACATGCCCATAAGATTTATGGTAGCTATGATTATTAAAAAACAAAAAATATCAAAATGAAGTGCTACTGAACTGGATTCAGATATGTATGGCAATAGAAGTGAATTAGTTTGGATTGAAAACATTATTGTGTTTTCATCTTGGGATCATAGCTTTATATTTAACTAAACAGGTAAAAGATGACTACTGGAGGATGGCTTGAATCCTAAGATCTAAATGCAATGTTCTCAGATCCAAGATTCCTCATTGATGAAAACCATACACTAGAAACTAGTCAGGGATATTGGATGAATAGACACTAGATAGTGATTTTATGCACAAACCTTCCTAGCATCATTGATTACTATGGGTTGTTCTGAGTGACACTACTATAGTGAAAGATTTTTACTGTTTTAATTAAAGCAAATATAAATTATTGTTATACACACTTTATTATGCTGTAATATTTTAATGTAAACACTTGATTTTTTCAACTTTTGTCTTACATAGTTTAAACAATAGAATTATTAGATACTGATGATAAATTTTAGTGTAATCTTAACTTAGTCAATAATTAGTTCTTATGACTTAAACTCTTTATAACTAACTCCTATTGCGATCAACAACTTAAAAATTCTGTCAATAAAACAAACATTTTTATACTATAAATAGTTATAAAGTTGTAATTAATAATTTGTTACGTGCATACTCGTTACCTAAGTAATATATATAAATATTAAGGCTATAACCTTAATACTATGTGCCTAGATCTACTTTTTAATTATATAGGCAAATCTAAAGCACTTTGATTTGAGAGCGTAAAGCTACTCCACTGATTAAGTCCACAATTTCTATACAAGCTAACATACGTGAAATCCTTCGATTTACAGCAAGTCAGTGTGAAGCTCTTATAATTAGAAATCTTTTAAGACAATTTAAAATTGCAATCAATAATTTGTTAAGTGCATACTCATTACCTAAGTAATATATATTTAGGCTATAACCTTAAGACTATGTACCTAGATGTGACAATAGGGACCACTACAAATCTTAACACAAGATTCATGCTCTCAAATCAGAATGCTTTAAATTCACCTATATAATTAAAAAGGTCAAAGATAAGAGTGGCCGCACTCTTTTTTTTTAAAGTCATTAATCTTGTGTTAAGATTTGTAGAGGTCCCTACTGTCACATCTAGGCACATAGTCTTAGGGTTATAGCCTTAATATAAATTACATATGTAATAAGTATGTGCTTAACAAATTATTAATTACAACTTTAAATTGGCTAAAAAAAATTATAATTATAAAAGCTACACACTGATTCACTGTAAATTTAAAGATTTCACATACAATAACTTGTATAAAAATTGTGAACTTAATCACTGAAGTAGCTTCATGCTCTGAAATCAAAATGCTTTAGATTCATCTATATAATTAAAAAGTAGGTCGAAGTTAAGAGTGGCCACTCTTGTGTTTTAAAGTCATAAATCTTGTGTTAAGATCTGTATAGGTCCCTACTGTTGCATCTAGGAGCATAGTCTTAAAGTTACAGCCTTAATATATATTACTTATGTAAATAGTTATATAGTTACCTATTGTAAAAGTAAAAAAAAAAAAAAAGGTTTTTCATAATAACAAGGTTTTTTAATAAGTATTGTTAAATTTATAAAACAAATTACTTAAAATGCATGTTATGAAATATATAAATATATGTGATATAAATTGCAGCTATGTGAGATAATTTTTAAAATGAGTTGACCTTGTCAATTTAGTTAAAAATGATTTTTTTTAAAATTAAAAATGGATATAATATACTTTTAACTAAATGTAATGTTCATCGTTATCGGAAACCAGTCATAAATAGTATTGTCATTCTAATTCCAAAAAATAAAAGAAAAATAGGAAGAGAAAAAGAGAAAAAATATAATACACTACAACGACGTTTTGTGATGGCTTTATAAACCAAAAGATATATCCACATATAACACATGATGGTTCTTTAGTCTATTTAATTGATATTCTGAGATGCTTTTAATTTTTCCTATATATTGAGTTTCATTTGAGAGGGTAATTCAAAAAACTTCAGACAACTGTCAGATCTTAGATGATGGTAACCATATTGTCCACTAGATGGTAGAAATGCAGTGAGGCATGCTCAGATCTAGAGCAGAAGGATGATAGCTATTGACACCATCATAACTACACATGAAGCAAGTCACCAGTAAGCTGCAAGTACCAGAATTCTTCTCAAATACCTTGTTGTACTTTTAACAACTATATGCTTGCAATTTAACAATCATGATGATTCTAATTCTGATTACCAATATTTATTTTCTAATTCTAGAAAAATTTTTCTAAGCACTTCTGTGGTCCTGTATCTTTGGTCCTACATCTAATAGCTAATATGATATTTTCTGAAACTTATATATAATATGCAAAAACAGCAACATCATCCACAAATTCTAAATGATATAAATAATACTGAATTCTATACTCAGCCACATCATTAAAACAACATTTCTTCACAATGTTTTAAGATACTCTTTACAAAGATTGGCTTCTTCCATGAAAACTATGCTCAAGCATAAAATATATTTTAGAAATTATGTCACTATTCATTTGCTTTTTAAATCCAATTCAATGAAGGTATAATTTTATAATAGTATACTGCATAATACTATAGCCAGCCTGTTAAAACACTTACCATTTATATCATGATCTTGTCATCGTATATTGAAAATCTTATAGAACATTTTTGAATAAAATATTTTTAATGTCTTCATCTTAGGTGATAAATTGAGATGTCATATCTCTGCAATAAATTGGTAAAAAAAAAACAACAGTTTTATATACCACTAATTTAGTTGCAGTAGCAATATCACCATGTTAAATACTTTATTTTTAATTTGTTAAAAATAGCAGCAGCATATTGAAATTTGTAAGCTCTTCAACATATAAGCCCACAATTCTACTTGAAAAACTTACCAAGATATTTAAAATTGACATAAATTCTAAAGTTATTAACTATCCATACTAAACATTACTGTATATTAAAACAGGCAAAACTGTCCATATAGTATTGCCACTCAGTGCAAGCCAGAGTAATCAATCGATGCCAGAAGGTTTGTGCATAAAATCCCCATCTAGTGCCTACTCATCCAATATTCTCAGACTAGTTTCTGGCTTGTGGCCTTTGTCAGTGAGGAACCTTGGATCTGAAGGCACTGCACCTAGATCTTAGGATCTAATGCAACCCTTCAGCAGCAACATTCTATGTCTACTTAACTACAAAACTATGAGTCTTAAATTGAAAGCACAATATTTTCAATCCAAGCTCATTAGCCTATATAGTCATATAGGTCTGAACTCAGTTCAGTACTTATACATTTTGGTGTCTTTGGTTTTTTAGTAACCATAGCCACCATTTTCCTACTACACCGGATTGGTTTTACGCCAATAAACATCACATGATCACCATTTCTTATGTTTACTTACGACTGTTATTAAAACAGGCAAAACTCTCCATGTAGTTTTGCCACTCAGTACAAGCCAGAGTAATCAATAGAAGGCCAGAAGGCTTGTGCATAAAATCCCCATCTAGTGCCTACTCATCCAATATCCCCAGACTAGTTTCTGACTTGTGGCCTTTGTCAGTGAGCAGCCATGGATCTGAGAGCATTACACCTAGATGTTAGGATCTAATGCAACCCTCCAACAGCCACCTTTTATCTATACTTAACTACAAAACTATAAGTCTTAAATTGAAAACACAATAATATTTTCAATCTCAACTCATTAGCCTATATAGTCATATAGGTCTAAAATCAGTTTAGTACCTATACATTTTGGTGTCTTTGGTTCTTTAATAACCATAGCCACCATTATCCTATTAGGCAGGATTGGTTTTAAGCCAATAAATGTCACATGATCATCGTTTCATATGCTTGCTTATAACTGTTATTAAAACAAACAAAACTCTCCATATAGTATTGCTCTCAGATACAAGGCTTTTCACTGATGAAGGCCACAAGCCAGAAACTAGTCCGGGGATATTGGATGAGTAGGCACTACATGAGGATTTTATACATAAGCCTTCTGCTATCCATTGATTACTCTGGTTTGCACTGAGTGGCAATACTATATTGAGAGTTTTGCTTGATTTAATAACAATTGTAAGGAAGCATAAGAAATAATGATCATGTGATGTTTATTGGCTGAACATTACTGCAAATTTTTTTCAATCATTGTCTGATAATGGATATGCATTTCTTTTAAATATTAAACCAATGATTTTATATATGCATTCAAAACATTACATACATTCTGTAGATTATTTTTTGAATTAGCAAAAATAATACTATCATCAGAATATTGTACAAGCCATAAGCCAAGAAGATAACAGTTTTTTGTTTTTGCTTTTAATTATTTCAAATTAAAAAATTCCACCATCAAACCTGGATTGCATCAAGGAGTCACTTTATGAAGTCAACTACAAACAATTCCACAGACCACTACCATACAAATGGAAAACAAAATTTAGAGATAATTCACAGCCTTATGTAATACCAGTATTACAAATGCCTCACATTTTCAAAAGCATAATGTTATCACATTCGGTAATGTAAAAGATGTATAATAGGAATAAACTTTGGTAGACAACTAATTTCAAGCATTGCCATAGGTCTGTACAAGATTGTCATATATAATAATTTAAAGAACATATCGAGAATTTTTTTTTTCATATGTCATAGCATCGGCCCGGATGTGAACTCACAACCATCTGCAGCCAACTACTTGCTTGCAAGGCAGCTGCGATGCTAACAACACTTGTCAACAACATAATGAGCATTATCAATCAAATAACCCTATTTAGAAGGATATTGTCTAATAATTGATTGTGAGATATATTAAATTCAATGAAATAATAAGCTGTACTAAGTCTAAAATTAAAGAAGAATAACAAATGTTGAAGTAACAAGTTCAAGTTAAATGTCAGATTGCAAGAGAAAAGGTATTCTGCAATTGAATATCCAATAGATAATGAATAATGATTTATGAGATCACATTTTTACAATCCTTATTTAGACAAAAAAAAATGTATTCTCTGTTGTCAAATTACCTCATATCTCAGAATAATAATCAAGATGGTTCTGAAAAATGATTTAAGGGTGAACAAAAAAAAATATAAGTTCTGTTTCTCAGCTAAGGATTTCAATAAATGATTTATAAGATCATAATTTACCATCCTTATTTAGATAAAAAGTCTTCCTTATCATTATCAAAGATCTCATATCTCTCAGAATGGTAAACAACATGATTCTGAAATTGATCTAAAGATGAACAAAAAATATGAGCTCTGTGTCTCAATTAAGATTTTGGATATGCCCTAATTGTATTCATAATTCTGGAAAAGTTGAAAAGAAAAATCATTTAGGTATTATTATTTGACATTGGGTTGACAGCTTTGGATAAAAAATAGCAAATATGCTTCTAATTACTCTAATAATATAGTAAATCACAGCAGCATAGAAATAAGAGAATGCAATAATTGATGAAAGATAAATAACCAGCATCATTTCAAAGATAAACTTTTAGAAATATTCTAATTTTTTAAATTACTCTTCCATTTTATTTTTCAAGATAGTGCTGTGTATTTAGTAATAAAAAATACTGTTTTAAAATGTTAAATACAAAAGAATCATATTTTTTTATTTATAATAATTCAAAGGCATTTTGTAAATAATTCCGTTTTTTTTTAATCAATAGGCTATTTCTAAGTACATTTGGAATTTATGTTAATGACAACTACTTTAATAGAAAAAATAATTCTTGACAGATATTTTTTTCTTCTAAGGAATGATTTTATGTTTATAATATTGATTATAATGACAGGAATGAATAAATTAATTGTTTCAACTCAAACAAAAGCTTTAATCACTGATATTTTTATGTAATTTAACATAGAATGTATACTATTCAGTGTACAGACTCTTGTTACTGGTAACCATTATTTGTCCATTTAAAGACGTGATTGAATTTCATGTTTAAACCACCGGTTCTTCTTTTCAAAGTATACAACATCCATTTAAAATAAATCTATTTTGGGGAAATTGGTGGAAAATCGAAAATTTATTGTAGCTTTAGTCTATCAGGATATTGAGATCAGATGTTTCTACCAAAACATTGCCTATATTTTTAACCAATTCTTCCTATGTATTTTGAACAAGTGAAAGGATAATTCTGCCTTGTTTTTTTTTCTTTTATAAATAAAAAAGACTGAATAAATCAAATGAATTTTTAAAAAATTCAATTTTATTAAAAAAAATAAATCAATATGTCATCAATTCTTTCTGAATTCAAATGAAAGTAAATGCTATATTTACATCTTAAATATGGAATTAAAAAACATCAAAAATGAACAAAAGATACATATCTCCAGATGTTTAAAATACAATATCATACTTTAACTTACCACTAAAATACTTATAATAAAAAAAAAATATTATTGATCAACTCAAAGCACAAAAAAAAATATATTTAAAGTTGTAAAAAATATAAGTGATAAACAAACAGCATTTCAAAATTTATGAAAGTTTATCAAATGAAATAAAATTTTGATTGCTTTCCAAAACAAATTTTAATGTAGACCATAAGACAGCCAACAACAACGACAAAAAGGTTTCAAGTAGCAATTTAAAAAATATATAAATCATTTTGAATTTATAGAAGTGATATTTGCCCTAGCTTCAAGACTTGTTAAGTAAGCAACAAAATATTAATGCAATGTCAATGATGTATAAACATTTTAGCATTCTTCCGAAGACAACAATTCTTCAAATAAACTTTGTTTGAAATTGCAAATATAAAACATAATAACCTATAGTAAGATTGGTAGTTATTTCTTCTCAATTTATAACATTTATTATGGAAATACTTCATTATAATATCCAAATTATTAGCTACTTTATGAGAAATTCTATCAGGTTAAGATTGTTTTTTAGTTTCATCATTATTCTTCAAGTGGAAAAAAAACAATCATTTTCCCTTTCTCCTAAAAAATCAATTTCACATTTTGGAGAAAATACAACAATTTGACGATGATTTCTAAAATGTCTTATTTCAGAAATAGGCAAATAATCACATAGATGTTTGATATATATGAAGCTTATTCAAATATCATTTTCAACCATTATAGATACTCTACAGGATGAATATCTCTCCACATTTAACCTCCAGTTTCTCCAATTCTTAGCCTCTTTCTTTCACAACATATTAATAAACTTCCTTATTTCATTCACCAATCTCATATGTGGCCTTTTTCTAGGTTTGTTACAATCTCTTGGGATTCAATTTAGAACAATAAGTGTCCATCTATTATCATCTCTTCTAACAATTTGTTCAGCCTAGTTCTATTTCAGTCTCTTAATTTTTTCATTAATGCCAGTGAAACTTGTTTGACCTTTCATCTATGTTTTACATTTTGATCCCTTTTTCTTTATTTCTAACATACATCTCTCCATATTTCACTGTGTGGTCGGAAGTCTCTCATTGTTCTTCTGATAAGTATCCAAATTTCAGGAACATAAATAAAACTGACATAATATATATATTAAAAATCTTTCTTTTCAAATACATTGGCAAATTTCCTTTTAAAATGAAGCTATTATTACCAAAAGCATCCATCCATGTTTAATTCTATAATTATTTTCATCCATTAGTTTCCATCAGTATTAACAATCTGATCAATATATTTATAGTCGTTAATTCTATCTAATTCATGGTTATTAATTTTTATTATAATCTGATCAATGAATTTATAGTTATTATTTTTTTCTAATTCACAATTATCACTCTTTATTTTCTTCCAAGAAAATCCACTGAACATTATTTTAATCTTTTTAGCATTTATATTTAATCCTATTTTCTTATTTACATCTTATAACTCTTCCAACATTTTCTGAAGCTTTGAAGCAATATTTGCAAAAACAACCACATCACCTGCAAAAAATATATGACTTAAATAATACCCATATACTTTTTACTTTTTTAGCTTTCCATTTTAATCCATAAAATTGTTTATATAAAATTGCTTAGAAAGTTTTGGAAATATGAAATCACCCTATCATATACCCTTCTTAATATCATCATGTAAACTAATCTGTACTGCTGCATTTTTATTAATATTCTTCAGAATATCCTGAATCTATATCTTGATAACCCAATACTTTAATCATGGTGGAAATGCTTAGTTTCAAATGCCTTGTTACAACATTCAAATCCAAAGCATAATGATAATTCATATTCATTGGTCCTTCCTATAACTTCTCTCCATACTTGAATGTGATTTAATATGTTAAAACAACTTTTAAATCCAGTTTGTTCTTTTGGTCGATTAGAATCCAATGTTTGCTGCAGATTATCTTGGTAAAATTTTTATATAGAACTGATAGAAAACTGATATATCTTCTTTATAACCTTTTTAAAATATAAATATTACTAATCAACGTTTCAATCATCTAGTACATCTTTATTATTTATATATTTGGTATATAACTGCCAATAATTTTTCTATTTTTTAACTTACTTCTTTTAAAATATCAATAATAATTCCAGTTTCTGATATTCACTCCCTTCTTCATATATTTAACTGCATCTTTCACTTTTTCATTAAAAATGCTGAGCAAGTCAGAACATTTAATAACTGTACACTGTACTTTGTTTTCTTGTTCTTTATTATTATATAATTCTTTACAAAATTTTTCCATTCATTTTGTGATGCCATTTCCCTTTTTTTAATTAGTTTTATATTTTCTTCTTGTTGCAGAAAAAAACGTTCCCTCTAATACCAAAATATTCTTATGCTTTAGTGATTTTTATTCTCATTTATAGTTTTGCTTGCCAACTCATAACTATTTATTTTCTTATATTATTATTAATTCGTTTTCATGCCACTTTGCAATATATATATATATATATATATTCAATTCTTATTTAATAGATCATTTAAAAAAATTCTTCTTGTCTTCGTACATTGCTGCTGTTTTGTACCAACTATCTTTTTAGCAGTTCTTAGTAGAACATAAATTATCTTGTTATCAATTTCAGTCAAGTCTAAACTATCTCTAAAATTCATTAATATTTGAAAACAATCTGAAGTCTTAATTTAAGTTTATTAGAGAGGTTCTGATATCGACTGATATTATGACTGTCTTCTTTCATGCTCTTCATATCTCTAATCCTGCATTAACACATATCTTACAGTTCACTAATTGATGATTGTTTCCTGTATTGAATTTGTTACATATTTTCTGTTAGTCAAAACATAATTTAATTCTGCTATATCTTCACTTGAATGCTTCTATGTCCATTTCCAGTAAATATTTTTCTCAAAGAAAAATTTGTAACATATAGCTTTTCTTTTTTGGTGAACTCCACTAGTCTGTGTACTCTTTTATTTCTATCACTGTTATCAAATTTTCCCACAACCTTTTTATCTTTTGTTTACCAATTCTAGCATTAACATCTTCCATGACAGTATAAAATGTTGCTTAGTCTGATTAAAAACAGTTTTTGCCTCTATATAAGATCTCTTGTTTCTTCATCATAATTAAAACTTGGGGCATAAACCTTTGTATCTGCATTTGGTATCGTTCATTAATTTGAATAACTAATCTTGCCACTCTGTCTTATGTACCATATATCTCACCAATGTTGTTATCTCACTTTTTGTTTTAATGAATCCTACTCTACTTTGGCTTCCTAGATTTGTGTTTTTATATGAAAGTACATATCTCTTCACATTTTTTTCTAACTTAACTAAGTCCAACACATCCCAATAAATATTAGATCATTCTTTTTCATTTCTTATAATCTTTTTTTACTTCAAAGTGATCTGCACTTGTATGTCTCCAAATATAAAGTTATTATTGAATGGCAGCCTACAAGAACAATCAGTTTTTAGTATCTTCTTCTTTGGCCCCTAATTTGAAGTCTCCTAAAAATAAGAGTCGTAATTTAGTTTTAGCTATCATGATTGTAAATATCTATAAAAAAAAAAGAACCCAAAGCATAAGAAATTCTATGAATCCATTTGAAATTTAAAATTATCTGAAAAAAAAAAAAGAGTAAGAGAATTAATTAATATTTGTAATGAATGTAATATATAACCCAAAAATTATAATGGAGAAACTACTATAATAAAATTTTAGAGTGGTTACTTTAATTTATCAAGCAGCTTTGTTGCTAAAAAGGCTTGATTATGAATTTCTAATAGATGAAATAATTGTTGTTTTATCTTTTTCAAATCAAACTGCATTTTACAATGTGTATGTGTATATATATATGAACTTGAACTGTTGTATAATATATATTTTGTGGGCAGCTTTAAATCTGCATTTGCAGAACATTTGGTTATTTGTAACAAGTTTTTGTTCTGAGAATGTTTTTATTTTACGTGTGGAAAATGATTTGAAGAAGAAAAAAAAATAAAGGAGGCATATTTTACAAATATAACTGTCAATTATTAAATAAACAATATAACTGTGTTAATATACAGTAAATTATGGAACATTGGCCATTTATGTGGTAATGTTAATGTTGTGTGATTTTAATATATTTTTTTAAAATAAATTTTAAATCTACATACTTAGGATGGTTGACATGTCACAAGCTGACTATACTTACTTACTTATCTGTGTTTAGGAAAAAAAAAACATTTTTTGGATTATCAAATAATTGGTTTTCAGATATTGATAATCATAGTAAAATTAATATTGTTAATAATAAAATTATTAGGGCAATTAAGTTATGTTCAAATAATAATTTGTTTGGGAATGAGATTGATATTATTAGGAATGAATGTTTTATGAATGATTATTCTAGGGGTGTAGTTAAACATTTGTTTTCTAATAAAAATATAAATAAAATAAGAAATAAAATGGGATTAGATAGGAGTAGGAATAGAGAAAAGATTATTTAAGTTGGTTTTAATATATCTAAAGATTTATTTATTAAAGTTAAGAAATTAGTTAAAATGATTAATAGGAAATATAATGTTTCAATTTGTCCAGTGTATAAAAAGAAAGCAAGTTTAAATCTTTTAATTAATAATAACGGGGACTATAATAGGTTAGATATTATGAATTCAGTTTATTTGATCAAGTGTTTGAATTGTTTTAGAAATAATGTAGAAATGACATATGTTGGGACTAGTAAGAATAAATTAAAAACTAGATTAAAACAGCATTTAGGTGATAAAAATTCTGCTATTTACATTCACATGAATAAATTTAGGCATGGGGATTTTGATATAAAGCCTTTGGAATGTATTAAGTCATATAATGAAAGTATGATAAAAGAAAGTGTATTCATTAATGAAATAAAACCAGAATTAAATAGGATGGTAATAGATAAACAGAAAAGAAAATAATAGGTTTTTAATTAAATGTTTTAAAGGATATATATAGATTTTTTTTTTTTAATAAAAGGAAATTGTTTCTCTTTGAGTTGTGTTTGTTGGTAATAGGAAAGAGGAGTGAGATAAGGTAAATTTTTGGTTATGAATATATTTTGTAATTATTTATTTATTTATTTTTATGGAATATGTGTTATTTGTTATATATATATTATTTTATTTTAGTGTGCCTTGAAAAAGACTATATAAAATAGTCGAAACATTGGATTTTTTTTAACATGATTATAGTCATATAAAAAACAAGTTTTAAAAAGGAGTTAGTGTGTTTTATTTCTATTTTGGATATTTATGAACTATTTTGAAAAGAAGAACTCTGTGCTTAATATATTAAATTATTTTACTTACTTTTATACATTAGTATTTTGAATATTGTAAATTCCAGAGTTTTTAGCTTAATATATATAAACTAAATGCTTGTGCACTGTTGAAAATGATTACAGAGAGGGATATAGAAAAAAAACTAGAGAATTTAATTGATCTTAAAAACATATGTTATAGAATTAGATTCATGATGGCATACTTGGAAAAACAAGATATAGATAGGAATAAGAGATGTTATTAGAAAATATATATGAATTAGAATATATTTGTAAGTTAAATTTAATGATCTTACAGATGAGATAAATATAAAAAGAATGGAAGTTGTCTGTCCAGAATCAGATAGAAATTAGAAGTTGATCATCACTGATGACAGTTTGCAATTATTTACTACTTTGTTAACAATTTATTTTATCATCTTAACTTTGGAATCACTTCATGAACTTTAATAAGTTCTGACCATTATTAAGATGTTAGAAGATAGGGGACTTATTATTTTCTATTTTATTAAGATTCTAAAAGGTATGTGTTCTTAGACAAATTATTAAATAGGTATAAGCTTGGTAACAAAGAGTTAGAATTTGAGATAGTTTTGTTGGCAATATGACAATATCACCATATAATAAGAATGAGTTTAATAAAATTTTAAATTGTTTTGTTGTGAAATATAGGCTTATCAATTAATAATGAATTTCAAAAATTTTACACTTTTCACTTTTCAGCAAAAAAACTTTTATTATTAATTATAGTTTCAACTGTACCATGCAGTCTTCATCAGATCTTATTCTCTTCTTTTAACCTTCTCTATCATTCATTTTACTCTAGTAATTCCATTAATTAATATTATTGTTAATAATTAAAATAAATTTAAGTGGTAATAATAATTCTTAAACAAAAATGAAAAGATAAATAAGACAGTTTTAAAGTAACCTTAATGATTTCCTTTATGTCTTCTAATTTATTTTTTCATGTGACTATAGAGCAGTGGTCTTCAACCTTTTCACACCTGTGGACCAGCAAAAATAAGAATAAGGTTTTGCGTATCGGCAGAAGTTCACAGATAAATTTTCTTAAAGATGTAAACTGCTTAGTCGTAGATGAGCATAATTGTTATAACTGACCAAAACAGCACACTAGTTACTATGTATTGTAATGCTATTGCTTACCTTCACATGCTGAACACTCTTTCTCGAGTTGCGCAGTCATACTGCTACAGAAAACAGTACAATAACAATCATTCTCATTAATGTGCTTGCATTTCTATGTTTATTATTTCTTGTTAAAACATGCAAGAATAAAATGTTATTCACCTAAATGTTGGGAAATATCACAGCTACTATAATTACGTGACAATGATTATGATAAATGTAATATCTGTATTTAATGTTAAATATTCAAGAAGAAATTATATATATATATATGGAGTTTGTATAATAAAAAAACTTTTTTTTTTAATTTTGAATTTTTTTAGTAAAATAATAAAAAATTTAATTCTACCTCCCCCCCCCCCCATATACATCTGTGATAAATAGAAAAACAAATTAATTTATGTATGATTGATTAGATTTTGTTTTCCTTCTGTTTCTTTTTTTTTAATCGGGTAAAAATGCGATGAAAAAATAAATAAAAATTGTTTATATTAATTAAAAGTTTAAAATCTTATTATTTTGTTGCCAGTCTAGCACAGACCGGTAAAAAACTTCTGCGGCCTGGTGCTGGTCCACGGACCGGGGATTGAAGACCACTGCTATAGAGTATTCTAACTTTTTTCTTAATACAAGTGTATAGAGTTCTAATCATAGATCATATTAGTTATTTTGATCATAACTGATATATATGATTGTGAATGGATTGGTTGATTTAATTTGACATGTTTAGTCAAAATCTTCAAAATTTGACCTTAATATATATATATTAGAAATTTCAGTTTCAATTTTTTTTTTTTGTAAGAGTTAAGGTTGCAGTAAGTAGTTTTGTTAGCTGGCCCTTAGCAGATGGCATTGCTGTATCTTAAAGCTGTTTATATACAGATTAAGTACTAATTAATCTCTTGATTGTATTATTATTAACTTATTCCGATTTCTTTTAAAAATATTCCACTTAAAAATGAACTCATGACTTTGAGCTATTTGTTAATAAAGTAATATTTCATTAATATCATAAGAAGTTAGTCATGGATTTAATTTTTTTTTAACTTTTAATTTATTTTGTACAGTATAATATTCGTGCTGAGGCATTGATAAAATGAAATCTAGTAATATAATTGATGATTTTCAAGTATAATATTGTACACATAAATGATTGGAAATAAAACAAAATTTAAAATCAATTGTTGTCTAAATAATTGAGATACGAAGAGAAAATCAACTGTAGCACAAAATTTATATTTGTTAATTTTACAAAATATCTATTGATTCCTCATGTTCATAATAAAAATTAATATAATTATGGATTGTTATCAAATGTGGATAATGTTGCTATTAGTGAAATAATTAGATCTCCAAATTAATCATCATTATTTTCAACTATTGTTCAATCCAGGGCAGAATAAAGATCTCTCAAAATTTAATCCAATTTCTCTGACCTCTAGTCTCTCCTCTTCACATCATCTCAATACATTTCCATATTTCATCCATCCATTTCATATATTGCTATTTCTAGGTCTGTTACAATCTTAAGATTTCAACTATCGATATACTCTCACCTTTTCTAAAAATGTTCAGCTCAGTTCCACTTCATTCTCTTAATTCTTTCAATGTTGTCAGTAATATCTGTTTGTTCTTTCAGCCATGCATTATGTTTTTGATCCCTATTTGCAATTCCAACATACATATTTTCATATCTCAGTAGGTAGCCTGAAGTCTTTATATTGCTTTTCTTTTAAGAATTCAAGTCTCATATCCATAAGTAAGAACTAGTAAACAAATTCATTATAAACTTTCCATTTAAAATGTATAGGCATATTAAGTTATTTCTACCAAAAGCATTCCATTCAAGTTTAATTCTAAGATTAATTTCATCCATTATTTTTTCAGGAGGATTAATAATCTGACCAAGGTATTGTAGTTGTTTTTCTATTTCATCATTGTTAACCTTATTTTCTTCATTTGAAAAACTCCATTGAACATTTCTTTAGTCTTTTTTTAGTATTTACCTTTAGTCCTACCTTTTTACTTTCATTTGATTATTTTTGTAACATTTATTGAAGCTCTGAAATATTATTTCCAAAACAATTATATAATCTGAAGAATCTAGTTGACTTCAATAATATCCATTAACTTTTATTCCCTAGTTTCCCATTTTAATCCATAAAATACTCTTTGTGCTGCAAAAGTCTTGGAAGTATGAAGTTATTCTATCATATAACCTTCATAATGGTAATCTTCTTATTATCCCATGTAATCAAATCATTGCAGTTGCATTTTGATAAATATTCTTCAGAAAATGATAATACACTGGATCTCTAACTTGATAATCTGATGTTTTAATTATTAAAGAAATACAGAATCAAATGCCTTTTTATAATCTACAAATTCAAAGCATAATGGAAACTCATATTCATTGGCCCTTTCTATAACTTTTCTCAATTCTCAGATGTGATCCAGTGAATATTTTATGTGTAGATGAAATTTCTGAAGGCTCTATGACTACTGAAATTCAATTTACAATTACAACTCTCTTGAACACAAACATTTAATGATATTGTCTTTATCCACAATTTTGTAATAAATCTGAGATTGTTCAATCTGTTGGAATTATTCAAATCTTTTACATTAAATTTATTTTTGTTTTTAATATATATATATATATATATATATATATATATATATATATATATATATATATATATATATATATATATATATATATATATATATATATATATATATATTTATAGAACTTAATTCAAACTTAAAAGATAAATGATCTTAGAAAGTTCAGCAATCAGTCAAAATAAATCTACTAAAAAAAATTTGCCTCTCAGAATATTAATCCTAGGTGATATCCATTTTAGAAACAACTGCTTTTCTTCTGAAATGAACTGACTCTTCGAAAGGAATTGTGTCTTTGTTTAGAACATTGATTAGTAGATTCATACATATATAAATGCATCATCATTAGTAAACTAACAAAAACAATTTTAGCAAAACAAAACCTGCATATATAGAAATAAAGCTTTTGGATAATTAAACATAGTGTTATATGAGCAAAAGCATATAAAGTTAAACAGTATATATTTAATCGTAAAAAAAAAATTAAAATATAAAAAATTTAATAATTGATATTTAAAAAGTAATTATAAAGGATTTGAATATCACTTACATTAATATTTAAATATTGGCATGTTTGAGGATATAAGGCTTATATATTATTATTATTATTATTATTATTATTATTATTATAATAATAATAATAATAATAATAATAATAATAATAATAATAATAATAATAATAATATTAATAATAATAATAATAATAATAATAATAATAATAATAATAATAATAATAATGGAAAGTTGTATAGATATTTAATAGGAATATTCTAGAGATATTGGATAATCAAATAAAGAATGGTCACTTGGATAAAACTAATTTTGTCATAATAAATCATGGAGGCTGTTTGCATTTATATATATTGTAACTTATAAAATTGAGCAAATAATTAAATTAAATTAAATTAAATGATTTGAGAGAAAAATGATGACAAAATGAACTAGAATGTGCTTTTAAGCATTTTGTAAGTTTTTACTTGTGTGTATATGGTCTATCAGAGCACCACTAGGCTATCTAAAAAGTTTCATTATTTTCCTACTTATAGATGTATCTGGTTTGAACTCATCTGGTACACTATTTATAACAGGATATAGGATTCTGTATTTTAGAACCATATCACATTTGCACTAACATTAATGAAAACAAAATATCATTATACTTTAGTTGTGCATATAAAATTATCAGACTATTACTTAAGATTTAATATCATAAGTGCATATTAAACACTCTCATAAGTCTTGCTAGCTCATATTAAACATTTGGTTTATCGGTGGCATTCACTACATATCCGTGATGTTTTATGACCTTGGATGGTAGTCATCATCTTATAATGGCTCACAAATAATATACAAGCACAGTGAGAATCATTATTTCTATGGCCATTAAACACATTTATTTAGACTAATGATTTAAAACATGATGAAGATGATGATTAAAAGATACTTCCAGCCACAGCTTTAGAACTGACTCACAACATCAAATTTATATTTTATCGACCTATGATTACTTATCTAAAACATTATATTTAAATTATGACTTAACAATTAATATTCATCCGTAATGATAATGGTCATAACTAATCTCACAACATAAAATTTAGCCTTTTATAAACCTATCATTATTTACCTAAAACATTATTATATTTAAATTGTGACTTAATGATTGATATTCACCAGTGATAATGAATGATCATAATAAGACAATAAATAAAACTTAATATACACCTCTTTCAATAAAAACAAATTAACATTTATTACTGATTAATCATTCATAATGCAGATATAAAATTTACATGATTAATAATGATAAATTGTTTACATTTTAAATAATATTAATAATACTAAAAATCTTCACCCTTTTCCTTAATGATAATGTGTGTGCATCAATTTCTATAGTGGATAAATAAAATTCTTACATCCTAAAAGATTATAATTTAAAAAAATAAACATTTTATGCATGCACATACTCACCTATTGTGTATAACATATATATTTTCATCTTTATAAATTTAAACATAATATAAAATAATGATTAGAGAATGATTAGTCAGATTATAAAGAGATAAGAACATTTCAAGAAATAAGTTCTGAATTACCTATCTGACTGTCCACAATCTAGGTCACTAATTATTAAAAAAAATCCACCACCCCTAATACTAAATTTCTATGATTTTTAACATTCAGGCTCAACAAATATACATGTCAGCATAAGTATATTATTACATGTGTTTGTATATATGTTACTTCCCATTATGAATAAAAAAACTATTAAACCTTTTGACTTACAATATAATATAAATCAACATAATTTCATAATATTTGAATGAATACACAATAACACATTTTATAAAATAAAATACATAGATAAATGGATACATGTAATAATTTCAGAATACATAATATCAATAGAGGAATATTTTTTTATTATTAAAAATCCTTAATTGATTTTCATTTTAAGATTCAGAGATTAAAAAGAAAAAAGAGATAAATGGATTTGTTATTAAAAAAATTGTTAAGAGTCTGATAAAAATATAATTAAAATTCATATTACCAGTTCTTCTTGGAGGCACACATTTTCCAAGAGTCCAAGGATTTTAAAGTGAATTTGTTGAAGGTTTATAATTTGACATCAGCCTCACACCAATATGTAACATGTACATATTTTCCAATTACAGCGATTTACTGGAACAGTCCTATTTTTTGGCTTGGGCTTGCAACACTTAATGCAATGATGATGGTGAAATAACTTGCTTCCATAGGAATCATTTGGCACTGGAATTGTTTCTTCATGTTTTCTAAATATAATTACTTTTAATAGACCTTGAATAGTTGCTGTTTTTCATATATTTAGCATTCTGCCTTGGGTTTAAACTCATCAAATGGCATAAATAAAATAGCATGGTTTCACAAATTTTAGAATTTTATCTATCCTCATTTATATTTAAAAGCACAGGTGAGCAATCAGTTTCTTCTTTCTTATTCAGCAATCAGTCATAAGATATTTAATATTTTGGGTTAAAACTCTTCTGATGTGCATAAGTTTCTTGATGGGCAAAATGGAAGCCCATAACAAAATATCTGTTCTAGCCAAACATGTTAATGTAAAAAACTTTAAAACAATGTAATTTCTCCAAAGCAAATCTAGTTTATTTTTCTCCAACAATTTACTTTATTCTCCCCTAACAGACTTATTTTCAGCTTTTTATATAAGTTCATCTGTCTCATGACCTCATAAATTTTTGGTTACCAGAAAACACATGGCTTTCATTAATTAAACCATCTGATTGTCAATTTTTTCAAAATTGTCAATTTTCTTAAATCGATTGTTGGTAAGAAACCCAATAATGATTTCTTGATAATTAAACTGTTGATTGATCTGGACTTATCAAACATTAACAGCAGTCCCCCCTTTTCTCAAGTCTAAAATTTGATCTCTATCTCTTTTTTATTATCCTCTGATCTGAGAATGTCAGCTGGACATTCTTGTGAAAAGTTAAGTGAAACTCTAACCTTTCCAGATAAAATAAAAATAAACTGCTTCTAAATAATAGAACTGTTGTTAAACAATATAACTTTTATAAAATTATAAAATGAACCAGAATATAAAAATTATAAAATGATTTAGAATAAAACATTTTCTTTAAATGTATCTGTAAATATTTTAAGTTTAGGTCTGTAAATACAGGCACACACACATTTAGACATACAAAACCTGCCTATTAAAAATAATCTGAATGATTTAAAAGCTATAACTGAAAATTCAGAAAACAAGTTAGTAAAATTATTTAGAATTAAAGCATTGTTAAAGAAAGAATATTAAAATTTATTAAGGATAAATTAATTTTTAAATAAGGTTAATAATCAAAATCAAAAAATGATTAATTGAATAGTTTGTGTCTACAGATAACTATTTATTTGTGTTTTAATCCTAACTTTTAAATACTACTATTAAATGATTCAAAATATATACTACTCTTCTTGTTTTACCAATACAAAAATAGATAGAGAGAGCATAAATATTTCTATTACTCTTTTTGTCCTAGGCTTTTGGGTACTTGATCATGTAGGGTTTGAACTTGGATGCTCTACAGCTTTTCATTCCTATAAAAATGTGGTGATGATTTTTTTCTGTTATTTTATGTACATTATTGCAATTTAGCCACAGGCTAAACTGGAATGTGCACAACATATATATATTCTTTTTTTAGTGTATCAATAAAAATAATTGCCCTGAGATCATAATTAAGGTTAAAACAAATTTACTATTTAGAGTGATTAATAAAATTAAGTTTTACTTGACATTAGTTATTATCATTATTTTTCTTAGTTCATTACATTTAAAATTTTACTATCTTAATTCTTCTACAATTTTTAATTTTGATCCACATTTAAAAAAATGCAAATTAAGAGTGTACTAAATCATACTTTAGTAATGAACAATAAAAGAAATGAAAAGAAAATTACTTCTAAAACATCTTTTGCTATAATTAATCACATTTTAATAAAAATTACTCTAAGTAAGATTTTACATTAGTTTTCATTTTTTCCAAATAAGTTTGGATTGTAACTAAATATGTACTATTTCACTGTCTACCTAAACAGTTTCATATTTATTTAACTTCCTTTTTAATATATCAAAATATCATGGACTATTTATTTCTCTAATTATGGTTTAACTTACATGCTCTGTGGTCTGTTAAACTTTTAAACTACTTATCTTCATGTAGGCCACTATTTAGCAATAAAAATATGTAATTAGAATTGGAGTTGAAATCTACAAATGTGAAAGGATATATAATAGTGAGACTATTGAAAAGCACAAACCAATGATTAGAAAATAGAAAACAGATGAATGTAATGTAACAGACAATGTATATATCAATGAACATATATTTGATTGGTAAAACATAAAAATATTGGATAGAGAGGAAAAAGTACAAAGAAGAATATTTAAAAAAACTGCTCACATAATAATGGCAAATAATCCCATAAGTCAACTAGTATAATAATACTTAATGTCATGAAATTATTAATTAAACTTACTCTGAGAAAAAAGTAGAGAAATCAGGAGGACACTTCATAGATAAATATAGAATTTTCTACTGACTGTTGCTTTTGGCAGTATAGATTTAGTTGGTTAGAGCACCACCTTGAATTCAATATTAATGAATCTAGAGGTCCATGTTTGATTCCCATGCTAGAACTGTCACTGGTCAGGCCAGAAATACCTGAAGAAGTGCAGAGAAAAACTCTATTCAAAGCATTGTATTACATACTAATCTGTTCACTATTATTAACAATTTAATGTTTTTGAAAAGTTTAAATAAAATTTGACTTTTTCTAAAGATATTCATACAATTCAACATATAATTACTACAAACTCAATCTTCATCATAAATCACCACTCTTAAATTCCTCATTGGCATGATCCAAAAATTGGTAAAGTAATTTTAAGTTTAATATTTTATTTTCAATAATATCTGAAAGCATGATACATGATTATATTTTTAATTCAAATTTTGTAGTATATTTTCAAATAATTTCACCTTTTACAATTAAACAAAAATACAACCTTAACAATTTCTTTAGCTTATATAAATTCCTCTTATAAGTTAAAACAGATCAAGCAATCTATTTTCAATAATATTCTAAATCAATTAATAACTTTTATTAATAATTAATAATATACCTGGGTCTCGTTTATGTGATAGATAGGTTCCTCAGAAAATGCGCAAATGAAATCACGCAAAAATAGATGTAACTTACCTTGAAAAAGGGGGGATGCGGACTGTGATTTTTCAAAAATCACATAAAAGCAAAGCACCAATGTAAAATTACTTTAAAATTTGCACAAAAAAAAAAAAAATAAAAAAATAAGGAAATAAAGTATGACTAATAAAAAAATTTCAAATTTGAAAAAAATTGATACAAGACAAACTTTTTTTAACTATAATATTTAATTTTATTCAAAACAATGCACAAGAGGAAATACAACTAGCGCCAACATCACTCTCATGTTGTGTTAATGGTTTTCTGGTGACAACGTAGTAATTAAACTAACAACTAAAAATTAAATTCTTATTTTTGTCTTTAATTTTTTAATTTTCAATTTTAATTGTGCCCATTGTTATTACTCACCTTTTAAAAATAAACTTGCAGACACTAAATGATTAATAATTGATTACGTTCTTTTTTAAAAAGCAAAAACAGAATGTGATTTAAAATGCAAAATTAACATGCACAATGTTTGAACAAATTTACATTATAATCTTGTAAAATTTAATGTGAGTATACATAAAATGTGGAAATCATGATTTTAATTTCATTATTGCATAAAATCTTACTATTATAAAGCACTGAAAATATTGAAATTACTATGATGAAAGTCGAATTCCAATAATGTGCTATTACTTTCAATATGACATAAGTGTGTGAAATTTATTATTTAAAGTAATAGCGCATTATCAAAGTTCGACATCCGGAGAAACATGAATCACGTAACTTCAAAATCGCGTTAAATAAATCTGTGTAAAAAGAGACCCAGGTGTGTATATATTTCAAAGTATCTTAATCATTACTTAACAGTCAGTTCAATTAATAATTACTTCCTCATTATTCTTTTTCTTTTTTTAAAAAAAAGCTAACAAATAATTAGCTCAAAAAAACTCATGTGAAAAAAACCACACAATTATTATTCGTAAAAAGTTATAGACTGATGTATAAATACTTCTAAAAAAATACAGTGATTATTATCTTTATCTTGAATATTTTATAGTATTATATGCACTTAATTTACTAGTTCAAATTCCTGACCAGTAGTTATCAAAATTATTGAAAATCATTTCAACTAATTGATAAATTGTAGAAACAAAATGAAATCTTGTTTTTTAATTATTACTTTTTAATTTCACATAAATACAACTGGACGTTTTTTACTTCTGTGCAATTTATTACTAGACTTGGAAAATCCAATATATTTTAGTTTATGTTGAGTCCTTTTCTGTACTACACTGATATCCTCATCATTATTCAATATTATAAACCTAATATGGTTTAATGTAGTGGTAAAGTGGCAGATATTAGACTTAATATCTATGAATTGTAGTTTCACTCCATCATTTTCAATTCTAAAACTTCTTATGAATTCCTGAGTAATAAACCATTTTTTTTTATATTCTATGTTCTTTGGACTACTTTAAATATTGAACTTAGTACCCAAAAAAATCACATCTTTCACAGTGGGATACTAAACATTTTCAAAAAATGTTAACATTTATAAATAATAATAATAATAATAATAATAATAATAATAATAATAATAATAATAATAATAATAATAATGATGATGATGATGATGATGATGACGATGATGATAATAAAAAGAAAAAAAAGCAACAACCATGAAACAAACAAAAATCAACATTTTATTTTTTAGCAAAATAATGTTTTATATTTTCATATATATGTTGGATGTGTGTTCCTGTGAAAAAAGCCTCTACAATTTTTTCCTACATTATAAAAATCTCACAATAGTCAGTGGAAAGTATGTTTTCTTCTGCATGGTTCATTTCTGAAGAGCTGTGAAAGTCTGCTATACATTTACTATTACTCAAGGCACCCTGAATATCTAAACACATCAGGATACAAAATTTAATGTTATTTCCTAAGATTATGAAATGTAAATTTAATGAATATTCATGGGTATTTGTAAAAATAAAGCAGAGAAAAAATACAGAATAGAATATTTAAAATTGTTTAAAAAGAAAAAGATTGAGGAAGTAAAATAAATACAAATTTGGAAGCTCAAATACACACACAAACATTAAATTATTTATGCATACATGCTCAATGTGTATGAAGTTTAAATTTTACAAGCATCAATTTAATAAATAAAAAAAATATATTAATATTTCTTTTTTTTTTTAATAATACGCAAGTCATATGTTAAACTTTTAAAATTATTTTTTAAAATACATTTTTAATAAAAATAAAGTTGTTTTATAATTCTATTTCTTCAAATTTAGTTCTAACACAAAAAGTTTTTAAAAAATGTTTATTTTTCATTAAAAATGTTTTTAAAATAATGTTGACTGATTAAAATTATTAATGATTTGGAATCTGAAACAACCAAAAGTTGTTTTGACTTTCTTTATAAGTTCTTCCTGACTTAGTTAATGCTAAAAATTTTATACAGAAGAAAAGAGAATTCACTCTGTATTTGATTCAAAATCACTGTGAAGCACTAAGTTGAAGTAATCGAATAGTAATTAAAATATTAACTGACTAAAACATAAATCATGAATGAATAATTAAAAATTCTTAGAACTCCCTTTCTTCGATTGTATGCTCCCATTCTGAATGATTTTCTATGTATCCCTTCATTTGTTTGGTAAATATTTTATTTATTGTTATAAATACATCTAAAATATAACATGATTTCAATTCTTGAAAATGAAAAATTTGTCTCAAGCTTGTGTAAGTTCTAATTGAGGATTTTTCAATAATAATATGAAAGTATTGAGAAACTGTAAGAAGATTTTAATTTAAAGATTAAATGGTCCCAAGAAACTCATTGTATAAATTATCAACCAAAGATAAATAATTTTTAAGATGCAGAGATAAATCTTTATAACATTTTAAAAGTCACATGAAAAATCACTCATAATTAGAAGCTACCCTGCTAATTTATGACTTTTATTTCATGAAGAAAATTGTAAGTTGTTCTTTTCATGCAAACTTTTATTTTCCTAGAACTTTTTTAAGAAAAAAAAAAATCAATCAAAATATTTAGTTGTATGTCAGGGTTATAAGTTTGAAATTTTTTTCTTTTTGATAATCTAATTTTATTATATGTTAAAAATATTTACTTTAAGCTTTAAAATAATACTCTACATTATATTTTTTTTTATATATTATTCAAAAGTCAAAATGTATTTCAAATTTGAAACATCATCTAACAGAGGGAAGGAAGAGTAACATTAATGCAGTTATTAATTAAATTAATCTTGGTTTAAATAAAATCAATCATGAATAAAGAATTGAAATGTGTTACTTACTGTTGAATATAAATTTAACATGCTTCAACGTCGTGGTTGTTTGAAAAGATGAAATAATATATTTTCATTTATATATTAGATTTATGGTATTTAAACTATAAGCTTGATATATAAAAAAGGTGATACTGTATTATATTAATGTATGGTAAAATTAGAAATATGAATGAATTTAGAATTAATTTTTAAAAATATAAAGTAATTAATGAAAAGAGCTTGATTTATTAATTAGATTTACGTCACAAATTATATAAATGATAGAATCAAAAGTTTACATTATAAATTAGTTAAAATTAAATCTTTAAATGAAATAGATTTCCCATTTTATTAAAATAAAAATATTCAACATTAGTGCATGGCTAAGTGTGTGTGGATATACATGAACATGTTATGCAGAAAGGATTGGAGTAATTCATTATATGCTTTTGGAAATAAATCTCACTACTAGTTAAATATAAAATAATTAATGAATTATTATTTTTTAAAAATTTATAGAAATATTTGAAATACGGGAAACTGATTATACTTAAATGCAATCTAATTCAAGAAATAGAGAAGATACAAAGTAAGCAGAATTTAATTTTTAATTAATGTTTGAAAATGAAGAAATATGTTTTTATTATCAATATTGTATGCAGATGGGATATAACCAGTGTTGGATATTCAGAGTGATTTACAAGACAAAATGCAAAAATATGTATGTATTTATATTATAGATGATTATTGGTTAGAATGTAGCCATTTAGCATTTGAGATTACTGAATAAACTATTTATTGTCAGCCAAGTGAAAGGGTAATTTAGACGGATTTATTGGTATTTTTGCCATGAACAATTAATTAATATGCCTTATGTCATGAACTATATATTCAGTGAATCTATAAATCTTATAATATTTAAAGAATGCTTTATTAATATTTGGTCATATAGTTAACATCACTATGTCATACATTCCCATGAAGATGCTTTTTAAAAGATTATTTTATATATTATGGTTTGAGTACTGCATGAAGATTAATGAGAATTTCTTAATGTATTTGGTTTTATTTAATAGATATTGTTTGATGACATGATTATATTTGCTTCTTAATAATTTTATTAATTAACTCTATTTGTGATATATTTCAATATGGCATATTTTAATTTGACCCTACAGTGTGGCCAAAATATAGTTCAATATAATTTTTATTTGACGAACATTTTTAACTACATTTTTAACCAATATTTATGATATATGTTCTGCATTAAATAAAGTTTATAAAGAAATATATTTTAAAAATATTGTATTCAAACTTACAATTGTATGCATATATATGTTAATGCTTAAAGAGTATGTGTGATGTGTTGACAAAAATTTTTCAGTGTTTAGAACAAATAGAATAATCTTTATTATAATAAATAAATATTAATGCACTTATTATGTTTTAATTAGTTTAATTATTTAGGATATCCTAATTAAGTAACTGAATGATTAAGTACCTCTAAATATAAAATAATTAGCTTCTTGAGAGGGAGTTAATTAGAGTCAAGAAATATCAAAAAAGATAGTCTAAGAATTCAAGCTAAATTTAAAATTAATTCTTAAAGAAGTAAATATAATACATTTTAGGAAATCAATAGATCTTTATGGATAAATTATAATGGAATATACTGAAGCATCAACAAATGATAGAATTGTATATAGCTTATTAAATTGATTTTTCTTATATGTTATCTAGAAATTGCTTTATTTAATATGTAATTCAGTGAGGCTTATCACTTTCTGACCTAAGCTGAAAGTAATTTGCTAAATATAATAATTATAGTAAGAAATTAGAAGAATGAAAAAAATCCAGGGGGAAAAAAGCAGAGCAAGAGAGTTATTTATTATTGTTATTATAATTCTAAGAAATAATATTATTGTGATGACTCTCGAAAATATATCATGCTTACCAAATCATAATAGTAATTTCCAAGGGAAATTGAAATTGAAATCCCATCTCAGCTTGGTGGCATTTCTAATTTAAATAACTAATGAACAAGTAATAAGTCGACTGTTTCATGAGGTATCCTTTATACAGTTCCACCTAACACACACAATAAAACTATTGCAATATATATATAACATATTTTTTAGATTAGTATCTATAAACATTTGCTTAATTTAATACCATACCAGTTAGGTCACATGTCATTATCTGGATAGCAAAAACCATTCCAGAATGTTGCAGTGACACCAAAATGGCTTTTACTACTTAAATGATTTAGGTATAATCAAGCTAAAATATCAATTTAATTAATATTAACAACAAACAAATGCACCCATATTTTTTACATTTTTTATCCATAAAAATCTTTACTTTAATATGTGTAAAATTAAAACAGACATTGGATAACATTATGTAAAAATCCCAAATAACAAAAAAATTTCTTAAAATAAAATAGATAAGGTTGTTTCTAATACTAAAATGTTCAAGATTCACAGAGAAAAAATATTCCATGGAAGTATACAGTAAATGTTTTTAATGATGTTTGATTCATTGTATTATGACCATGAAAAATTCTTATTTTTCAGAACTGTCAATGGTTCTTCTCTAAAATATGATTTAATTTCATTTTTTAACATGCACTTACAATATATAAGCTACAAGTGCCAATACATAACTGGTTATTATATTATATTGCATAACTTCAACTCTCTTGCTTAAACAGACCAACTTATTGTCAAGGGAACTATTATAATTAGGTATTAAATATATATATATATGATAAACAAAACAAGTTATAAATTTCGTAACTTGCTCTTAGCTTGCATTTTATTATCACTAGATGGAGCTATACCAATAGCTCACTACCAAGCTTTGTTTACATAAATGCTGAAAGAGATAGAATTCAATATCCCTTTCATTGTCTCCAAACTTTGACCATGGTTTCGAGCTAGTTGGCCCATGTCAGAAAAGGGTAGAAAGACTAGAAACTAGATCTAAATACCAACTCTACAATCAGCATTTATGAAACATGTTTCTATCAGTTTGAAAGCATGAACTTTTCAGATACGTAAATATCTTCAAATCCAGTCAAACAAACTAGATAGCTATATGGGTATGAATTCAGTTCAGTTTCATCATATAGTAAAAGCCTCTGCAATCTATATCATTGCAAAAACCTTCAAGGGTACATTTATGATAAACAAAACAAGTTATAAATTTCGTAACTTGCTCTTAGCTTGCATTTTATGATCACTAGATGGAGCTTTACCAATAGCTCACTAATAAGCTTTGTTTACATAAACACTGAGAGAGATAGAATTCACTATCCCTTTGTTGTCTCCAACCTTTGACCATATTTCAGACCCATATAGCTATCTAGTTTGTTTGACTGGATTTGAAGATATTTACATTATCTGAAAAGTTCATGCTTTCAAACTGATAAAAACATGTTTCATAAATGCTGATTGTAGAGTTGATATTTAGATCTAGTTTCTAGTCTTCCTACCCTTTACTGACATGGGCCAACTAGCTCGAAACCATGGTCAAAAGGTTGGAGGCAATGAAAGGGATATTGAATTCTATCTCTCTCAGTGTTTATGTAAACAAAGCTTGTTTTGAGCTATTGGTAAACCTCCATCTAATGATCATAAAATGCAAGCTAAGAGCAAGTTATGAAATTTATAACTTGTTTTGTTTATCATAAATGTACCCTTGAAGATTTTTGCAATGATATAGGTTGCAGGGCTTTTACTATATGGTGAAACTGAACTGAATTCAGACCCATATAGCTATCTAGTTTGTTTGACTGGATTTGAAGATATTTACATATCTGAAAAGTTCATGCTTTCAAACTGATAGAAACGTGTTTCATAAATGCTGATTGTAGAGTTGGTATTTAGATCTAGTTTCTAGTCTTCCTACCCTTTACTGACATGGGCCAACTAGCTCGAAACCATGGTCAAAGGTTGGAGACAGTGAAAGGGATATTGAATTCTATCTCTCTCAGTGTTTATGTAAACAAAGCTTGTTTTTGAGCTATTGGTAAACCTCCATCTAGTGATCATAAAATGCAAGCTAAGAGCAAGTTATGAAATTTATAACTTGTTTTGTTTATCATAAATGTACCCTTGAAGATTTTTGCAATGATATAGATTGCAGGGCTTTTACTATATGGTGAAACTGAACTGAATTCAGACCCATATAGCTATCTAGTTTGTTTGACTGGATTTGAAGATATTTACATATCTGAAAAGTTCATGCTTTCAAACTGATAGAAACATGTTTCATAAATGCTGATTGTAGAGTTGGTATTTAGATCTAGTTTCTAGTCTTCCTACCCTTTACTGACATGGGACAACTAGCTTGAAACCATGGTCAAAGGGTGGAGACAACAAAGGGGATATTGAATTCTATCTCTCTCATCATTTATGTAAACAAAGCTTGTTAGTGAGCTATTGGTAAAGCTCCATCTAGTGATATATATATATATATAACCATTAGAAACCAGTCAACACCTAGACAATCCCAATATAGATAACAAACAAGAATTTCAAACTGTTGTCAAGGCAACCTCATTTTAGCAATAGAGTTGGAATCCCACCTACATTAATGGCCTCATATATTTATAAAGACACTAAAGATTGCAACTTGACTACAGAGATTGAAATTATTGATTGGAAGAAGTTTAAATAAATCTCCTTAAACCGGTAAATATAATTGGTTCTGAATACAGACAAATAAATAGTCAATTATAACATTACAAGTTGCAATTATGATTTTCAAATTGCACCCAAAGTATTACTTTTATTATTATATGTATTATTAAAGTATTATTATATGTATATACCAGCATTAGGGAAGTTTATTACTTCTTGTTTTTACATAGTTTGAAATGATTTACTTATTGGCTATTACATATGTGATATTACATGATTAATTCACAATGAATTAAAAAATAAATCGCAATTAACACTATCTTTTAAAGTTTGATGTTTAAACTAAATTAAAGAAAACTGTAAACTGTGTTTACATCTAGTTTTGATATGAAGTTTATCCGGAATTCTTTCATTTGTTAGATTTACCATCTCTAAAAGTTTCAAGAAAGAAATGTAAATAATCACTTTACTTTGCAACCTAACAAAAAGATGCATTGACATTTACAGTGTTTGGAAAATATATCATTTCTGGTGTGTACATATATAACATAAAGGTATATGGGTTAGGGGTGTGTGCATGTGTATGGTTGTTTGATAAATAGCCTGAACATTAAAATAGTAATTTTTAAAACAATATACATTCAATGGCATAAATTTATTCAAAAAGCAATGTAAATCTAGTTTTGATATGAAGTTTATCCTGAATTCTTTCATTTGTTAGATTTACCATCTCTAAAAGTTTCAAGAAAGAAATGTAAATAATCACTTAACCTTGAAACCTAACAAAAAGATGCATTGACATTTACAGTCTTTGATATATATATATAAACATTACAAGCATAAAGCTAAATATATATATATATATATATATATATATATATATAACTTAAGGTATATGGGTTAGGGGTGTGTGCATGTGTGTGGCTGTTTGATAAATAGCCCGAACATTAAAATAGTAATTTTTAAAACAATATACATTCAATGGCATAAATTTATTCAAAGAGTAATGTAAATTAATTTTAAGACCAACTTATAGAAAAGTCTTTATTATGTTAGAATAGAAGCATGTATATTGACATGTATATTTTAATGTATAAAAATATGTATTTTTTGGTGGAGAAAGTTCTAAATTTGAGGATTTGCAAGAGATCATTCATGTTGAAAAAGATCATTAAAGTCAATCCTAAAATTGGCATTGATTACTATTGTGGCTTTGCATGATGTAACACTTGAATAACCAAGTTATTTTTTTAGATAAATAACTGGATTCCAAAAAAAAAAAGTCTAAATATAATTGTATAGTATTAATACATTCGATTAAATTTCAAATAAATTAACAAAATGAGGTGAAATTATAATATATTGATGAGAATCATAATATAATTCCATTAGTTCTTATTCACTTATAAAATTATGTCCTGATTCTGTTGACTTCTCTCTTTACATAAGTTTAATTAAAATTCAATGGAAATATTTAGTTTATAAAGTTTTTCCTAGATTTTCCCTTTGGAAACAAGACATTACTGCAGTCAATAAAATACTTATGAATTTATTAAAATTTTGGCAAGCAGTCTTAGAAACTATGCATAGTTATAATAGTGTTAATAATCTTTTTCAGGGGATGAACATAATCTTCTCATACCTGAATCCTCTGTCTCCAATACTTGAAATATAATTATATACATATATATGTATATTGTTTAATATAGTGCAAAATAGTTGATTCAATTAATGCTAATTAATTAAACACATCATATAATTTAAGTATCATTTTTAATTTTTTAATATTTCACAGAAAGCAACATTTTAATTCAAGAACTTGGATTCAAAAATGATAATAATGGAAAAATGAGATGAAACTACTAAAGACTATTTTTAACATACTAACATATGTTAGACCCAAACTGCAAACTTGTGCATCATGTTGAAAAATGATAATGTTATAAACACTGAAAAAAAAAAAAAAAGATGGGATCAGTGATGTTTAACATCAATTGTAGTTGTGAGAATAAATATACTAGATCTAATTGTAAAGATTCAGTAAGCACTCAACTAAGGGAATAAATATATTGAACCTAAATGATGAAGATATAGAAAGCATTTCACTAAAAGTTTCTTTTGACTTGATGGAACATAACTAATGTAATGTTTAATATATAATTATATTATTCATTTAAAAACATTAAAATATCTTTAGATAGGTATCAAATGCATTTTTTTTGTTATAGTCTTAAAAATATTTTCAGTTGCTTAGGAGGTCATATGATTTTCAACCGCTCAATTAACATGTTGAACAGATCAATTCTATTTATTCATTTAAGCAAACTGTATACTTTTTCTTAATTGTTCTCAGCGGGAAATCGATCTAAGAACATTTAGTTTTTACATCCATCATTCTATCATTGCACTTAGCAAATTTTAATTATTTCAAAACGCGCATGTGCAATTTACTGAACATTAAACAGATGTGCGTAAATCAACTTTGAAACACTTTAAAACTTCTTTTTAACCGCTTAGATTTATAATAATATATACATTAATATTTCTACACAGAAAAGAACTACTAATTTTTTTTTATTTAAATAAATTATTTGCATGAGTTGATGAATAAAAAGGAAAAAAAAAACAATAGTAGTGAATAATCTTTTGATAGCCAACAGGTTCCTCAAGTAAGAAAAAAAAGATATTTAATCAAGTTGAGAAAGGCAACTTAAAAATTGATGAGAACAAAAACACAAATCCTATTTTCGTGACTGTTAACAATTACAATACTTTTCTTCTTTATTTTTTTAAAAGACACAAATTAAAGAAATTTATCAAGAATTTCATTCAAAACATGTCACTTACTTTTTTTTAAAAAAAAGGTTAAAAAAACAAAACCCTCCCATTTACATTTAAGTATAACCGCGTGACTAGTACCTTTGAGCTATATAACACCGTAATATTTAACATTAATAACACACAAACACACACATAAAATTAATTAACTTTTTAACAATTACGAAATATTCAAAAGCATTTTAATCAATAGCAAAAAAGAGTAAATAAAAGAATTTACGAGAAACTAATTTTTATAATAACAGTATGGTCTCATTTTATTTGCATCAATAATAAAAAAAAACCATCATTAATATTAATTTTTTTTTTTAAATGTAGTAAGTTCATTTGTGGTAGCTTAATGCTCAGTTTTCTGAAATGTTATATAAATGAAATGATTATAATATTAAATGATTCATAAATAATTACATTGAGTATTTTATTAGGATGAAAGAGGGGAAAAATTAATCCCACTATTTAAAAGAAACTTTGTTTTTAATTAAAATTGCATTTTCTTATAAATTAATGGGTCACTTTACAAGATGCATGCTCGAAAAGAAAAACAAAGAAATATTAGATTAAATAATGGAAGAATGGAATACTAATTATTCGAAGAAGTAAAAAAGCAGATCACTTATCATTCTCAACATGAATATATGTTGAAATAATATAACTTTCATCAGATCACTAAATCTATTAGTAAATTACATATCATTACACAATTATATTTCAATTGGCAGCAGCAGCAGCAGTAAAAAAAAAAAAGCCTTTAACAAAGGATTATTTTCTGATAATTAAACATAATAGAAATATTGTATAGTGATGATGACATTTTTTTGTAACTAGGAAACTAAGTGACTGCTAAAATATATTACCAGCTGAAACACATTTCGTGTGTTAATTTGAAAAATAATTAAACGTTTAAAAAAATAAAAATCAAATATTAGCAAGTTCAAATATTCAAATGCATTTTTTACTTAATGTAAAGTAAAAAAAAAATTAACTGGAAAATATTTCATTGTCTGTGCGTGTACACATATATGATATTAACGGGTAATGTATCCATGGGCTTTGTGCTCTTAGAAGTATGATTCCTTTTTCAACTCATAGTGAAGGTCATATCATTTTTACAATCAGGGCATATTTATCTGACAAATTCAGATTAATCTGCGATCGTCAGAATAATTATAACCATTTATCAAACAATATTAGGTGCTAGCTATATTGACTATTAGAAAATTACTTTAAATAAATATCCTAAGCTTGTTTATGGGCCAAAATTTTCTCAACCAGATTAAAAACTCAGGTTCTATGGCAGGTAAATGTGTTAACTAATATGCCAGAAGTTTATTCAATATATATATATATATATGCAACATTTCTGTACTCGATAAAATCCATATACAATTTGATGCCACAGGAAGTCAGGGCAGACTTTAGGAAAGGTGACTGATTTTCATTTATTATTCATGCCCAAAATATAACAGAATCACCATTGACCAAGATCAATAGATTGATATTTTTACAGGTTCTAACACTACATCTCAAATAGTCTACATCCCTAGACTGAAAGTCAGCTGATCATAAGATTTGGCATTGTGTAATACTTTTCATCACATTTATCAGTAACCACCACTTATTTCTTCATCATTTTTATCCTATAGCTACATTATCATTATTACATATATATATATAAAAATTTATTATTCTCAATTAGTCCTACCATCAACATCATTATTGTACATTATCCTACAGTTAAATTATCCTTATCTCGGTGTAGTCACCTATCTCATTATCATTATTGTGGTTACATCTATATAATATCCCTGAACTACACTATCATTATAATTACATAAAGTGTATCCTCTAATTATATTATGATCATGGTTACATATATATTGTCCTCAAATATTTACTTTTCATCATTGTTGCCACAACATATATTATGTATTCGCACATATACATCCTATGTTAGATGTTATAAAAGTAAGAAGAAAAAAATTGAAACTTAATAAAAAAATTGATATGATTAATAAATGTAAATTGAATTCTTCAATTATTTGAATTATATACAAAATCATACACCTCATACTTATTACACACACATATATTTATTATGGATTGGCATATACTGAGCGTGATACTAAAAACATGAAATAATTATATGACTACTATATTAATGGTATTCCATCATTCATTGCATCCCAATCCTTCAGCATTAATTAAAAATACTCTGACAACGTATCAGTTACCACATTTCAGACAATGATTAAAAAACGACAGAGAAATCTTTTTAAAACAGAAGAAAAATATTGAAAGATATTTTTCTTAAAATCATTAAGATGACCAATAGTTTAATATATATATTTAAAAAAAAAAATACAAATATTTTTCTAAAAAAAATATATAAACCATTAGTATTTTAATTGCATTGTAATATTAATTGAAAATTATATATTTTACCTAGGATATTTTAAAAATGAGTTTTATTACTATATAAAGTAATTTATATATATATATCAAATAAAAATTTGTTTCATATTTAAAATCAAAACTTAATATGCATATTTAGCAAAGACACTGATGTGGCTTTCAACATAAGTACTTAAAGTATAATATGTAATAAAAATATTATATATATATATTTATAATTATACATAAAGTCTTTTTCAGTACATGGTATTGTGCATTTTTCAAATGTTAAGTAACTATTTTAAAGTTAAGAAATTACTACAGATAGAACACTATCTAGTATTCTAAAATCAAATAAAATAACAAGAAGAGCAAAACAAAATATAAATAAAACAATAAAATTATAATACAGAGTTTCAATAAAAGTTGAAAGAATTGACTGTAGAACATATCAATATACAGAATAAATAAAAGTATATCTTGTACAATTTTATATGTACTACCTTATATAATTTTCCATTTACTTTCAATTGATCAGTTATTAAATAAATTTATTGAAGTCTTATAAATATTCATACAATTATTTAAATTATGTTTAATATAATGTGTTTCATAGATTTGTCTTCTTTTAGGATCTTTAATGTAATTTAATATTTTTTGTAGCATCTATTTTATATCCATATGTAAAGTAGTGAATGTATAAAGCAGTTTCCTCATCTCATGTATTAATTACATTGTTAAAGGTTTTAGCTCTTACATCTATTTCTCTGTATGATTGTAGAAAACCATATTACAATGGTAACAATTAATTTTATATATGATTCCTTTTTTGTATTTTATATTGTCTCTTATTTTATTATTACCTATTAATTTTTCTAGACTTTTACTATTTGACCATCCAATATTTATATGTTTATCAATATAATTTTTGTTTTTTATTAATGTATTATAAATTTTATGATATGAAAATTGGATCCATTTTTTATTTAAGCTATTATTATTTTCATTATAATCATTTTGCATAGAACTGTTATTATTTAATATAGACTTTTTTATAATTAAAAAGTATATTTTTATATTTTTAGGGTTATATAATTTAATAAATTGTTTTTTTATAAATCAGCTATATTTTTATCTCCACTATTTTTAATGACTGCCATCTTTTATACCTATGCTTTCTGGGGTGAATCTATAAAAATATTTTTTATTAATTTATCTTCTTTAATAAAATGTTTTAATATAATTTTGTTACCACTACCTATGTGAATTTTTATATCTATACTTAATTTTAAAACAGACAAAACTCTCTATACATGTTGCCACTCAGTGCACGCCAGAGTAATCAATGAATGCCAGAAGGCTTGTGCATAAAATTCCCATCTAGTGCCTACTCATCCAATATCCCTAGACTAGTTTCTGGCTTGTGGCCTTTGTCAGTGAGAAGCCTTGGATATGAGAGCACTGCACCTAGACCTTAGGATCTAATGCAACCCTCTAGCAGCTACCTTTTATCTTTACTTAACTACAAAACTATGAGTCTAAATTGAAAACACCATAATATTTTCAATCCAAGCTCATTACCTTATATAGTCATATAGGTATGAACTCAGTTCCATACCTATACATTTTGGTGTCTTTGGTTCTTCAATAATCATAGCCACCACTATCCTATTCGGCAGGATTGGTTTTAAGCCAATAAACATCACATGATCACCATTTTTTATACTTGCTCATAACTGTTATTAAAACAGGCAAAACTCTCTATATGTATTGCCACTCAGTGCAATCCAGAGTAATCAATGAATGCCAGAAGGCTTGTGCACAAAATCCCCATCTAGTGCCTACTCATCCATTATCCCCAGACTAGTTTCTGGCTTGTGGCCTTCACCAGTGAGGAGCCTTGGATCTGAGAGTACTGTACCCTGATCTTAGGATCTAATGTAACCCTCCAGCAGCCACCTTTTATCTCTACTTAACTACAAAACTCTGGCTTGCACTGAGTGGCAATATGTATAGAGAGTTTTGTCTGTTTTAATAACAGTTATGAGCAAGCATAGAAAATGGTGACCATGTGATGTATATTTAATTTTACCTTCAAATTATTTATTAAATTTAGCATTATATATATATTATAAAATCATTATAAATATTATTCACAGCTCTTTTATTACCAATAATTAAAATATCTTTAACATATCTAGAATTATGTACTTAAATGTATTGCTACATAAAATATTGGTCTTCTTTGATAATGATGTAGTTGTGAAACATCATTTTATTTAGGTTATAATGAATCCCATGAATTAAATAATCCCTTTGGCCACAAGGTATTTTAAGTCCTATAATACTGCTTACACCAATATTTATGGGACTATTGGAGACAATGATTTAATGTTTCTTTTGGAAATTGCCTTACATTGTAATATCCAAATAAATCTTAGAAATAATAACATAGACTTTATTAGCTTTTGGTCATCAATCCAAAAACTTGTTGTCAATGTTTTGCTTATTGGATTATAGGAGAAAATTGAATTTGATATTAAGTTATCAAAAAAAAAAGTCAATAATCAAGAACATATAGAAAAGTTTCTTCATCTGAATCACAAATTTATAAATTGCATTAAAGGGTCATCTATGAGTTTTATTGAGAAATGTTGTACTTGAAAACAGAGCCTGAATAAATCAGTGATTCATCAAATAATACCTTTTTTAACACTTTTATAGTTGGAATAAATTTCCAATTCATCAGGGTATGACTTGTGAGTTATGCCTGTTCATTAAATCCCTTGCATATAAGTAGATTAGCTCCCATCTCAGTCATCAGAACATTATTATATATTATACCAATGACTTTAAATTTTAATGTATTGACAAAACAAGTTTTAACTTCAACTAATCCAAGATCAATATTTCTAGTTAGCAGATATTCTCTATAAATAATTAGTTATATATTTATAAACAAGGCAATACTCTCCATACAGTAATGCCACCCTGTGCCAACCAGAGTAATCAATGGATGCCAGAAGGCTTGTGCATAAAATCCCTATCTAATACCTACTCATCCAATATCCCCAGACTAGTTTTTGGCTTGTGGCCTTTGTCAGTGAGGAGCTTTGGATCTGAGAGCACTGCACCTAGATCTTAGGATCTAATGCAACCCTCCAGCAAACATCTTTTATCTCTACTTAACTATAAAACTATGAGAATGAAATTGAAAATACAAGCCTTCTGGCATCCATGGATTAATCTGGTTGGCACAGGGTGGCACTACTGTATGGAGAGTTTTTGCCTTGTTTATAAACAATTATGTTCTAGTATAAGAGATGGTGATCATGTGATAGTTATATATTTATTAATGCATGCCATTATTGTATTGATTATATCACTCCAACGTACATAGTATGCCATGGGTGGCATTTAATCAAATTGAAAGTTAATAATTAAATCAAAAATTTATTAATGATTAATTGATTTTAGTCATTGAAGAAAAATATTGGAATATCAAAGAATTAAGATGGAGCAGCTAGTTATAAATATTGATGGAATATTTCTTCCTGTTAATATTTGCCACACTGAAGAGTTGTCTTCTGATGCAGTTCATACGGTTGGTTATTCTTGAAATTTTTTTAAGCATGTCTCAATAATAAAAATGTTAGAGACTACTCTAGTTATTATTATATTATCAACATAGGCAAGCATATTTATTTTTTGACCCTCTGTGGGACAAATATTCCAGGAATAAGATCATTTATCTCTCTTGAATGAATCAACATAAGTAGAAAATAAAGCAAGTGGAGAAGATCCTTGAGCAAAGCTTTTGTGTTTATAATCTAAAATATTATAGTCTTATGAAGTTTTTTGTTGCTGCTGATCAAAGTTTTGATATAATTTATTAGTCCTCTATAAAGGTCGAGTTTTCTGGATTACTAGATAACTGTTTATCTAAATAAGGCTACAAGGTAAAAGTATTTTTAAATTTAATTTTTATTGTGATCACATCTAACAGGCAATTTTGTTTCATGGGTGTTATAACCTAATGCTACATCAATATTGCATGATAAATGGGTATTTCAGAGAACAAATAATGGACAGACAGTAATTTATTCTTTAAAAAAGCTAAAACTTAACTAACAATATTCTAAAAAATATTTTATCATGCATATTTTTAACAGTTGTGGATCATAAGAGTACTTGTGGCATTAGGATTTTTCACTATTATATATAAAGTTTGTTAATAAAGAATTATCTTCATGTTCATTAATTAATACGTTAAAAAAATGGTCACATGAATAATTTGTCATATGTTCAGTCACATTTTCAAGGCAAGTCAAAGATGATTGGAGTAAATCTGAGTTTTTCAACCAATCTCATGATGATGAGTTATTATCATAGTATAGAGGGTTAAAATATTTCTAAATTGCCTGATATACTTGACTTCCAACTAAGATATCATCATCTTATTCTTTTAATGTATAAATTCTTTTTGGGTAATATGATCTTTGGACATATCTCCTATATATATGGTCCAGCTTAATAGATGAGCCAATTATGTTTCTAAATTTAAGTGTCTGCATATCTTCTTAGGTAATATCATATAATTTATTATAGTGATGTTTAGTATGTTATTTTTTATCTTTTGTTAACTGATAAAAGGACCTTTTTTATTATGTCTGAAATTCCTTACAAAATTACCTTGTGTAGATTGATCGGATATGATTTATTGACTTTTCATAAATGATAAGAGTTGGATTGTAAAAATGTAATAACAATTTTTGATAGATCTTTAATATTCACTTGTAAATTAAATGAGATTTTTTTTATAACCTATATATTGAAATTTGTTTCTTTTATGATGTATGATATTAAACTCCAATCATATTATGGACAATGAAAAATACTGATGTGATAGTAAATTTAGGATTTATTCAGAAATTAGATGAAAAGTTTATGTGCTCAAATCAAAGTTGATAAACTGTTATTTGAAAATAAACATAACCTTTTTGGAAAATACTTTATGGAGGTACCCATATTATGTGATAATAAACATTGATTTAATTATTTTGGGAGTTGTTGCACTTGGTACTTAAAATTACTCATTATGATGCATGGAACATGATTTATTGAATTGTACTATTGTATTTGGTTAATTATTTTACCATTTCTTGTATGAATATGTACAGACAAGAATTGTAAGGTTTGATATAGTCTGAGATATGACTATATATGTTTCAGTTATTTCAAATATAGGTTTTGAACTGGATATATTTCTTTATTGATTAAAAGAACAGCACCTCTTGCAGAATGATTATTTTAAAAATGAATATTATATCAATAGTTAGATAACACTTTTAAAATATTTGTATTAGTTCTGTGACTAATTTTTGTTTCAAAAGATATCCTACTACAGAACCTAATAAATTTTGCACTTTTGGCCAGATATTTAGATTCTTAACATTAAGGGTCGAAAATTTTACATCATTCCTGCATTGTATGGGATGTTGAAAATTGGAATCTTGGGTAATTTTTTGACTCATCATCAAAGTTGCTGGAATTCTTTTGTTTATTTTTATATTTTGTCAGATCATTTATTTTGACTTTTTTAATGGAATTAATTTGTTTTACTTTTAAAAATTATTTCCCCTCATCCTCAAAGGATAGTTCAAATAATGTATTTGACTTGCTAGGAGTGCTGCTTTCATTGTCTCTATTGGCCTATGGAAATAGATGGATTAATATTGTTTTGAAATAATTTGATTTCTTGATTTGTCATGTTTTAGATTTGCATTTCTCACATTAAATTGTTATTATTGGTTTTCTCAAACTAATTTGTATTTTCACCACATTCTAATACTATGTCAATATTGTTCTCATTATGAGATTCTAAATTGGTATTTTCTTTGACCATGATTTGAGACTATAAATTAAGTGGTTTAGGAATATATTTTAAACTTATATATTACATAACACACTGAACTTTTGAGTCTAAAATTTCTCACCATTAGTCTAACATATATTTTAAGTATTCTATTAAACTTTTATCAGTAATGTATTTTGTTGATCTTTAACTTCTTTTTCTTGCACCATTTCTTTACTTTTTTTTTCTTATTTCAGATATATTTCTTATTTCTGGTAATTTTTTTAAAAATATTTTCTTCTTTTCTTACTTAGAAAAGTTTACACATTAATAACTTACTTCAGATTTTATAAATTGTTGAAATTTTTGGAGATTTAGGCTGTTGTGACTCAAACTAGCAATTCAGAAAACAATTCAGGAATTTCATGGGTGTATTGTAGTTATTTCATTATAGAGACTTTAATAGCAAAATGCCTGGTTGAATTGCTGCAATGCAAAAAAAAAAACAGTCTAGGCACACAACTCTACAATAGATAAATTACTATCTAAATGTTCTCTAATAGTAAAACATCTTCACCATTTCTTCTAAAAGTTGTAGTTTTCTTTGGTTGCAACTACAGTATTATAATTTCTAGCAGCTACACTTCTTTCTCTTTCACTAGTGTTGAAACTTTCTCAAATGACCATGATAACAGGTGATGTAGATTTGTTTAGCCACTGGTTTTTATTTTTTTCTGATCTCTTTAATCTATCAAAAACTCTCTATTTAATATCACTTTTCACACACCAATATATAACACAAATCAAAACCAACATCTCAGATTTTTTTATTTTTCAGTTTATATCATAATTAAGTAATCTCTTAATTATATCTTGCATTTAATTAAAACATGCTTTTTAAATCCCTCTTTAGGTTTCAATTCCTTTCATGGTTCATGACAATTATTTTTAATCAAGTTTCAAAAACATATTTTGATTTTTCATTACAAATTTCAAAGTTATAAAATTATTTGCATATATTTTTGGAAAAAAATAATTTCTCAGCATATTTTAATTAATGCTATAAAAAACACAAAACAACAACAAATAAACCTTATTATTATCAAGTAATTCTTTTTTAAGTATTATTATTCCTTGACTAACACATTTTAGAAAGCTTTAGATTAAGTATATACATTATACTTGTATTTTAATTTTACTAAAATTATAAAATTCATAATTACCTTGTTATAATATCATTATTAAAGCAAATATTAATTTCTTTTTCTTTCTTAACTTATATTTTAATTTATCTAAGTTTAAAAATACACTTAATAATATGCTTGTTCTTATATTTTGTATAAGCTTAAACAAATATTTTGGATTTAGCATATACTTCTATATGTTACATATATAGATATATCTTATGGATATTCAACTGCACTAAAATTTGTCCTGCTTTACTATTTTAAACATATGTCAATGTATATATGGCCACAGTGTGTGTATATATATATATATAATATTTTGCCACAACAATTTCCATTAAAAATGGATTCAAACTAATACTAAATGTTTAAACATTCAATGATCATAGTTTTCATTAGAGAAAACTTTTCTAATTCATATTGTTTCTAGGAAAAAAAACCATCTGTCAAAAAAAATATAATTTAAGTAAATGACTACAATGATCAATTAAAAAAAAAAACTTAATCACTTATAGTAAAAATATGCTAATTGCTTCACATTTGAATACAAGTGTTCAACAATTTATAAATAAATTATCATTATATGGTATCAAGTTACAACTGAACCATAAAAATCATATGAATAATATTTCATCAGGATAATCTATCACCTGTTTGATTTTTTAAACTGCTTAAAGACACTTCTATTAATATCATGATAGGTGATCCATGACTTTATTAATTATCATCTTTTATCACCAATCTTTCTGATCATTATATATAATTATAATTAATTAGATAATCTCACAACATGATTTAAAATAATTTCAACCCAAAGCCCAGATTTAATTTAACAAAGTATCCAGTTATTTACAAAAGTTTGCAGGCACTATAGTTTTAAAATGACAATATCTTTTTTATCCTCTTTCACTGTTCAATTTTCACATTTCATAGAAAATCATATAATGGGCATGCCAATAGTTCTTAAGCTTTTCAAAACATCCCTATCCCCAGACAGGTTTCTATCTCTAGCTTTCAACAGTAAAGCACTAGGATATTCAAGCATTAGCTAGAAATTGAATTGGGGATAGGGATGTTCTGAAAAGCTTGTTAAGAGCTATTAGCCTGCTCATTATATAACATTTGTAATACAAGCTTATTAAATTAAGCATGTGATATATGACTTGATTTCCTTGCAATTACAGAGACTTATATAATTTGAGTTATTCCTATCTTCATTTTAATGGTATTCCTGATATCTAAAAATTTTCCCTTATTTTTTTTTACTTTAATTTGTCCCAGTATTAGTCTGCAACAAATCTTTTGACTGCTGATTCTTTGGTTGGTTATAAATGATTTTAAAAAACCAAAAATTTACAATGACATCTCAATTTTTTTAATTGTTTTTATCTATAGTTTTTGTTATAACTAATCTTCTTTCTATTTGGTTGTAATCTCTTCTTTTCACTACATTAAAAACCTTTTAGTAAGAATATTAAAGTTGCTTTATTTTCAGTTATAAATATTGATATTATCAGTATATCCAGTATTGATATTATTTCTTTCACTAATTCTGAATTCATATTTATCTTCATTCTATCTAGTTCCCTTATTACACTTTCAATATAAAGTTTGAATAAGTAAGATGACAATTGTGAAGTTAAGTTTATTCTTTTGTCAATGTGAAATGCATCTGTTTCATTAAAAATTGTTTTAATTGCTGAATTTTATTCCCTATACAGATTTCTCATGACAAATAAACAAAAAGTCTTCTAGTACACTTATTTTCCCAATAACATTCCACAATCATCACATGATCACCATCTCTTATGCTGGCACATAACTGTTATTAAACAGGCAAAACTCTCCATACAGTAGTGCCACTAGGTGGGGATTTTATGCACAAGCCTTCTGGCATCCATTGATTACTCTAGTTGAAACAGGGTGGCACTACTGTATAGAGAGTTTTTCCTGTTTAATAACATTCCACAATCAAGCTTGATCAACAGAATCAAAACTTTATTGCATTCAATAACATATTTTATTCAGATTATGGAATATCTCTTTGTACTTCAACATTTTCTGAAATAAGTTAGTACATATGATACTTTTTTTTTTTAAATGCAGAATTCTAATCAGTACTGAATAATAATTTTTTACACAATGTTACTTTCATGTAGTAAAAAATATATGTGATTGTTTTCACACTATGTCAAGACTCTTTTCATTTGTATAGAAATATAAAATTCTTCCATCCAATTTATAAAATAAGAAAGTTTTAATTTATTTAAAACAATATGCGTAAATAAGTGGGGGTTTTTTTTTTTTAATTTTCATATCAAAGCATGATTAGAATTTGTGACCAACGTCTCTAATAATTTCCACAAATTCTGATACCTTGTTAAAAATCATTCTCATAAATCTTTTTGTTTATTAGTTTGCTCACTTAGTTACTTTAATTTTAAATAATATCATTTATAAGTCCTAGGAATTAAATTCATATCATTTCTTTTTTGTCATATTTATTTATTTCAATGTATACTTTTGTCTACATTCTTCTATTATTTGCATTTTATAAGTATTTATGCTGTTTTCCACTTGAATATAAGTAAGCTACTACAAACAAGTAATCTATGACCAATCACTACATGTGATGATTATCAGAGATGTTTGATAATTCCTTATCACTCTCTTAACACAATTTATTATCAAACATGTTATAATATTATAAACATAAATAATGAGATATTTATTTATGTAATGCTATGTTTTAATCTATAACAATTATTAAAGATTACTCCACAATACATGCGTTCTTGTGTAGATTTAAACAATGTGTAGATTTAAACACTTTAAAAATCCTCTCCTTTCCAAGCACAAGATAAAGTCTTTTGAAAAAATAAAATGAATATTGCTTAAAGTGTTTAAATTTATACAGTGCATGTTTAGTGTAATGATCCCTAATGATTGTTACTATTATAAAAATAAGTGATTAATTAAAAAAAATACAGAATGTGCTATCAATTTGTATTAGATAGATATTAAAATTGATAGTTAACATTTAATATTTGTTTAAGTTTCTAGAAAGTTATGGCATTTTAAAAATATAAGAAGTATACAATAAATTAGTACTGATATTGCACATTTAAACATTTATTAAATGGGCATTTTAAATATCTAAAAAATTATTAATTTTGAAAATCCTAGAACTAAGACTTCTGCATTAATGGTATTAGTTTGTAGTAACATTATAAAACTTTTAAATTCTTGCTTTTTTTAAAGACTCATTCACATTCATCAATATATAATTAATATTCAATGGTAAATCCTAGGGAAATGATTCTTTATTGTATGAATATATATATATATATATATATATATATATATATATTTATATAATAAATAAGTTGCAATATATATATATATATATATATTGCAACTTGTTTTTAAGTAAAAATTTATAAATTATATTCAAATTTAAAAAAAATTACTGATGATTTAAGATTATCTTAATAAACATTATACATGTATAAATACATATCTTAAAAATGAAAGCCATGATTAGAGATTCAGTCAATAACAATCTCTTCCTTTCTAATTAAAATTATTGCAAGTTTTGAAGTGATAGAAAAATTTGAATACCTGGGTTTCCACAAGATCAATAATAGTCAGTATGATCAAGAAGTATGCAAAAGAATCAAGATAGCAAGGATAGCATTATCAAAATTGCATAAAATTTAAAAATCTGAACAAGTTTAAAATTCATAATTATTTTTCGATTGCCATTTATGAAGATAAAAATGTGAACATTCAAAAAATCAGACAAATGTAAGATCACATGTAATTAAACATTTCAGTAACTATAAAAAATCTTATTACTGGGGAAAAGGTAAAAGTTCACCTTCTATACAATCACTCTCCAATATGAAGAATGGATCAGACTATGAATTCTGTGAGATTTTACATATGGCTCAAAAGGGAAATGGAATCCTTCACTTGATGCTATTATATTCTTTCAAGGTTTGCAGACTAAAATGATGAAATGCATGGTATAATTTTGAAAAAAATATATAAATAGAAATACAATAAAAAAAGTTTGAATTATAAACTGACATTTTTTAATGTTAAATTTTATTATTCTATTGAAATTACAACATATATATGTATTTTTAATGCTCATGCATAATTTTTATGTACTCTAATTTAAGAAGTAACTAATTGTCCAATTAATTTCTCATGTATATATATCATTTGTTTTAGTAATTTTTTTTTTTAATGCTCATTTATATTTTTTGTATATCTCTTATGTACATGTCATTATACCACTGTTACTATACTAAATGTATCAAATTCATATATCATACTATATGTAATAAGCTATGTAACCCTTGATTGCTTAATAAAGTTCTTTGAAAAGTATATGTATTTTTAAAAAATGCAATTACTTAACCAATGAAAATGAACACAATTTGAATTTATAATGTTTTAAAAAAATAAAAATTAACAAACAGAATGTTTACTGTCTTTAAAATATAATGTAACTTCCACACTGTTTGTTCATTAGATGTATAATATCGAAAAAGTCTACTTAACTTAAAAGTAAGTTATTTTATTAATTTCATACTTATAAAAATAATATTGTTCAATAATTGAAAAACAAAACTCTTCAAATATATCAATAGTTTATAAAATTGCATGAAGTGATTTATAATTATTAAAAAGATTTATCTCTTTTTTTTCATGTGTCATAGCATTGGCTGGGACAACTGCTTGTAAGGCAGCCATGCTGACCTCTCCACCACCAACGCTTGACAAAGATATCTTTGAACATACAATCATATATCTAAAGATTATGAAGAATTGTTTTTTAAAAACGTAATAGCCCATACTTTTTTTTAAAAAAAGTTTTACTATGAATATTTATTTGACTACATCAAGTATCATTTAAAATATTATAAGCAGCCACCTATTTTTATTAACACCAAATTTTTCCAAACACTATTTTTTTATCATGCAAAATAATAATAATATCAGGAGAAAAAAAATGTAAATTATCATTATAAACAAGTGAAAAAAAAAGTCTATTTTAATATTTGTAAAATAAATAATTTAATTGCTAAATAAAATATTATGTGATTTCCAATATTTCTTTTAAATTTTAAATAATAGAATTTTGAAATAAATATTCGTTGCTTTTAATATTCATTTTTTTAAATTTTCAAGATTTTAATTGCAATCATCATCAATTATCATAAAAAAACCTCACCTATCCTTCTGTCCAGACTATTTTTTCCATGAATATCCATATCTTGTTTTTTTTTTTTTTTTTTATAAAAAAAACTTATAACTATCATATTAATTAAAATCACAATCTTTTTTTTGGTCTCTTTTCTTATCTCTCACTACAGCCCCTTTAATGTAACATTCATAATTCCTCTATCTCTGAATAGATCTCTTTCCACTTACTTTTTCAATCAATTGTCATTTTTAATTGGACACTTTCAACTTATTTTCTTTCAAACCCATATCTCTAAGCCTCCAATTCAACTTTTATTTGATTTTTAGTAATTGATCATATCTCAGCATATAAATCTATCCTTCACAAACATCTATTCTTAAATAAATTAATTTCTAAATAAGATGTTCCACACATTTTTTTAGTATCAGGATTAAAATAAATTACACAACAATAAATTGATAAATATTACCGACAAATATAAAATAAATAAAATTTCTAAGTTATTAAAAAAAATAAAGCATATAATTTTAAAAACTACAATAAAATTATGAAAAACAAATACAATAAAATTATGAAAAAACTTGTTTTTATAAACGTTTTTTCTCTATCTGAGAATAAAATAAATAATTTTCAGGGCATCTTTTTGTGCAGATCTCATTTTAATATATATATATATATATATATATATATATATTCATCTTGAATGTGTGGAGTAATACATTTAAATATATATATCTTGAATGTGTGGAGTAATACATTTAAAGCTAAATAACTAAATGGATTAATCCACACATTCAAGATTTCAATCTAAACATTCATTAAAAATATTGTATTACAATATAGAAAAATTGAAAAAGTTTGTTATAGTTTGATTTCTTACACCCATAAATGTAAACCGCAGTTTGATCTCTATATTAGATCTAGAGTGGTATTTAAAAGAGGAATCTCCTTTTGAATGCATTAATCTGTCAGTTTACTTTGTCTCTTGGTTTGGTGCAGTTGTTATAGGTTAAGTGCTTTCTAATTAAGTTGATTTAAATAGTTTACTCCACACATTCAAGATTTCCATATATATATATATATATATATATATATATATATGGAAATCTATATATATATATATATATATATATATATATATATATATATATGCACTTAGTGAATACATTTGTATATATATATATATGACCATTATTCAACATAAAATATATAGACTAAAGCCTCTTATGATAACTGTTTTCAAGTATGCTAGTGAAAAGATCACTTATTTATCATGTTAAAACAACAGTCTGAGCTTAATATATGAATAGCTTAATACAAACTATTTATTTTTAAAGTATGAATATATTTACTTATAATAATCAAATTATGCAATATTAAATATGCATTATGAAAAATTGATATGATTATAATTCAATTTTTGCTCATATATATTTTTAGGTTTTGCTGATGATGTGCATGTTTTTGAGAATAATTCTTCAGAGCTTCAGACAATGAAAACAAAAAGTAAGACTAAAGATAAATTCTAAAAGTAGCGTTTAATGCTTTCAAAGAGAATTAAAAATTGATAGTAATGAATCAGAAAAAGTTAACACCTATAAATATCTGATCAGATTAACAATACAGATAAAAACATAACTGTTAAAATTAATCATAAAACTAAATGAGAGTTTTTGGTAGAAAAAATATAAAAACTAAATATGTCTATATAATGTTTGTAATAAATTTGATTTACCAAAGCTTATGTATCAATATAAGACTTGGAGTACTTAATATAACAGTAACACAGGGACTTTAAATAATATAGAAAGATATGAAGAGGTGTTGAAAAAATTAAATAGCTCAAAGCTTGACATGTTGCTAAAAATGATAACAAATAACTAATAGAGGATATAAATAGATTCTCTAAAGATTATAAAAGATTTAGAAAAAGACAAAGTAAAAAATGGATGAATGAGATAAGAAACAGTGTTAAAATAGATTATAGATTATCATCACAATCATTTTCAAACAATATTAATCCACTGCAGCATGAAGGTCTCTTCAAGCTTAACTTACTTATTGTGATCCCTAGCTTCTCCTTAACATACCAACAAACGTTTTTATTTTATTCATCCATCTCACATCTTAGAGTCTAATTTAAAATTTCAACTGTCCATTTATTACCATTTTTTTCTAGCAATTTTTTCAATGATATCAGTGAAACCTATTTGTCCTCTCATTTATGTACTTAATTTGTGTCTTTTTCTTTTCACACTGCATTAAGTAGTCTGAAGTCTTTGTATTGTTCTTCTATTAAATGTCCAAGTCTCAAGTTCATAAGTAAGAACTAATAAAATGTATCTATTAAAAAACTTTCCTTTTTAACACTAGGCATATTTCCTTTAAATATTAAATTATTTATATCAAAAAGCACTTCACCCAAGTTTAATTCAAAAACTTCCATCCACTATATTTCTATCTGTGTTAATAATTTGAAATGGTATCTGTAGAACTTCTTCTAATTCATCATTATCAGTCTTTATTTTCTTCTTTTGAGAAAATCCATTGAACCACTACTTTAATCTTTAGTCATACTATTATGTAATAACTCTTGCAACATTTCCTGAAGCTCTGAAGAATTATTTGCAAAAACAAACACATCATCTGCAACATTTAAATGACTTAAATAATCTCCTTATTCTCTTAGCTTACCATTTTAACCCACAAATAATTTTCTGTCAAACTGCTATTAAAAGTTTTGGACAAAATCACCCTAACATATACCTTTTAATCCTTTTAGTATCATCATTTAATATAATTACTACTGTTGCATTTTGATAAATATACTTCAAAAGATGGCAATATCCTGGGTTAACATCTTAATGTGAAATCCTTTAATCACCATAAAAATATTTATAGAATCAAATGTTTTTTAATAGTTTACAAATTTAAAGCATAATAACAACTCATATTCACTGTGCCTGTGTTAAAACAACTTTTAAATCCAGAATGTTCTTTTTGTTGATTACAATTCAAAGTTCACTATAGATGAGTTGTCATTATCTTAGTAAAGATTTTATATAAATCTGATAAAAATATGATAGGGTCTATAATTTCTAGTATCTTCAGTATCACATTTCTTTTAATCAACTGGCACATCTTTATAATTTAGATACTTGGTATATAATATTGTCAACATTTTTTCGATTTTTTCACCTGGTTCTTTTAAGATATCATTAACAATTCCATTATTTCCTGGAATTTTTCCATTCTTCATAGATTTATTTAAAATACTGAACAATTCAGAAAATGTAATAACTGAAGAGATATTTTATTTCTTTTTGTTATTTATTATTATAGAATTCTTTACAGAATTCTTTCACACATTTCCTGCTGTCATCTCTTTTTTTAATAATAGTTCCATCTTTTTGTTTTATTGTAGAAATAAGTTTCCTTCCAATATCAAGATGCTGTTTCACAATTTTGAGACTTTTATTATCTTCTGCAACATTCCAAATAATTATATTTTCTTATATGGTTATTAACTCTTTTTTTGTATGTTAGAAAATAATCTTTTTAATGGATCATTTTAATGGATTTTCATATTCCTTCTTTTCTTCATACCCTATCTTGTTTTCATAGCAAATTTAATGTGAAATTGCTGCTCATTTATACCAACTATCATTGTTGCAGATCTTAATACTGTATCAGATTTCTTACTGATGTCATTTAAATCTGAACCGTCTTCAAAGTCTATTGATGTTTTAAAATGATTTTCAGGTTTTAATTTAAATTCAGTGGACTGTTTCTGAAGACTAGAAATATCAACTGTTAATAATGATTTTCTTAATAATTTTTTTTTCTCTCTCTCTAGTTTTGCATTAACACATAACTTTCATCTCATTAATTGATGATCACATTTAGTGTTGTATCTATTAAGAACATTACAATCTTCAAATATGTATTTTTTGATAGCCAAAATATAGTTCAATTCTATTGTACTTTCATTTGGATGTTTATAAGTATAGACACAATTTAATGAATAATTAAATTAATCTTCAAATCTGAGAGTTTTTAAAATGGTGATCAATTCTCACAATGATATTTTCCAAAAACAATTTCTATTTATTAAATGTAATTTACAGTTGTGATATAGCTAATTAAAGTGTTATTTATTTTAATTATCGTGACTGATAGAACAATTATTGTGCCACTATTTTTAAAATGAAAAAGGAAAGTGCATACATGATATATCTTCTGAGAGTTAATTTTGAATTTTTCAAAACATCTAATTTTACTTTAATACCTTTCTTACCTAAAGTGCAAATTCAATATAAGTTTAAAAAAAGGTAAACCAACAGGCATTATATGATCAAATAAGATAAAAGTTACAGTGCTACATAAGACTTGATAAGATTGTACTTTCCATTTATTTCTATAAATAAATTCTTACTGAGTTCTTCAAGAACCTCCATTTGTTTTCTTGTTTTTTTGTTTTTGTTTATTTAGACTAAAACTCATATGATCCTACTTCATCTTTACTTGCATGGCCAATACTTTATTTTACAAGCAAAATAATAAAGAATATTAATTATTCCTATCACCATTAAACTATTTATAAAATTGATGTTCTATTTTTCTATTTTGTAAAAAGAGTGTTTTGATATTTTAAAAAACTCATAAAACTTGTGTCTTTTTTTTGTTACAGTAACATCATGTTCTGAAAATAGAAATTAAAATAAAAATACCTTAGGAATAAAACTTTCCCCCAAATTATTCAAGAAGTAACTTTTAACTTAATGCTTTCAAATAAGGCACAAAAAGATAGATAATTAAATAACTGTATTTTAATATAAAAATATAAATAACTAATTCAAATTGCCGAATATTCGTATTTATTCTTAGGTACTATACAATATAAAATATTTAAGTACAAAGTTGTATAATTATATACATTTTATTTTACTCTGCAAGTCATCTTTTAAATAAAGCCTTCAAAATAATTATTACTGCAGATGAGATAAAGATTTTATCTTTAAAATTAGAATACTTTATTCAGAAATTATAAATAATGAAATAAATTAAATTTTCATAATAAAGAGGGGAGAGAATTGGTTTCAAAACAAAATGTCTTAAGTGATGTTCATAAAGATAATAATTTAATTATTCTTTATCCACAATTTAATAATTATTATCATTACAAAGAGAATTTTTTTACTTTAAATTAAAGTAATTACTTCAAATTATGCTTTTTTTAAATATTTATTTTGAGGTTATAAAAGAATGAATAATCCATACTTTGACAGTGAAAACAAAAGAATAAAAAACTTTTCTAAATTTTCATAATTGCTAATTGAAATGTTAAAAGAAAAAAACAAACCGTATAAACACTATAAAAATATTTCATATTTAACATAAAAAAAATCAATATAATAAAAACTAAGTTGCCTGAAAAAAGTAATAATTAAGATTAATATATTTTAATTAAGATATTATAGAAATCTTGTACCTAAACTTTCCTTATGAGAATACTCAAACTTTGACAAAGTTAATACCTTAGATTGTTAGATATTTTGGAAAGAAAGCATGTAGATTGATAGAATTTCTATTGAAGGCAAAGAATATTCATTAAAATAATTAAAAAATAAAATCTGAGATTGAGTTTATAAAATTTGGAAATAAACATATTTTATAATGTTGTTTAAACATAAAATAAGCGTTGATTTGAAATAAAAGGAAATCAATATTAGACATCAAAAATATAGCTGTAAGAATAACTAATTGCAAAAATAAGAAATGGTTAATTTTGAGATAAGATGAGATCTTCAAATTTAGATTGATAAAATTAGATGACCGTGATAGCTGTTGCAATGCGAATAGGAGTTCTGTATTAATTTATTTTGATCTAAAGCCTTCTATATAAACAAGTAATAAACATCAATGAAATATTTTAGATAATAAAGGCCCAACTTTAGATGAAATGAATTAAAATGTATTATAATTATGTACATTCTGCTTATATATATATATATTTCGGGAGTAGACATGTTTGTCACCCGAAAACATTCATTTCAGCATATATGTAACATACATTTTAATATTATACATTAAGAATAAGAACGAGCTCTTTTATTATGATAAAATTAATCTCAATTTTGTTAATTTAAGAATGTGTATAATTCAGTCTTTGTGAATCAAACAGAGACATAATAATATAAGAAAGAATAAAACAAAAATATATTACCTAATCGTAAAGACAAAATAGATCCCCCCCCCCCCCAAAAAAAGGTAAATCAATAAATTAAATCATGAATTGTTAAAAATTGTTAAATATTACATTATACTAAAATCTATTTAAATTAATGTAAGATTAAGTAATTCTTATCATAAGTGTCTATATTTTAAAATCAGTGATAACATTATAAGAATTGGAAGATCTTTCATCTACATTTCTTTTCAAAATATTTCATTAGCAGATTTGTTAACACTTAGCCATTAAAGAGTAATTTGTTGGTTAGCAAAAGTTTTTCATTCAATTCCAAGTTAATAATTTTAAGAATTAAGCAAAAATAATGAAGTTATTTCTGACAAATATTATAACATAGCTTGATCAAAATGTTCTTTGCCAAAAAAACTCTTTAGAGTTATAAAATCTATTTTCCAGATCATTTAACATACCTGCTGACAATATTTTGAGATATAATTTTAAATATTTTATATAAATAAAACATATATATTAATATTTTATTATATATACTCTATATAAAGTATTTACATTTTGTGTTTACAAAAACACATTAACTAAGAATTTTACTTATAGTATGTATATAGATTATAAATGTTGTTCTTTATATGTACAATTATTAAAACAAAGCAATTATATATATATGAAATGTTAACAAATCTAAGTGAATGTTAACTAAGTATTATTTATATCAATGCAACATCTTCTTTGTTAACAAGTTCAGAAAATGTAAAATAATCCTTTATGTCTACAATCTCCATACTTAAGGAAGATGGCTAGACAGCCAAGAGATATTAATATGGTCAATTTCAAGTTGACATTAGATGCAAACTCAACATCCTTTCAATATGTCTAATAATTAAACTTAATATGTTTTAATTACAAATTTGATGTCACTATGAACTAAGACTTAATAAAATGAATAGAAATAAAGTTTAATTATTGGCCATATTAAGAGAGTCTATCCTTTTATCTTGTGTCGTCTTGAAATTCACCTTTATTAATATTTCTTATAAGATTAGCTACTTGCAGTGTATGTACACCTTGAGAACTGCCATCATAGTAAAGGTGACTTGACAACCAGAAATAAAATACTACCCAAACAGATTTAAACTATATATATTCTGATATTTATTAAGCCAGCAAAATAAAAAAAAAGATCACATAAAAGTATTACAAAAACTAATACTATACATCACTATAGGATTTTACAACTTTACAAAACAATAATGAGGCTGATATGATCTCCAAAAGTCCCTTGATCCACTTTGGCACCTTTAGTAAGGAAAAATCACTGGATACTCTATCTTCTTACACACCTGGAACTTCAAACTGGCAGTTCACACTTGTTTCACAGCTGTAGAAATTTCCACAATAAAAGTAGGTGTGTATACATATGTTTTTGCTCTCAAGTTTGCATTTATTATGTTCCAGAAACTTCCCAAGTAGCAACATCATAATTCTTTAATTAGTTTTACATGCCAAGGAAATTTTAGAATCTGATTACCAATCTAATTAATTATTATTTAATGGTATTTTTTTATTCTTGGAACAGGAACAATTTATTGTAATCAGTTTAACTAGAGCTTTATAAATTTTAATTCTCTAATTATCTAGTGAAATACAAATATATTTTTCCAATGAAAATATCAAAACACAAATTTATCTTGTATATAATATTTTTCTTAATCTAATAAAATATATAATTTGACTTTAACATTATTTAATTTGATTATAATATTATTTAAACTCAATTACATTATTTTAATTTTATTCTAAACAGCACAACCTCCCCCATTTCAGAAATGATTATATCTGAAGTTTAACATAGTCTTTTAAGTAGTCAAGTGTTTTTTATTTCTTTGAGACCTGTGTAACTGTGAATTATTTTCACCTGCATTATCCTTTTCCTCACTGTGATCTTCTTTTTCTATTATTTTGTATTCTCAAGACTGTTTAGATGGTAACTTAATAACAGGTAAATTTGTATTTCCAGGCTGATTGGTTTCTTTTCTAATTCACCAAAAATGGTGAGTTTTTTTTAGTAATTCTTCCTGTTTCAGTTTCACTGATTACAATTTGTCTGGATAGGTGTTCGTTTGACAAGTTTTACTCATTATTTTCTAATGACATCTCTAATCCACCCATTTTCTCCCTCAGCATAGTGATTTTCTACAGTGTAATTTGATACTAATTGAAAATTCTCTTGTGGGTAAATTAATATAGCTTTGTAAAAATTCTTTCACCCAAACATGATCTCAGTTGGTATTTACCAGGACTAATCGAAGGCATACCATGCTGATATAGAAGGGTTGCACATAACATTTCTTGAATATTTAAAGTGTCTTTGACAATACTCATTTTAACATTTGCATCACCTTTTCTGCAATGTTGTTTGACTCAGGTTGTATGGAGGGATAGAGATATGTATTATCCCCCATTCTTTTTGAAATCCCTCAAATCTTTTGGAAGTGAAGCTAGTGCTATTATCTGATACCAGCTTCTTAGGAAAACCATGAAAAGCACATATTTCTTCTTTTTCTATTGTTTCATTTGAGCTGGTGTTTTTCATGATCCTATTTTCAATCCATTTTGAGTATTTACTGATTATTACCAGGAAATGTATCCATAAAAAGGTTCATCATAGTCATTATGAACATGACTCCAAAGTTTTGTATATTTTTTTCTGATACATTTGTTGTCATCTAATATTTATTACAAGTTTTTATGAGTTCTTCTATTTATATCCATTGTTACAGGTCACCATATATAAGTATTACCATTTTGTTATCCATTAGAAAACATCCTTTATTTATAACTATTTTTTCTATTGACATCAATACAGATTTGTGAAGTACTTCAGGGCAACTGCCAAGCCAACCTCTGCTAATTCATTTGACTAGTAGTTGATATCCTTTATCAGCCTTCATTCAACTCACTACTTTTTACTGTCTATAACTTCAGTATTCCATCTATCTATGTAGGTAATGCTTGATTCAGTTGCATCCAGTTCTGACTTAATCAGTACCCTTGAGAGTGCATGAGCATACTGAATTACATTCCCTCTTTTAAAATTTAATTTTAAATCATTTTCTTCTGATATATTAATAATTTAGATATTTTTAACTTCATATTTTTTTTGTTTCTTTTGGGAAGGTTTGGGTGAGCCTTTAGAATACTTTTTCACCTTTGATTAGCATATCCATTCTAAATGACCTATGATGCCATAGGTTCTACAGCATTGCTTATCCCTTTTGCATCTGCACACCATATGACCTTTCTACAACAATATCAGATGATCTCTTTCAAATTACTATCTAAAGACTGCTTTTTATCTGTCTTGTTTATGCTTAATTATTTAATTGCTATTACTGAAATTTCAAAATTTTTTTGACTGGTTCAGTACAATTTCATGAGCTGATCGTATTTTGATTGCTTCAAAGTTAAATCCCTTGATGTCAGCAGCTGCTATTTGATCCTATCATCAGACATTCCCCAAAGTAATTGTTTAAGAAGAGTATGCTAGATGGATTCTCCATATTTATGTCCTTTTACTAATTTTCTTGACACTTGATCATAATCATATAATCTTTCCTCTGTGACTTGCTATTTATTTCTAAAATGCAGCTGTACAATATTTTGAAGGCTATATATTTAAAGTAATTATTTAACTTCTATATATTGTTGCATATGGTAATATCTCTAGATCCTCATGATCACATAGACTATTTGTGATTTTGATTACATCTTGCCATGTATAACATAGCAAAATGACAATTATAATGGGGTTACTAAAGGTTCCATTTATTAAAAAAATTATCTATCCACTTTGAATATGTTGGCCAATGGAATGAACTATTTACATTAAACTCATTTACGGTCACTTATCACACGTATGTATTTTAAAATCCTAATCCTAAATATAGCAATTAAAATTTTAAAAAAATCTGATATATTTTTTACCTACTAACTCACTCACCCTTAAGTATTTGACTGTATCAGTTTTTTTGTGGTGTATCATCACCATGATTACTGCATTCATGGTAAAGGTGACTTGATAAACAGACATAAAATATGGTACAAATTTAAATTAAATATAATCTGACATTTATTAAGCCAGCAAAATAACAGTGAATAAAAATCAAATAAAGCTACTACAAAAGATAATATTTATATATATGCAGCCAAACGACATGGGCAAAATAATAGTAAGACTGATGTGTCCTGAAAAAGTCCCTTAATCTTTTTTGACATCTTCAAGTAAGGAAATTCACAGAGCACTCTATCTTCTTACAAATCTGAAACTTTGATCTGATAGTTCATGCTTCATATCAATAGCAGCTTCTGTTATGTGTGTATGTGTGTGTGTGCATATATGTATTTCCCCTCAAGATGACATTTATTATATTCTAGATCCTTTCCAAGTAGCAATTATTATCCTTTAATTATTTTGCATATCAAGGAAATTTTAGAGACTAATTACCAATTTTTATTATTATTTAATAGTATTTTCAGTTTCTATAACAGGAACAATTCTTTTATTACAATCAGTTCAACTAGATTTTTAAAAATTCTAGTTCTCTAATTAGCTATTGAAATAAAATATATTCTACTAGCAAAAGTATCGAGATACAAATTTATATATAATATTTATCTTAAACTAAGAAAAATATAGAACTTAAAACTTTAACGTTATTTAAATTGATAACAGTATTATTTAAACTCAATTATATTATTTTTTTTTAATTTTATTCCAAACATAATACTATGTCTATAAAAACAAATTGTAAAAATAAATGACCATTTTATGTTTGTTAGTCTTGCTGACAAAAATGGTGGCACATTGATGTAAATAGTGCTTAAAAAAATTATCATTTTCTGTGTTTACATTTATGGGAAGTGTTGTATCTATTATTAATTAATAGGCATACATAAATACAATATTTGTACTAGAGAAGATTTTCATTGTTCTTATCTTCATTTACCATGATCACAATTTAGTAAATATAAAAAAATATGAAAAGCTTTCATAGCTTCCCAAAATAAAAACTTCACAAATTGGAAAGTCACAAACTAAAAGTTTTCACATGGCTTCACAAAATTTAATGTATGTTGGAGAATAATTATAACTCTTCTATACGTTGTATGCATGTCAATAATTAGTCTAATTGAAGACGCATACAGATGATCAACACTGTTTTTGTCATACCTTACAGAAAACTTTGAAAATCAAGATATATTACACGTTAGTATATAGAATTATATTCTTTGGAAACTTTTCAAGAAATAAAGTAGTATTCAACAATACTACATAAAATAGATGAATTAGAATGATTCAGTTATATTTAATAATGTGAGTTAGCATTATGATGCTAAAAATATATATATTAAAAAGTTACCACTTAGAGTAATAATTGATGATCTGATGATTGCTACTATATATATATATATTAGAAAAAAACAGAGCCCAAATGCTTTTCTTCTAATCATACAGATTATGTTGTTATTAACTGTTTTATAAAAAAATACAAGTTTTGATAAAACCTAGATTTTAATTTTTTATTATCATCTAAATGTGCTATTAACATTTTGAAATACCTATTTTTTATTGTATGGTTGTACATTTTTAATGCAAAAGCAGGTTGCAGTAACTAAGTAATATAATCAAATAATAAATCTTCCTCCTCATTAGTACTGATTACTCATTGTTTGCCCTTAATTTAAAGCTACATTTTAAAATAAGAAACTCTTTAAATCATTATAATGCGTATTCTTAAAATGATATCTTATTATATAAAATAAAAATGTATATTAATTAAATATTTAAATTAAAATGTTATTTTAAAAAGTTGCAGATATGCATCCTATATTACCTTGTCATAACCTGATGATTAACTACTTCAATGTCTATTTAGATACTTTCCATTTGTAGATATTTCTGAAAGGAAAGCTTGTTGAGAAAAAATGTTATATTTATCATTAATTTTTATATTTTTTTTTATATTTATCATTAATTTTCATCTTATTTGAGATATATTTCTAGAAATTCCAGTTCTAAACTAAATATATCATTCTAATTCTATATTTTGAGGATTTTCTAAAACAATTATCATATTTCCAAAATTTCAAAACTTTTTTCAATTTGATACGTCTGGATCATTATAAATGACCTCCCCCCAGGCAATAAAAATAGTGAGCACATTTTTTTTAATTGTAGTACTTACTATTCTGATACAAATTTTTCAAAATAAAATTTTCTTCTTAAAAATCAATCTTGAATTATTAATTATTGTTTAGTAATGTTTGTCTTAGATCCAAGGCTCCTCACTGATGAAGGCCACAAGCCAGAAACTAGTCTGGGGATATTGGATGAGTAGGCACTAGATAGGGATTTTATGCACAAGCCTTCTGTCATCCATTGATTACTCTGGTTAGCATAAGGTGGCACTACTATATGGAGAGTTTTTTCCTGTTTACTAACAGTTATGTGCTAACATGAGATGGTGATCATGTGATGTTTAGTGGTAAAACAAAGTATACATGACTTTGATATAAGATAATGTCTAATAACTTTTCTTTAGCTTTTATAAAATTGTCTCATAAAACAAAGATCATTTGAGTAAATAATTATAGAATCGTTAGTTTTATTATAATGAACTATTTACTTTTTAAAACGTAGGATTTTTCAGAAAAGTTTGCCTACCATATGAATACAAAGATAATAAAATATATAAAACAACAAAAATTTAAGTTAACTGATAACAAAAAAATATTAAATAAAGATATGAGCAAATAAATGTACCCAGACAAAAGGCTAGATATGTACGTATACGCATAAAAAATAAAAGGGTTGAGTAAATAGACAATAAATAAAATATATATATACAAACTTTTAAAAAAAAGTTTCATATTTGCTTTAAATTTAAAATATTCATTTTTTTATTTACTTAGTGGGTGGTAGTGATTACAGACTTCATTATTAATTTTCTTTTTATAACAGTTTAAATAATCAACTTCTTTTCTGAATTTCCAAAATAAAATTTGACATGAATATGATTAGCAAAGTAAAACCACGTTCATCACAACTGTTCATTAAATTAAACTAGCACGTAACTATTATTAATTTGTAAAAGATATTTCCTGCTCACTAAGTATTTAAAAAGCATTCAAATAAATAAAGATGAACTAATATCACACTAACTGGTTTCTTATTCTGTATATGTTTTGTAATTATTATTTTTTTAAAAAATAAAATATCAATAGGAAAGAAAAATATTTGAATTAAACTAACTTTTTAAGTTTTATATTTCACAAATAAAATTTAATTGCTTTAATAATAGCAATAAATCTAGGTTATTCACTGCAATAGGAAAAAAAAAAAAAGCCATTCAATACTGAGATATAAACCAATAAATAAAGTAAAAATTAATATTGCAAGGAAATATTCCTATCAATATTAGCTTACTTAGAGCATTTTATACAAATATTACATCACCACGTAAAATCTTACGAAATTTCATATTAAAATTATTATAATAATTAAAATTATAACTCCTAGAATAAAAATATAATTTTATTACTGACTAATAAAAATTATTGCAATTATTTTTGCTATATAAAAGAAGGCTTACAAACCACTATGAGTCATTTTAAGAAATTTTAATTATTGTTTTTTTTCATTGTTTTTTTTCGCCCATAAAAACTTTTTATTTTTTCTGAAATTTTATGGCTCTAAATTTTATAATTATACTATTTTTGAACATGCAATAATATTACTGCAAAAATACATTTACGTTAAATAAATTTAAAAAAAAGATATTTGCCATACATACATCTAGTATAACTAAAAAAATTTAATTTCAACATAATTCAGAGAATAAAAATCAATAGAAAAATAAAGTTCACTTATACAAATATAATATTATCTATGAATGCATTAAATAACAACAAATAAAGCCTTCGGGTTTTAAACCATATTCATCTATAATTAATCTCAAAATATTTATAATTTTAAAACAACATTTCGTATATCATCTTTAGTACATGTTACAACAATATCTTCTGACTAGTTGCAATGGATGAACATTTTTGCATCAGGTTAGCTGCTAAATCTCAATATATTTTTTTTCATTATCTAAATTAGAAGAAAATTAAATAATAGTTGGGTAAGATACAACACTAATTGTTCAATGTTTTAGATTATCTGTTATCTTAGAATAAAAACACTTTTTTTTTTTAAAAATCTATATTATAGGATGCTAACAACAACCTGATATAGGTATTTTATTAACTTAATCAAACTAGATTTTGTCACAGATTGACAGTTCTAATGAAATTATTTTAGATAAAGTAAGATGCAATTCATTAATTAAGAAAGTATTACTAACAATAACCTCTATATACTCCTAATTTGAATCCCCAATTATTTCTGGTCAGCCACTGACAGAGAAGAACTACATTGCACTTATCAAACCAGCAATAATTTTCTAATTCATTTATACTTTTCAAGATAATGATTTGGAAGTTTCAACATTAAAAGATATTTTATTTAAGCCAACTTGCTTATCTAGATATAAAAGTCCATCTGTTGTTACAAAGTCAGAAACAATATATTTTATGAAATTTATCAGATACTAGTTTTAAGCACACACTATCTATCTATCTATCTATCTATCTATCTGTCTATCTATCTGTCTGCCTGTCTGTCTGTCTGTCTGTCTGTCTGTCTGTCTGTCTGTCTGTCTGTCTATCTGTCTGTCTATCTATCTATCTATCTATCTATCTATCTATCTATCTATCTATCTATCTATCTATCTATCTATCTATCTATCTATCTATCTATCTATCTATCTATCTATCTATCTATCTATCTATCTATCTATCTATCTATCTATCTATCTATCTATCTATCTATCTATCTATCTATCTATCTATCTATCTATCTATCTATCTATCTATCTATCTATCTATCTATCTATCTATCTATCTATCTACCTATCTATCTATCTATCTATCTATCTATCTATCTATCTATCTATCTATCTATCTATCTATCTATCTATCTATCTATCTATCTATCTATCTATCTATTATCTATCTATCTATCTATCTATCTATCTATCTATCTATCTATCTATCTATCTATCTATCTATCTATCTATCTATCTATCTATCTATCTATCTATCTATCTATCTATCTATCTATCTATCTATCTATCTATCTATCTATCTATCTATCTATCTATCTATCTATCTATCTATCTATCTATCTATCTATCTATCTATCTATCTATCTATCTATCTATCTATCTATCTATCTATCTATCTATCTATCTATCTATCTATCTATCTATCTATCTATCTATCTATCTATCTATTGAAAAATCAATTATGCACCAATTTTAAACATTTTTAACTCTTTGGTAAAGACTAAAATATATTAAAGCAATCTATCATATGACTCTCTTAATTTATGTTTAGATTACTGCATCTAATTCAGAAATTAAAAGTTACTTCTATCACTTTCACATTTTCACATAACTTACATGTCATAATGTTGAACAGATAGGTGAAATTTATTGTTTCTCACTGGTAAACGTTAATAGCCAGAAACTAGTCTGGGAATCTGTTCTGTGTTGTTTATTGGTTCTAAATTAAAACTATGTAGAATATATTTTTGATGTTTATTAAGATGTTAAATGTAAATATTGTTTAGTAATTTGATATTAAGAATTACATTTTTATTACACATCATTATTTCATTATTAGTGTTCAATTCAATTTGCCTTTTTCATAAGTCATTTTATCACTAATGTGCACTATAATGTCCAAACTTATCAAATCACAAACAATTTTTTTTTTAATAGAAAAATTTATAGCAACATGACATGTATGAACATACTGGAAATATTTTAGACATCTTTTAACTTATAATAGGTACATTATAAATTTATCCTTTATTTAGTATTTAGTATTTCCTGGTATTAAATAATGCTCAATACAAGTAATTTGTTCAATTTTTTTTCTAAACAAGCAGCAAGTTACTATTGACTTTTATTATTTATACTAATTTTGTTTTATTGCATGGTAATCATACAGTTTCAGAAATCATTTCACAAAGTATGTAAAGAGATCAGCTAAATTGCATAAAAGTTTAACGGAACAATTCTTGATAAAAGGAGAATGTATATGTGTATTAAAAATCCATAAATCAAAGTGTTTGTATTTTTTAAAAGATAATATACATCTTTTCTACTTAATGCATTAGTTCAGTTATTTCATATTAAGTCTTTACATAATATTCTATTTTTATAAAAACATTCACAGAAATATTTTAGAAACACATTTAACAGTGACCAATATATTTGTAGATAGTACCTTAGTTCTCTAATACACAGTGAGATCTGAATTAAAAAATGTGAATTATCACTGAGTTTTTCAATGTCTCTCTAATAATGCTTTTGATTTTGGAAACATTTTGATTAAGAGATCCATAATGTGCTTATCTAATACCTAATTTAAATATCAACATAGTAGATATTTTTTAATCTTATATTTTCAAGTAACTTCTAAATAATGGTTTAAATATTTGTTTTTCAGAAATTTATGAATCATATTTAACATCTTTTTGACTATAATTATTATTACCAGTCAAATTTCTCATATCTAAACTTAAATTTTTGATATTTTACAACACTATTTATCTTTAATCATGTTTGTAGATTCATATTCATAATAGAGATTGCTTTTCAATTATGGTGCTTTTGATATTCACATTAATTGTCATTACATTACATTAAATGCTCAATTAATAGGTTTTGTTCGGTTAATATAATTTTTCATATCTTCAGTATAGTCATTCAGATCAAAGAAAGTTCCCTGATGTAATTAATTTCTTTTTCTTTCCAATTCTAAAAAAAGGATGCTTCATGTGTCATACCAATTATAATGACATATATGATGTCAAGAATCAAGAAAGCGGAACAAAATTTACTCTTTATTTCTTTTTGAGGCCTTAAAACATGCAGGGAAAATTCTGAATATCCATTCATTTGACATTATAACTATTATTGCTGGATAATTATTTATATGATTTAAAAAAAAGTAAAAATATCATATACAACAGCTATTATAAACCATAATGTATTAATAATTATGCACAAAAAAGCCTTTTTTTAAATGTAAAAACAGCACAAAAAATTTCCTTTATTTCCATTTTTGATGGTAAAATAAAAATAAGTGAAAAATCTGCTCTATAATATGCAGGAACCATTAGGGTTGGTTTACACAATTTTACCTCTGAATTTAGGAACCAAAAAACACCCATTTTTCCCCCCTCAAATGTCTAACAGATCTTAACTAAAACACCAGCTGAGATTTATTGAAAACAAGAGAATGATCATACACTTTTATATTTACAATAATGGGGAAAAAAATTATAGTCCATATTTCCAAAAAGCTGTAAAGTCATTACTTTAGGTGACAATTGGTGACTGAAAGTAGAATAGTAAAAAAGACTGCGATTCAATAATGATTTTTTATTCAACTGCCTACAACTATAAATCACTTTTCTCATGTGTCATAGCATCGGCTGGGAAGTGAACCCGCTAACCCAGGACAACTGCTTTTAAGGCAGCTGTGCTGACCTCTCGACCACCAATACATGACAACTGTAAATCACTTTTAAGCAAAAGAAGATTGCATAATTTGTGAGAACTATTTAATGTTAATTACAATGTGAGAAGAAAAGATGAAGAGACAACTGATTTGAAAAGTGGACTTATAATAAAAACACAAATATTGGAAACAAAAGTGGAAAAAAATTCATTATAAGTAAAAAGTGGAATTGCAAAAATTTGATTTGTATATCAGAGTGCCAAGATTAGATATTTACTTAATGAATGTTACCAAATATAGAAAATTCTCATTTTGTTCTGATAAAGAATAGGGACTTTTTTATAATGATATATTGAATTGTTTCCATCACTTAATTTAATTGTTAAACGTTTTTAGAAAAATTCAAACTTTATTTAAAATTGTAAAATATATTCAATTGTTAGTAATAATACACTGTTTAGCATTATAACACTATATTCAGCTATTATTACTAGTAGTTGATTATATTTGAAAAATTTATATGAAGTTATATATATATTTTTTTTTTTTAAAAAAAAAAAACATTTAACAATTAAAGATGGAAATAGTTCAATTTAGAATAACAAGTAAATGCCAACATCACAAACTTTATAATGCTTTTTTATCAGATCAAAAAACAATGTTTTAAAATAATAAGAAAAGATTTTAATGCTGGATTTGGAAATCATCAGTAAAATAAATTATGCTTTTTTTTTTTGTGAGAAAAAGCAAATGCGCACAGAATCATCTAAATGAAAGAGCAGCAGAGTTGGATATTTTGACAACAGAAAATATATATTTTAAGACTGTTGTATTCTTAATAGATTCAACACAGAAAAAGATCAACAGCTAGTGAAATGTAAGATATGTTAAGACAAAGCTAGAGAGACAAAAGTTATTAATAAAGATAATACTGACAGTTGATATTTTTAACTTTCAGAAATACTCCAATGACTTTAAGCTAGAACTTATAAATAATTTAAAAATATCAAAAGGATTTTAGGAGGCTTTGATTTTTAATTAGTTGAGTACAGTGTTAACTGATAAGTCAGCTACACAGATAATTGTACAAAAAAATAAATAAACAGAAATTCATCAATAAATTTTCAACTTAGACAAAACAATATATATATATTAATTTTTCATTTTTATTTGTATTTGTAATTCAAATTTGCAAACGTTTGTTCGCCAGCATGATGGAATGATTTCTTTGTTTTTTTAAAACCTAATTCTAAATACACTTTTTGTGAAGTTCACCATAATTATAGTATCTCTTAAATTAAGATTTTATGGGGACCACAAAAAATAGTTTGGTTATAACTTTCACTCACAGACCGTCAATCTAATTTTTATGGAGTTGATAATAGAAAAAGATCAAGGAGGCATGGTTTTATTGACAATCATAGAAATTCAACAAACAAAAGAGAAAACAGTGTACTATTATCTAACAAATGAAATACTTTAATAGGCTAATTTAAATAAAGATGCATGCATAATTATAGTTTAAATAAAGCAGCAATAATAATGAATTTAAGAGAGTTATGATTATGGTGAAATACACTGAAAGCACATTTAGCATTAGATTATATAAAAAAAGAAAAACACTTTGATATGCAGGTAAACAAATGTTTGCAAATTTGAATATATATATAAAGAAATATGAAAAAAAAAAACATTTAATTGTTCTAAATGAATTATTTTTAAATATTTTCAAATTTTTTATTATCTCTTATTTTAAATGAAGAGGCATACAAATGAATCTATGAAGAGTAGAAAATGTTCAGGAAATAATGGAGATCTTTATATCTTAAAAAAAAAAACATGATAAAAAAAATGTTAGCAAAGCTATATATATATTTTCTTCCTATGTCATAGCATCATCCAGGAAGCAAACCAGTAACAACCGTCTGCAACCAACTGCTTGTTTGTAAGGCAGCTGCGCTGACCTCTCGGCTAACAATGCTTGACAGCAAAGCTATATATTAAAAGTCAAAATGATAAATATGCACCAGAGGATCCATTTAGAAAAAATTAAAGATATATTAATTTTGTAAAATGTTATGGAAAAAAAGTTACATAAATACAAAACTGTAGATTAGTAAGAAAAAACTGTAGAAAAGACTAAAAAACTTAACAATATATCATCTCATTATTGCAAAGAAAATTATTTTTATTAATAAGAAAAAATAACATTAATACTAAAAAAAGAACAGCATGAAGTATGTGGAATGACAAATATTTTAAATGAAATAATACAGCATGCAGTTATATCTATGAAGAATGGAAAATTTTCAGATGAACTTACTATTTATATATTTAAAAAACTCAAATGAAAAAAAACTGTCTAAATGATAAAGATGTATTAAATCAGGGGTGGGCAATTGTTTTGGCTCGGGAGCTGCAGAGGTTGGTAGTGGGCCACATCAAGGGCCACTTTGTGGAAGCGAAGATTAGCAGAGGGCCGCACCTTTTTTTCATGACACAATAAACACACTGCTTTATTTCCTGTATTACCAAAGAAATATTTGTTTGTCCATTCTTCATTAAACACACGACATTCATCACTGATTTTACATTTTTTCAGAGGGTTCATGGTTTCACTAAAGTTGGAAATGTATATATTTGCTAATCCAAAGACAAAATCAACTGGAAAAGCACTGCACATTGTATCTACACTGTGCAAGTGTATTGACGTGGCTATCCTAGTGGAAAATACGAGATGAATCTTTGGTCACGCACGGGAAAGAAATCTCAGTTCATGGCAGATTTTTCTGATTGTCTTGGTGGACTGCATAAATACTCTTAGCAGGCTGCATGTGTCCCTTGGTCCACTATTTGCCCACCCCTGTACTAAATGATAGAAAAATACAATAATAATATTGATAATTAAAAATGATGAAAAGAATATATTAAAAATACAGACTCTATATAGGATTCTTACTGAGATCATTACACATTATTTATATAGAACTTTGTATTCAAACCAATATTTAAAAGTTACTTTAGCAGGAAAGGTCATAGTCAAGTATTAAAAGAAATTTTAGAGAAAAAATCAATGAATACAGATTGCTTAATGCATTAGAATTATACATTATAAAATGACATTTGATTCTATAAACATTTCTGGGTTAATATAACTTTGCAACATCAAGATATAGACAAAAATACTATCAAATTAGGAAAAATATTATAACAATGCAACATTAATGTTTAAACTAAATGGTGGTGTGTATGATTGTGTTATTCCATATCTTAAATTTTTTTAGAACATTTATATATGAAGCATTTTATGGATTAAAATGGAAAGCTAAAAGAATAAAAAAAATAATGAAGTTTATTTAATTCATCTAGACTTTGTAGATGATATTACTGTTTTTAAAAATAATGAAAGCATCAGGAATTAATTACCTTGGTCAAATTATTCATATAGATGAAAATATAATGGACAAAATTCTTTATAGGATAAACTTGACTGTTAGAAATAATCTATATGTATTATGTGAATGAAGAGGAAGATTTTAATTAAAAATATTTTTTCCATATGGGTCTGAGACTAACAGAAGAGTAATATAAGATTTCAGGCTCTGCAATGAGATACAAAGAAATGTGTGCTCTGAGTAAAAGGAAGGTTCAAAAGCAGTATACATGAATAAAAGAACAAATAAGTATCATTGGCATCAATTAAAGAATTAAAGAAAACATACTTTGGCTAGACATGTTACTAGAAGTTTTGTCAATAGATTTTAAAGCTTAAGTTTTAAAATGGAACCCAAGAGATTGTAAAAGTTTTAAAAAGTGATCACATGTGAGATATGTGAATGAATTGAGGACCTATAAGAATGATATGGAGAAAAAAAGCAACGAATAAAAAAATTGGATTAACTTTGGAAAAACCTACATCCTGCAGTGGAATAATAATAACTCAAAATGAGAATGATAGTGTAAAAATAATTTTTACTTGTCAGCCTTTTCCATTTTTTTTTGGCTAATGTGAGGATTTTTTTAATATGCTTTTTCAATACAGTATTTTTTTCATTCAGCTTATTTTTTTCTATAGTAGAATAAGAAACATTTAGTAGATCACATATTAAAATGTATAACATATATAAAATTACATTTACAAAAATATATATTTTTCATTATTGATTTAGTTGGTCTCCTCCCAACACAAAAAATAATAAAAGCATTGATTTTTAAAGGTATTTGAAAAATTAGATGCAACCCAGTTGTAATTGCAGTAGCAAATTGAAAAAAAAAATTGCTCATTATAAAAAAAATGTATATTCTTCATTTTGAAATGGCTTCCAAGAAAATATTTGTTAATTTTATTGTCACACTTATTACCACCATTTTAAACTGTTGTGGATTTTTTTTTTGTTTTGAAATTTTTTTTTAATAAATTCACACATTTAATTTTTTGTAGATTATTTTCATCAATACTTAAAGGACTTACATGCTATTCTGTGAAATACCTCGGAACATAATATAGATAATAGCCTATATCAATACCATAATTTGTTAAGACTCTAAATGATTGAAACAAGCAAACAATAAAGCACACTTTTAGAATAAATATATTATTCTTATATAATTAAAATATAATTCTTAGCATATTTTTTAAATTAAAAAAAGTATCAACAATGTGACATCATATAATATTTATACTTTAATATTTAAATATATGAAAATATGATGTAAAATTAAAATGCAATAGCAACTGATAAATAGCATAATATTGATATTAATGAAATAAATTCACTTTAACAAAATACAATAGCTGAATTTTAGTTTTTTCATTATTAATAATAATAATATTAAGGAATTTGTCATTAATATATATCATATATGGAGAAACAACAGTTAAGAGTATGTGTTATAAATACATATGTCACAAAACTTTTTTTTTAATAATTAGGTTGGCTTTAAAATCAGCGATAAAGTGTTATGAAAAATGTTAAAAAAAAGATGTAAAAAAAATATAACTATTACTAGAGGGAACCAAGGACTCCAGTTAACACTGTTTCTGGCTCCCTGTTTCATTCCCTTTTTCTAGTTCAGGGAATTAAATTTCTCTAAAACTATCCCTATTAAAAAGAGGAGTTTTTTAGTTCTCTTTTCATATACAAACTATATCAACAATGTAATCACAAGTAAGCATAATTTCAACTTTTATAAAAACGCTATGTAAATATATGGCAGCCACTGAAATTACAAACGATTTCTACAGAAATTTTACCTTTTAATGAAAATTTTCATTTCACTTAATTTTATTGAATGAATGAGAGGGTCCAGTTGTTGGGAGGACTCCCAGGGGTCTAAATCCTAGTTCTTTTGAGGGAGGGGTCTGGGATGAGGGCGCTGTGGTGATCGTTACCAGCATTGTTTTTTCTCATTCACAAGATAGAAAAAATAACGTTATTTATGGTGATTCTTTAACGTTATCATTATGAGTGATTTTATTCATGTATTATTGCAAAATAGGTCACAGTTTGGCCTCATGATTCTAATTGCAAGTGATCCACCTTATTTAATTTTATCACTTCCAATGTTGCTATTAATAGGGCTGGCCTTTTGCTGCTAGCCCTTTTGCTGCTCATGTGATTTTCATGATGGATTAGAATGGTTTTCAGCAGAGACATTTTGAAGCTTGGACTTTTTTCCCCTTGTTTTCCATAGGTTTTCCATAATTTTTCCAAAGTATTCAAGATTGCTCTCTTGTGAAGATATTCAAGGCCATTTGGAGGAACTGAACAGTAGATTGATTTAGTCCATATTTTATGTTATCTCCAAAAGTGTTTTCCTATTTCTCAACTTTCCCAATATTGTACTCCTAAAAGACTATTCATATTTGATTTCTAGACTTTACAAATAATTCCTAATTGTAACATTCATTTGTCTTTAATGGTTAACACAAACCTTTTCCCTTTTCATATGTATTCTTCCCCCTTCACTATGTTGCTCCAGAATTTCATTTTTACCATTCTTTGTAAACCTCTTAGCTAACTATATTTGTACCTTTTTTTGATGAATAAACTTTCATCACTGAGAAAAAAAAAATATAACTATTAAATGATTTTAAGATAATTATTACTTATTTAAAAAAATAAAATAAAGAATGAAAAAAAAAAACTAATGTAAAAGAAAGCGTTAGATATTGTCAGAAAAAATGGTGATGATTTTTTTTTTTTTATTTTCTTAATTTATTTAATAACATATACTTTTATTAGAAAATATAATTAACAACAGAAAAATACATATATATTATTAAGAAAATGGTGCTATAAATATTTTTTGATTTAGTTTAAAATTATTTTTAAAATTCTTAACAGTGATTAAAAAATGAGCATAGGAAAAGCCCACAATTTATGCATGATTTCAATGTAGCTTACATTCATTTAGTGACGCTTCTCATTTCCAAATTTATTTCTGTAGCAGAAACAAAAAGTTTATATAAAGTCAAATGGAATAAGTGCATTAATAATAGAAACAAAAATCTGAAAAAATTGTTGATTTTCTTAGTGTCAAATATTAAGATTGATAATAAAGATGAACCTACAGCAAAAGTTTAATCTGGATTAATTCTGACTGTAGCCATGGTGACAGACAATTTCTTGACAAATGTTTGAGTAGATATTTTTAACAAATGATAAATTTATCACATTAAAACCAAAATAAAAAATTGATTTTGAACCTTCCAATTAAATTAGTTCTTTGAAAACATTAAAATTTATAACAAAAGTGATTCACTAATTCATAAAAACCTATTTTCTATTGTCTAGAAAACTCAAGAAATTGACAGAGTGTAAAAATACATAATTTCTCTTTAAAGGGAAAATACTGAAAATAGTTAATAGATGCAAAAATAAAAATTTGCAATAATTAGTAAATAAGACGATTAATGCTACAATGTGAATAAAAGACAAAAGAAAAAAAAAATCTAAATATTCAAGATATTTTAAAAACATTATTTATATTCTGAGACCATTTGTTATAAAAATAAAAAAACAAACATACCAATTTAAAAAAAAAGCTTATATAAGAGTTCACATGTTACTCTAGCTACTGATTCTTCCATTAATTTATTAGGATTATTGATTCATATAATACTAAATCATCCCCAAAAAATTGGAATTTAGCAGTTGAAGTTAGGAGATATAAAAGTTCTGAAGAAGATTGCTGGGGCAATTGAAACTGTAAAAGAGAGTAGTAAATAAAGCATTGTGTAACAGTACTAAAGTGCATGGATGATTTAGGATTATATGATATACATTTGGCAATGCAATAAGAAAGATTAGTTATTACTGATTCATAAACCCATTCATATTCTCTCAAATATACATTCATCAATCTATCTAGGAATAATTTGTCTACATTTATATCACTAATCAATTTATTTATCTAAATATATCAATTAAAATATAATCTAAAAATAATATATTTCCATGTTTATACATTTCCTAATTATTATACATAAAATTCTTTTAGTTCTAAATGAGAATTATTTACATAATTTTAGTTATAAATTCACTAATAGCTATTTTTAGAATTATTTAATATATAAACTATGATTTATTAACTATTAAATGCAAATGTATTAATCAGAAAAGTTATAAAATACATTATATAATATTTTTGTGCATTAGTATAAATGCTGATTGCATGGATTGAAATTTTCAAAATACTTCTTAATTCAAACTTTGAATGTTATTCTAACATTCGCCTTTTGAAAAGAGTTCTGATCACCAAAAATTCACTTAAAGATTGACTCAATAATTTATTGTGAACTTTTCTTTCTGTTTGAAAATTTGGTTGGATTTATACATTTTTAGAAAAATGAGTAAAACAGATCATTAAGTTCATACATATGCAAAACAAAATACATGTTAATTATTTAGTGGTCTAGTTTATTTTCTTCATTGGTTACTTTAATAAACATCATGTGATCACCATTTCTTATGCTTGCTTATAACTGCTATTAAAACAGGCAAAACTCCCTATACATATTACGACTCAGTGCAAGCCAGAGTAATCAATGAATGCCAGAAGGAATCCCCATCTAGTGCCTACTCATCCAATATTCCCAGACAAGTTTCTGGCTTGTGGCCTTCATCAGTGAGGAACCTGGAATCTGAGAGCCCTGCACCTAGATCTTAGGATCTAATGCAACCCTCCTGCAGCCACATTTCATCTATACTTAACTACAAAACTATGAGTCTTAAATTGAAAACACCATAATATTTTCAATCCAAGATTATTTGCTTATATAGTCATATAGGACTGAACTCAGTTCAGTACTCATACATTTTGGTGCCTTTGGTTCTTTAATAACCATAGCCACCATTATCCTATTAAGTTAAGATTGGTTTTAAGCCAATAAACCTCATGTGATCACCATTTCTTATGCTTGCTTATAACTGTTATTAAAACAAGCAAAAATCTCTATATGTCTTGCCACTCAGTGCAAACCAGAGTAATCAATGAATTCAAGAAGGCTTTTGTGCATAAAATCCCCACCTAATGCCTACTCATCCAATATCTCCAGACTAGTTTCAGATCAAAGGCTCCTCACTGATGAAGGCCGCAAGCCAGAAACTAGACTGGGAATATTGGATGAGTAGGCACTAAGTGGGGATTTTATGTACAAGCATTCTGGCATCCATTGATTACTTTGGCTTGCATTAAGTGGCAATATGTATAGAGAGTTTTGCCTGTTTTAATGAGTTGTAAGCAAGCATAAGAAATGGTGATCATGTGATGCTTATTGGCTTAAAACCAATCCTACCTAATAGGATAGTGGTGGCTATGGTTATTAAAAAACAAAAAACACCAAAATGTATGGATACTGAACTGAGTTCAGACCTAGAAATATTATGGTGTTTTCAATTTAAGACTCGTAGTTTTGTAGTTAAGTAGAGATAAAAGGTGATTGCTGGAGAGTTGCATTAGATCTTAATATCTAGGTGCAGTGCTCTCAGATCCAAGGTTCCTCATTGATGAAGACCACAATCCAGAAACTAGTCGGGGGATATTAGATGAGTAGGTACAAGAATGGGATTTTATGCACAAGCCTTCTGAAATCCATTGATTACTCTGGCTTGCATTGAGTGGCAATACATATAGAGAGTTTTGCCTGTTTTAATTTGGTATATGTGTATTAAAAAAGTAGCAAGCGATGGTTATTGCAATCTGCCTCAAGACAAAAAATTTTATATGCAAGATATATGTGTATATATATATATATAAGAAATTAATTCACAACATGAATATATTATACATATAACATTAACACAATTATATATGTAAGAAATTAATTCACAACATGAATATATTATACATATAACATTAACACAATTGTCTTCAAACAGTAATAGACTATTACAATTAATAGTGCACTCTTCCCACCTCAGTATTGCAAAATATTGTAACAAAAAAAGATGGAGAGTGTACATAAATTATAACAGCAATTACTATTTGAAGGCGATTGTGTTTCATGTTATATATATATATAAAATAAATAAAATATCCGTTAATTAAAAACAATATTGTAATTATAATTGAAATAATATTTTTAACAGTTTACAAACAATTACAAACAATCCTTAAATCCGCAGAAGTACTTTCGGTTACTTTCTAACCTGCCTCAACTGCCATTAAATTCAAAAACCAAAAGTGGAAGCAAACGTCATCAATTCAAATTTCCACGAATCTCATATTTTAATGTTAGAAGCTTGTCAATTTATTAAATGCGTTTTATTCCTGTTTATATAACCTGCCTCAACTGCCATTAAATTCAAAAACCAAAAGTGGAAGCAAACGTCATCAATTCAAATTTCCATGAATCTCGTATTTTAATGTTAGAAGCTTGTCAATTTATTAAATGCGTTTTATTCCTGTTTATAAAAATTGCTTCTTTAATTTTTCTTTTACTATGGTTTCTCTCTTCATGAAGAATTTTCACATTTTCAAAATTAAATTTAAATTTATATTTACATGTTTTTTCGTGATCAAAAAAAACTGAAGGAGATATTAAATCACCATTATTTTTATTTTTTACACGCTTATATAACAATTCATGTTCCTTCAATCTTTTCTCAATACTGCACCTAGATTCACCTATATGTGATAGCATACAATCACAAAAAAAATGATATATGACATTACTATATCATTTTTTTTGTGATTGTATGCTATTGCATATAGGTGAATCTAGGTGCAGTATTGAGAAAAGATTGAAGGAACATGAATTGTTATATAAGCGTGTAAAAAATAAAAATAATGGTGATTTAATATCTCCTTCAGCTTTCTTTGATCATGAAAAAACGTGTAAATATAAATTTAATTTTTTTTTTTTAAAATATAGAATTTTATTCAGAAATTTAGTTACAATATATGATGATAGTTAAACATAGGATATATTACATGATAATCAGTGGGATGAAAGCTCACTATTGATATCTTGTTTAACACCAGCTAAAAGGATTAATATGAAGCATATCAGCAAGGAACGAGTCTGGAATAGTATCCAGTTGATATAGATGACCACGCTTGCATGTCTCATATAGTTCATAGGTCTAATCCTTTGTCCATGCTCCACATGACCAAATTGACCCTTCATACTGGAGGTTACTTCCATAACAACTCAGGATCTGGGCAATAATCATGCAGAGCAAGGTAAGTTATCACAAAGGGATGCAGGCCATTCAGCCTCAAATTACTCTCCAGGGAAGATTTTTATTTAGGAGTGAAAGGGATCAGCTTTGGGGGCCAGATCAATAACCTCCATGTGGAGCCATAGATGTAAGAGGGGGCCAAATTATGGTCCCTTTTCTGAATTTTTTCCATTTTGTTAATATAGAGTAACACTCTAATGCATGATTAAAGGTGAGCCAGCACCGTGTGTACCATAGCAAAAACAGTACAAATGTTGTTATTCATATCTCTGGGATGGATCCACATAGTATATTGTCAATGAGAGTCGACAGGGCAGGTGTATTGTTATTTAACATGGAGGCTATAAGGACTCTGTAGGGGTGAAGGGAAACACAGTGGCAGAGGAGGTGAAGACAAGTTTCATCCTCTCTGAGGCATAGTGAGCAAGTGGACTCTATGTTTGAGAATCCTCAGTGATGCACCAGAAAGTGTTTAGTAGGCAAGGTGTTAATATTTATCTTCATCAATAAATCAAAATATTTGGGTTCAAGAAACCATCGCTTACATTTCTTGATTAGCAGATGGTTATTAAGCCTGAGGATAGTTGATCCTGCAGAAACATCAGGATTAAGGATGTAGTATGTATCCCAGAACTTGATTTTCATTGAGGACAATTTTATTGGAAGCATAGTATGTTTGGAGATAAGACATGCGAGGGCTGCCAGCCAGTCAGTACCAATAGGGGCGGCTTATTTGTGGGAGTGACCTCTCTGGAATGTGAGTCGTTAGGATATTGCAGACACATTCTGTAAAAAAGAATTGTAGGAATGTTGGAATATGAAAGTGTCTATAGAATGTAGGGATAATCCATTGAGTTTTGTGTGTTTCTGTAGATTTCTCAAGCTTATGGTTGCACTTTTCCCCCCTCTAATCAGATCAGTGCACATCTTGTGTATTTTCCTGATGAAGACTTTGGTAAAATTGACTACTGGGGTAAAATAGGATATTCTAGGGAATATTAGTATGTTGATGAGGGAGGACTTGGCGAACATGGACATGTAAACTTTGGAAAGAGAGGATGTGATTCTCTGTGTGGATTGAAGTAGCTTTCCTTGGATAGATTTCCTCATGGCAGACATGGATTCAAATATAGGGAAGCCCAAGAAGTTCTGAGGCTTTGCAGCAAATGGTCCTAGAATGGTCTTACCTGAAGATATATACCAGGAAGATGACTTGGCCATATTAAATTTGAGGCCGGATTGATCGGAGAATTCTTTAAGTATTGATAAGAGTCTTGGAATTAATTTTTTTGATGGAAGGAAAATGGCCAAGTCATCCATATAGGTGATGTGATGAATTGATGTATTTAAAATTGGGATATGAATGCCAGGAAGAGATCTCTCAATTTGAAGAAGCAGAGGCTTGAGGTAAGTAATGAAAAACAGGGCACTCAGAGGAGAGCCTTGTGGAATGGAGGATGTGGTGTAGAATGGGGGAGAAAGTTTCCCATTAAGTGAGATGCTCAATTCACGATTGTAAAGGAGGTTTCTAATAATATTTATGATTCCAGTAGAAATGTCATGCTCACCAAGTAAGTTTAAAAGGGTATTGAGTTGAATAGAATCAAAGGCAGCTGCAATGTCGAGCTGCACAACCACTGGTCTAGATTGCCTGGGGGATCTGATGTGGTCAGTAATGATTTTTAAAAAGATTGATAGCATTTGTGGTTGAGGTGCCCTTTTTTGCAAATTGATATTGCGAAATAAGGGGAAGAATCTTGTCCTTGATGATAGATTCAATGACCTTGACCATCAGTGGAGTCATAGAGATGAGCCGCAGGTTCTCCAGTGGGGATGGAATTATGTTGCACTTTAGAAATGGCACTATTGCTATGGGATAAAGACCACTGATTTCATGGACACCAGAAGAAAGGTGATTAACCAAGTTGTACACGATTGGAACCAAGAATTTAGACAGGTGCAGTAGAAGGAAACAGGGAACTGCATGGAGCCCTGGATGGGTCCTTTCAGCCATCGAGGTTAACTTAGTCAGAACATCTCCCTCCAAGATGCCATGGTCAGAGGGGGAAGAATCCCATATTGAGTCCTGTTTAGAATCAGGTGCATGAGTGGAAAACTTTTCCCTGAAGAACAAACAAATTTGTAGAAGCATGTTAAATCCTGAGTAAAGATTATTTCCAACTGTAATAGATGAAGGGGTGGGTTTCTTGTCTCTATGACCCAGAGCCCACCTAATGTAGCCCCTGGACCAATTGTGGGGCTGGTTCAAGAAAATTTTTGACTTTTTGATAGAGAAATACTCTGCCTAAATCAACTGTTTATTTTTGTATTGGGATTTCAGGTTGATTATGGATTCTATAGGAATTGTATCAATGGGAAGATTTTTCAGGGTGTTGTTGAGTGATTCAAGTTCTATCAGGAGTGAAGATGGCCCTTTATTACGTAATGTATACTTTGAGATTAATGACATTAAAATATGGATGAAGGCAAACCAGGCATCGACTGGTGGCAAAGACAGGATATGAATTTTGTGAAAATATATGTATGCCTCAGAGAAGATGGCTTCAGGTGATGTGGACTTGAGAAGGATTCTTGTGGTTGTGCTCAGACCTGGAATATTGGATGACTCAAGATTTAGAGATAGTTTAATGGATAATGCCAAGTGGTCAGAAAAGACTATAGGTTGGAGTGAGGGGTCAATCAGAAAGTGTAGATCAGGAGTATAGTAGATTAGGTCTATGAGAGAGGTATACATTCTAGTATAGAAGGAAAAGGCATTCGGAGAGAAGAAGCCCTCTCCACTCATGAATCTGGTATTAAGACGATGTATATATTTGGCTGTAAATTCCTGGTAGGAGGTCTTAAAGTCCCTGAGGAAAATCATTGGATAAGGGTTGGAAGCAATTGTGATGTTAATCTGTTGGATTATCTGTTGAATAAGTAATTCATTTCAGTAGAGGTACACATAAATTATATTTAAAGTGAAGGCTTTGTGGAATAAGGTGGCAAAATTATATGTGGGTTTATATGTGGGTTTATATAGTTAATTTTAAAAAGATTCAAATGGGCTACTATTGGAGATTAAGATTGCCACTCCAGCAGCAGATGAAGGAGAAACTGAGTGATGAAAATATCCTAGATTGCTAAGGAGGCTCAGGATTTTGGGATTTGAAAATTGGTGCAATTTGGTCTCAGAGAGACGTACAATATGTGGTGAGTATTGCTTAAACCATTTGGCCAATGCATCCACTCTATTTAGGGAATTCAGCCCCCTTATATTAAATCCCGCTATATTGAGCCTCATGAGGCATTATTTTAACAGATAAATATTGTGTATTTATTGGGCAATTGGCGATAAATTTGGAAATGATTAAATGAGTTTTGAATGTGTGATCATGCACTCAGCAACTATTGGTCATACCAAGAGGACATATCCCAGCTTTTGCTTTTGGTGTTCTGGATCGCAAGCCATCCATGTAAAAAACTCCAGTACTAACTTGTTGCAGATCCACTATCTGGCAGATGTTCCCTCCCCAGACTCTGTGTAATGCAGGCCTTCAACAGAGTCTGGTTCAACATTCGATGCCCTGGAGGTCTTAGGTAGCTTTAATTTAATGTCCTTACCTGGAACAGGGGTTTGGCAAGGTTTGCTTGTATCTTTATTGGGTAATTCACAATTTCTTGTTTGAATATCTGCCTTAGGAACAGGCTTGCATTTTTCCCCAGGTTGCTGAGGGATAAGATATTCAGAGCCTGAGGAGTCCATGCTTTTGTTATTTATTTTTTTCAAGTATAATTTGTTCACTGAAGATTTGCAATCCGTATATTGTTCATTTGCCTTCCTTTTGTTGGGAAGAGGCAAAGGGGAAGTCTCCTCCATGACCGAACATGTTGACTCAAAAGACTCATCCAAAGCACATGTGGAGAGAGCAGGTGAAGGCAAAGAGTCAAGGCCGACCTTATCAACAGGAGACGATAAAGAACATGTGGAGTTTTCTACTGTTTCAGATGCTGAAAGGACCACTGGAGATGTTAGAGAACAAGTGGAGCTTTCCATTGGTTCAGGTGCTACAAAGTCAGGCATGGACATGGGAAGACAGTCTGCATCACTGGACTAGAGTTACAGAGGTGAGTTTTGCTTTTAATTCTTTTGCAATTGTGGCAAATTCTGGCTGGGCAGTCCCTCACTAAGTGGCCTCTCTGGTGGCAGAAGAAACACTGTGGAGGAATTCCGTGGAAGGTAATGACAAGAGGGGAAGTGTCCACATAGTAGAGAGTGGAAATGTCATTGGGGTTTGATTCTTTATCAGGGAAAGACCAAAGAAGGCAGTATTCAAATAAACTGGAAGGTCTATGCCCTTAATCAGTTGATATCTAAAGTTTGATACTTTGCCATAGGGCCTGAGTATTTGCTGCAAATCACATTCCCTGAATTTAAGGTAACAATTCCTTATTTTGCCTGACAAGATTGTAGGATGATTCATATTAATATTACAAATGATTTTTCCATCAAGATACTTGAAGGATTTTTGGAAGATTAATTTCTGAGTGGGATTGTTGAACTCAATTACCAAGTATCGATTATTGGGATGTTGCAAAATTTTATGAATCAGATTCCATAATTTTTTTTTTGTTATCTCATAATATAGTTCATTAATTGGGAATTTAAATAGATCACAAGAAGTGTTGGTGACAGCTAAGATTGCGGTGCTATCACTGTGGAAATTAAGAAATGATTTATGTAATTGGGGAGGAATAGTATTATTGAATCTGTTTACTATTATGTCAATTTCTTTTTGCTCTAGATTTAGATTGAGTGTGTTGGAATTGCTACAAATATCAGTTAAGTTCTCCTCAATCTCTTCATCAAGTAAATTGAATAAATCTTTGTGATTTTTTGAAGCTTCCCTTGCCATAATGTTAGGCTCAGTAAGGCCTGCCTGCGTAATGTTAGCATAGGAGGGCTTGCTGTTAATTAATATCTTAGGTTGATTTTATAAATTTAAATTTAATTTTGAAAATGTGAAAATTCTTCATGAAGAGAGAAACCATAGTAAAAGAAAAATTAAAGAGGCAATTTTTATAAACAGGAATAAAACGCATTTAATAAATCAACAAGCTTCTAACATTAAAATACGAGATTCGTGGAATTTGAATTGATGATGTTTGCTTCCACTTTTGGTTTTTGAATTTAATGGCAGTCGAGGCAGGTTAGAAAGTAACTGAAAGTACTCTGCGGATTTAAGGATTGTTTGTAAACCGTTAAAAATATTATTTCAATTACAATTATATATATATATAAATAAAGGTTAATTTAGTAAAAAATGAGAAAATATCTGCAAAAACTTCTAGCAAGTAAAAATATTTGCACCCTAAATTAATTCAGTTAAATGATAATATTTGGGCATAAATAAATTTGATTACACATTTAGTGAATTTTCAATTAATTTAAAATCTGACTAAAGCACACTTGATATATCTGATGATCATTCAACTATCTTGTGAAAAAAGTGATGTTTAGTTTAAACCAATCATGGGCAATCTGCAATTTAAAGGTTATATCTGACCCTTATGATATTCCTTGCAGTTCTTCATGACTATTTTGACAATACATATTTACTTCAACTTCATGATTATATCAGCTTAACAACTTTTATTACAATTTTGTATGTGTTATTCAATCTCAACTATTACCTCACACTTTTTTTTGACTGATATTTGATGAAAATGAACTATTCATTAACTTAGCAATTACTAAAAATTAACAGCAACAATGTTCATGTATGAACTAGTAGTATTATCAGAAAGGATTCAAAATATCATATTTTTTAAAAGATAAAATACATAAAGAACTGTAGGTTTTAAATTTTATTTCTTAATAAATGATCTTCAATGAACTTTGCAATAGTTTCATTTTTATCCTTCAAGAAAATCTATGTATCAAGTTGATAAAACATAGAAACCTTATGGTTTTTCATTGTTTCCAATAAAAAAAATTTGGACATTAAACATATAATTTTAAGCACCAATTTTATAAATTTTAATGACTTAACTATTAGCAGTTTCAAAATTGTTTTACACTTTAATCTGAGATAGAGATCTGGTATGCAGTTTATCATTAAACAATGAAAAAATGCTTCATTGTTTTTATGGGATCAGTGAAAAAAGTAAGACCCTTCACTAATATAAAGCTGTGTTTCCTGAAGGATTGTGATAATGGTCTTTTAATTGTATTATATGTTGGACAATTTCCATCATCTAATATTAAATATACAATGTTTTTTTAAAAAATTAACTTTATTTAAATTTTCCAATTACATTCAAACTGTTAGTAATAATACACAGGTTACTATATATACAATGTTTTGAGTGGTATTTTTCTCTCTTCTTTGGAGGTTGCTGGCTTGACCACTGATTGTACAAGCATGGAATAAAACCTAGACCTTCAAATTCTTGAATATTAAATTGTACAATAATGCTCTAATAAACTGAGTTATCCCATTAAAAGCAGCAGTCAGTAGCAATTTCATATAATTATCTATGATGTTGTCCCTGATTTTCCTTAAGAGCAAAGTTCATTTAGTGGTTTCTAGACATTATGTTTAGTCGCAATAGGTTGACTTACGAGGTTGTTTTCCACTGTCATTTTCTCTATCTAATATTTTTTGTACTTTGCCAATCAAACATATGTTCATTGGTACATATATGGACTGCTATTTTAAATATATGTTTGCTATTTTCTAATGAACAGTTTGTGATCTAGCAATCACTTTTCAATAGAGTAATTGGTCTCACCAAAATATGTCCTACTACATTCACATAATATTTCAGCATTTTATGTTTAGGTTTTATAGATGTTAGAATTCTTCATAGTTAGCTATGGCTTTGGAAAGCTGTTCTGATATTATATTGACTTCAGATTTTCTTTAATCTGTTTGCTGTTTGTGGTTTGCATGGATATAATATAGTACCAATAATTGTTTTTTTCTTCTGATGGTTCTTTTTGTTGTCTAAAGTTTTCTTAATGTCAACTGATGGATAATCATTTCTCATGAGAGTTTGTTCTATATAGATTTCTTTTCTAAATCACTAGTTTCTCAACAAACTTCTTTTGCCCTGTTCCATAGAGATAGTATAACTCCATGTTTTGTGTTTCTGATGTGATTGGATATATATGCTAAGTATTTTTCTATATATGTGGGTTTTCTATAAACTGTAGTTTTGATATTTGTCATGATCTAAGAATGCCAATTTTTGTTCTTGTTTTGATTTTATTGTGAATTCAATTGAAAGGGATAAGTTGTTGATGTGTTTCCAGAAAGTTTGTAGTAATGCTTCTCCATGTGGCCATACAACAAATGTATCAGGATAGCGAAGCCAAGCTTTAGTCTCTATGACTGTAGTTCCACATTCTTTCTTGTACATATAAATAATCAGGGGTGACAATGGTGAGCCCATAGTCATTCTTTGATTTTGATGGAGTAGTTCTGTGTTATATTGAAAGTATGTTGTTGTTACCAGAATGTTAAGAGTTTCATCACATTACCAATAAAAATAATTGTTATGGTTAGTAGGTTATTTTCACCATTTAATCTTTTTCTTCTAATAGACGTTTCTTCGGTATGTCACTTCTTTCAATTTTCATGTTTTTGATTAATTCTATAAAGTGCTTAGAATCCCTGATAAAGGACTGAATCTTGTATGCCAAAGAACTAAGAACTTTGTACAGAAATCTTGATAAGTTTGGGCAAGGTGAATTTCTGGAACTAACAGTAGGTCTTAATAAAACATAATTAGAAAATTTAAATAGAGTTAAATTTCTAAAGACATTCCATATTTAATTTTGAATGATGGAAATAATCCAATATATAAATACAATAAAAGATAGTCTCTGAAATAAAAAAAACTGTAATTGGGTTAGTAATCTTACATTTGTCACAGATATAACCAACCCATTTGGGAATCAATTTTCATGTTTTTGATTAATTCTATAAAGTGCTTAGAATCCCTGATAAAGAACTGAATCTTGTATGCCAAAGAACTAAGAACTTTGTACAGAAATCTTGATAAGTTTGGGCAAGGTGAATTTCTGGAACTAACAGTAGGTCTTAATAAAACATAATTAGAAAATTTAAATAGAGTTAAATTTCTAAAGACATTCCATATTTAATTTTGAATGATGGAAATAATCCAATATATAAATACAATAAAAGATAGTCTCTGAAATAAAAAAAAACTGTAATTGGGTTAGTAATCTTATATTTGTCACAGATATAACCAACCCGTTTGGGAATCAACTCATTCATGAAATTTTTTGAAAAACAAAGCTTAGGATTGGGAAATAAATTTATTAATGCATTCCATTGTCTCCTTTCCTCAATTAAGCAATCATAAGAAGTCTGAATATATTGACCATCCCCATTAATCAATCACAAAAAGTATAGTTTTTCCTACCTCTATACCACTTACTGTAAACTTTAGTAAGAAATAATGTGCAAGAAGATAATGCTTATTAAATCCCTAACTTGTGCTGTCTTATCGAATATTCCAAGACTAGTTTCAAACTCAGGGTTTTCATCAGTGAGAAGCTTTGGATTTTGGAACAGGGCACCTGGGATTTTAGGACCTAATGTGCTCTCCTTTCAACAATTATCATTTACCCATTGTATTACACTGTCAAGCTTTTAGCCCAAACAACAAAATACATAAACTGTTTCCAATTTAAGCCAAATTTTCTGCTTAATTATATAGATCTTATACCAGTTCAGATTCTACATACCATGGTGTCATTATTTTTTTTATAACCATATGTACATCTATCCTATGGTCATAATTTGGTATAAACCAATGAAGGCAATAGGTAAGCTTAAGTCATGTGATAGAGTCATGTGACATTTTATTGATTTATATCCATATCCTAACCATAGGATAGAGATGCCCGTGTTTATTTAAAAACTAAGGACAAAATATTATATAGAAATTGAACTGGTTTTAGATCTATATGTCTATACAAGCAAGTATATGTTGTTTTAGTTTGGGCTGGATAGATTGATAGTATAATAGAGAGGTAAATGATCTGGAAGAAGAATGCATTAAATCTAAAATGTCTAAGTGCATTGGTAAAAGCTCCTCACTGATGAGGGTCAGAAGCTTGAAATTAGTCTGGGAATATTGAGTAGGACAGCACAAGATAAGGATTTTATAACCACTATCATATTATGATCTTTGGCAAGAGAATTAGGATACAGATTAATTAAATACTATGTGTGAATGTATTGAAAACATATGAGTTGTGAACATGAAGAAAAATAAAAATATCTGTCTCTCTGGACCTGTCTATTTGACAGAATATTGTTGATAATGATGATGATCATATTGCATCTATTATTACTTATCAAAGCTTATAGTAAGTGGCATAAAGGAAACATTATGCTGATATAACAGCAATATGTAAGTGAACATCATCTGATGGAGTTATATGACATTTTATTAAAACATGGACAACGAATAATATGACATTTTATTAAAACATGGACAATGAGTAATAAAATTAGGAACAGATTGAAAATATTTAAGTTGTGATCCTGAAAAAAAAATGGAAAAATCTGTTGAATGAATAAAATAACAAATGAATATGTATTGAAAGGAGTAAATGAAAAAGGAAGATTGATTAAAAAAAAAGCAGAGAGAGAAAGAGAAACTACATTGGACATATATTAAGAAGAAATTATACTTTGATGAAAGACATTTTGGAGGGAATGTGTGGAAGTAAGAGTAATGGTAGAGGTTGACATTGTTTGATGATATAAGAGATAGGAAGAGTTATGTGGAATTGAAGAGCTGGGCAATGAAGAGAATGGAATGAAAAAATTGATAATGTGACTACTTTCGGGACCTGTCTATTTGACAGAATATTGTTGATGATGATGATGATCATATTCCATCTATTATTATTTACCAAAGTTTATAGTAAGGGGCATAAAGGAAAAATTATGCTGCTTTAACAGTATTAGTGAACATCATGTGATGGAGTTATATGACATTTTATTAAGTTTAATCACAAGGAGACTCGTTGTGATTAACTAAAAAATACAGTGCTTGTGAATTTTTATTTTTTTGGAATAAAGTAAATTAATACTAAATACAATATTTGTAAAAAAAAAAAAAAAGTGAGGTGGTTTGATCAAATGTCTGATATGGTTCACTTTTTAAAAAAAGCTACTTATACCTTGCATAAACAGTACTTGTCTGACATTCTTAAACTATAATCTATGGTGTGATATTTTGTCATACGATTTTGTATAGTCTCTCTCTATATATATATAATTTCAAAATAATAATAGTTTAATATTATATACATTAAAGTGATTTTCAATTATATAATTTAAAATGTTTATATTTGAAACAATGAAAGTAATTAAAAAATTTAAAACTTGAATACAAACAATAAATTTAAATCACTGTATAATAAATGAATCTGTTATAGATTTGTAAGAGAACAATGATAATAGCTTTCTAGAATCAAAAGCATACATTATTCTAATTTTTTTATAATCAAATAAGTATTGGTAATAAGCCACTAAGATCTTTACTATAATTATAAAGTTACCATTTAAAATATACACATTATAGGATTTAGTAAATGATGTTTAGTTTAGCTCATTGTTTGTTTCCTTCTTGGTTCAATAAAATATTAAATATGATGATTTGTTATGTGATTAATTAATGTTTACATGTAATCGTCTATAAAATAAATATAACTAGTATATATTACAATAATAATAATGAATATAATTAAAATGGTTTGATTTTAAAATAAAATTTTAACAAATAAAACAATATAAAGAGTAAATTGTAAAATAAATGTACAATTAAAAATCTCATTGCTTATTTATAAATAATTGTAGTTATTATGTTCACATTAACAATGTGCAATCATAAATTCAATAAATGAAATTAAAATTAATGCTACTATTACTTATTTTACATAAATAAAAGCTATCCTATCATAGATAGTGCAATGATGTACTGAGGATTTAGATTTAATCTCAAACCAAGCTTCATCACATTGTTTAGTAAATAAAATTTATTTTATAAAGTGCAAACAGTATTGAAATTAAACTGAGAGACTACAAATCTCTCACGCTCACAACCAATCAGATCATAAATATGAGACAGAGAATTTAACAAGAAAAAGGTGGTCCACCCTATTCTTTACTTGTCTTTGTATATATTCAAGCCAGTCTAAAGTACTTAGATCTGAAAGACAAGTAAAGAATAGGGTGGACCGCCCTTTTCATGTTAAATTCTCTGTCTCGTATTTATGATCTGATTGGTTGTGAGCGCGAGAGACTTGCAGTCTCACGTTTAGTAATAATGTGAATCTATAATGTTTTGTACATAAAAAATTAATTTTCATACCTATTACTATGAAATTAAAATCTGATTAAATAAAAGTCCATGACAAATTGCTACATACAAATACTCAATGCTATATCTAATATTTTCAAACAAAATGGAAATATTATTTTTCAACATTTAACATTAATATGTAATAATAAACACTATATGAATAGAATATTTGCAATGAAAAAAGCTTACAGCACCTTTAACCATAACCATGGGAAGGGCAGCAAATGAATATAAATCATATTGCAATAAACATATATCATTCCTAATGTCTAGATTTCTCCTTACAAAATTATCTCAAACTTGTTATCATAATAGTTTCATAATATTAGATATAAATAACAAAAATAAACAAAAATTTAATGTAATGCTTTAATTTACCATGCACTAAAAAATGATTAAAAATATAAAATATTATTTTAGGTGAAAAATGTTTGACATTTTTGCTTTTGACTGGAAACACTTTTTTTTTTTTTTTTTTAAAAAAAAGCTTACCAAAACTATGTTATAAATGAATGTCACTTAATACATATAATTTTACTTTAAACCACTAAACATCTCATGATCACTATCTCATACTAGCTTTGCTTTGCTTTGTTTTGAATTGTTTAATAACAATTATGTGCTAGTATGAGATAGTGATCATGTGATGTTAAGTGGTTTAACACCAATCCTGCCTAATAGGGTAGTGGTGGCTATGGTTGTTAAACAGCCAAAGACACCAAAATATATGGGTGCTGAATTGAGTTCAGACCCATATGACTATATAAGCTATTGAGCTTGGATTGAAAATATTAATTGGGTTTTCAATTTCATTCTCATAGTTTTGTAGTTAAATAGAGTTAAAAGGTGGCTGCTGGAGGGTTGCATTAGATCCTAAGATCTAGGTGCAGTGCTTTCAGATCCAAGGCTCCTCACTGATGAAGGCCACAAGCCAGAAACTAGTCTGGGGATATTGGATGAGTAGGCACTAGATAGGGATTTTATGCACAAGCCTTCTGGCATCCATTGATTGCTCCTATTAGCACAAGATGGCACTACTATATGAAGAGTTTTGCTTTGTTTTGAATTGTTTAATTTTACTTTAAATCATTTTACACTTATAATGTATACGTATCACTAAATATTTCTACAGTAGAATACTATACATATATACCATATTTAGTATGTGTATATAAATATATATGTATAATAAATCAGTAACTAATTTACTTTTTTTTTAAACTGACATTTTTTTTTATTTAAAAAAAAAATTAATGTTAGCAAAACTATATTGTAAACTACATTTTCTTATTTTAACATAAATAAAAGAAACATTGAATTTCTAAGAGTAGTTTTTAAATTTGATACCAAAATATTTACCCCACCCCCCATGACTATTCTTTCATATCATCATCTATTTAAAATATTATGTTGTCCTATCATTTTAGTAGATATTTTTAAAAAATGTATAAAATTTCAACAAATTATAATGAACTTAAATCTATTAAACCTCAATTTTAAAATGTTATTATAATTTTAAATTGAAAGTAAAAAAATCTATAATGCCTTACTTAAATACATATTAAACTTCTAAGAACAATTTTTAACATTGATACCAAAATATTCCATATTTACTCACACTGTTCCACAGTTAAAAAATAATTAATCTACCAAAAAATTAGTGTTCCATATGGATTTGACTGGAATTTCTTATTTATTGACCAACTTTTGAAGCAATTCTTTTGGATTCAAATCTATTAAATCTCAATTTTCAAATGTTATTATAATTATAAATTGAATGCACAAAAATCTCTATACTGCCCTCTCACAAGTCTTACTTAAAATGTATTACAGTTCTAAGAATTTTTCAATTTAATACCAAAATATTCAATATTTTCCCAATCTTTGTTACATATCTAAAAAAACTAGGTCACCTAATAAAAAGATTAGTGCCATATATTGATTTGTTTAGTATTATTTATTTATATACCAAGTTTGAAGCAATTCTATTGAATTTAAAATCTATTAAATCTCAATTTTAAAATTTAATTCTAACTTAAAAATGATTCAAAAATTTACAAACATACAAACCAACATATTATAAATTAAATAAAAGCATTTAAAAACAACTTGTATATAATATATATGTTATAATCATAATTATATATTGAATTATTTCAATAATATAGCTTTAATTTGTAAAATGTTTTTAAAAAAAAATTTGAACTTTATTTAAATTTTACAAATACAACCAACTGTTAATAATGGTACAATCATTATTATATAAAACAATGTTTAGAGTGATATTATTTTTCCTCTCTTCATCAAAATGTTATCTGGACAAGTAGACTATTCTGACAAAGGCAACATTCTTTACTTTTTCTTTAGAGGAAAGTTAATGACTGACTTCTAAACATTATTGATTATCAAAGTAGTTTGACTTATGGGGTATTTTTCATTGTGATATGAGCAGTTCTTTAAGATTTCTTCTTTTTACTTTATCCTCTTTAACTAGTATTCTTATCTTTTCTCAAGTGAACATATGTTTATTAGTATACTTATGGTCTATTTCTTAACATTACTTTATGCTTTTTAAATAATTTTCAATGAAGCAACTGGTTTCACAAATATATGCACTTCTTCATTTACAGTATTGGTGTTTTAGTATTTCACATGTGTAGAAGTTAGGATTTCTCTCCAGTAGACTATGGCTTTGGAATGCTGTTCTGATATTACTTGGATTATAGATCTTCTTTAGTTTGTCTAATATTCCTGGTATGCATGGATATATTACTGTATATATAACTGTTTTGTCTTTTGGTGTTTTTCTGTTCATTTCTACAAGCCACTGATTTCTGAACACACTACTTTTTCTCTAATTCATAGTGTTAATATAAGTCCAGTTTTTATGTTTTTGTCATGATTGGATATATTTGTTAAGTATTCTCTAGTATTTGTGAATTTTCTATAAACCATATAATTTTGAATTTGTCATAAAGAAATCTTGTCACATAAACATCTTTGAATGGAATTTTTGTTTTTGTTCGTAGTATATTGTGAATTTAACAGAAGAAAAAATATCATTGCTATATGTTCAGTTTGTTTGTAATAGGGTTTTATTGTGTATCATACAAAAAGTGTACATAATAATTAGGATTTTAGATGGAACTAGAATAGCATTCATGGCTGTAGTTTCAAATTATTTCCTATAAATAATTCTGATCAGGGGTGATAGTGATAAACCCATAGTGATTCCTTGATTTTGTTTGAAAAATTCTGCACTGTATTGAAAATATGTTGTTTTGCATATTCAGAATGTGAAGATTTTCATTATACTATCAAAGGGAAGAATAGTTCTAGTTTATACATTATAAAATAAAAATCATAATGCCATGTAAAGAATCCTAACCTTTACAGAAATTAAATTTGACTTTCTGAAAAACAAATACTGCATTAATAAAATATTATGGGTATGTAAAAGACTTATGTCAATAAAAGCAGTTGTACCATTGAAAAATGATTAAAAGAGCACAATGTAATGATTAGAGATCAAAACCAGATGTTTCTAAAATAGAAGATCATGCCTAAAACAATCAATACACAAACACACACATTCAACTGGGAAAAGATAAAAAATATTGAATAGAGAGGAAAAAGTAAAAAGAAAAGAATTAAAAAAAACTGCTCCCATGTCAAATTCACAAGTCAAACAACCTAAAATGATAAACACTTTAGAAAACATTAATTAATTTTGGCAAAGTGGACAAAATAACTTAATTGGTTATAATACAATTTTTAATTTAGTATTCATGAATCTAAGGTTCGCCAGTTTGATTTTAATGCTGGTACTGCAGCTAGTCAGGTCAATACCCTTGAAGGACTATAATACTACTTGAAATATTATGTTACATAATAATACACGTTATTTCTAACAGTTGAATGTATCTGAAAAGTTTAAATAAAATTTTAATTAAAAAAATCAATTAAAAAAAATCGATGCATTAATGTAAACACGTTATAATCATATTACAAAATCACAGTATTGTTCGGCTACTAATAAACCATAGTTTGTAATAAAATCTAGATAATGGAAATGATACCAAAATTTCTGAAAAGCCAAAGTATTTTTATTTGTATTTTTATATTGGACTATTTCCATCATCTAATATGTGTGTTGAATGTCTTTAGAAAAGTTTAATTTTATTTAAATATTCCAATGAATGTATTTGGAATATTTAAATAAAATTAAACTTTTCTAAAGACATTCAACACACATATTAGATGAAGGAAATAGTCCAATATAAAAATAAAACTAGAACACCATCATCACTAACCTTCAGGAGAACACAAAGTATTTTTATGTTTAAATAAAATAATAATTATGTTATCATTTTGTGATTTTATCGGAACTTCATTTTCTATATTTTTCTCAATTAAGAAAAAAGAAAGAGCAATAAACATAGTAAATTTAGAGAATAGAAAATTAAAACTGTAAATGAATAAAAGACAAATTTAAATGTATTGAAGGGTAAATATATATAAAAAAAAAAGTATTAGAAAAAACTGTATGAGTGTTAGGCAAAAAAAGTTGATAGATCATCTTAAGAAAAATAATAGTTCAAAGTTTTTAAAGAGGAAGATTAAAAAATTGGTTTTGAAATATATATCTTATTTTGAAAAACAACTAATAATAATGTAAAAAAACAAATAATAATAATGTACATTAATGTTGTAAACATATTTAACAATAATGATCTCATAGTTTGATGCAAAGAGCTTCATTATTTTGTATTGTAACTGTAGATTGAGATGCTAAAATTTATTATAATAAGATAAATAGATGAAATACACAGGCTTATATATACCTGTGTCTATATATGTAATAGACAGGGTATGAGCACAGACTTTCACATGACCCACCACCCTCCACACTATCTCATAATACTGATACACCTGAACACACATATGTCAAAAAGATAAATAATCACCAATATACGACATATGTGTGTTCAGATGTATCAGTATTATGAGATAGTGTAGAGAGTGGTGGGTCATGTGAAAGTCTGTGCTCATACCCTGTCTATTATAAGAAGATAAAGCAAGCAATAGAAAATAACCATTAATAATAATAATAAATTAATTATTATATCTTGATTATTATCTTGTTTTAATTTGCATTAGAATAAAGAAATTAATAAATGTAAATACAATAATGATATAATTATTATTATGAGGTGTTATAAAATTGACACCAATTCCAGAAATCATATGAATAGCATTTTAACAGAATGATTTATCAATTATTTCATTATTCAGGCTATTCAAATAGTCAGTTATTTATTAATGAAATTCATCCATTTCATTTTTGATCATACTTATTTTTCTTCATTATTCACTTTTTTAGAATTATGCACTATTTTTCTTAATAAATTAGGTCATCTCATAATATTAAAAACAAATTGTGTCAAATGAATGAAAAATTATATAACTTCCAAAAACAGTTGTCCTCATTTTACACTAGAACCTTGTACTGTAAGCTTGTGTGATTATAAACAGAAGACAGCTCTATAAATAGAAAACTGTTCTTGGGATCATATAAATAATCAGATGAGAAAGTCAAACAATATTTTATGGGAGACCATCAATAATCATGATTAAACAGTTTTTGCATTAAGTGATCACTGGTATAAATAAAATTCAACATTAGCCCTAAATTTGTTTTTATCTATATTGTTTTTGACATCCTCTAATAAAGTACAATTTAGTATACTATTTATATATTTATAAAAACTTTTCCAATTTATATTTTCATTTAATTATATTCTCTTTAAATCATCTGACCATCATAATTGGAATAGGTAATTATTTTGTTTTAATAATTTTCAGTATTATAGAAAATCTAACTAATTCCCATTTGTGTAAATTGTACATTTAATTCAATATTGCATTACATTATTTTTTAAAAAATCAGTCATGTAGCTTAAATAATAATTTATTCCTAATCCAAACATCTACTTTTGAATTAAAAATTGTATTACCTTAAATAAAAATATTTTTATAGAATAATATATATTGATGAGAAAAAAAATGCTGCTTTAAAATAAATTATATATATAATATTGATTATATCACGTGATAAAACAAAATTTCATTCAAAAATTAAATTTTAGTATTTTAAAATTTTAAACATTTATCATAGTTCCAATTTTTAACGAAGCATACAATCATTGACTAGTTTAATTAATTACTTTTATTAACTGTCGATTATTACTTTACTTCTTTTTTATTGTATTAATATTTTATAAAAGCTATTTATTACTGTTGTTTACAAAAGTCTTACAATTTAATACTTCTATAGGGTTAGTTATCATTTTATGAATTTTCCTGACATTTTAAAAGATAACAAAATAATTTAAAGTAATTTTATTGAAAATCAAATGTTAATAAATGGTGTACAAATTATATGACATCATTATAATCATCATCAGTCAAAATCAGTATACAATTAAATGGATATTGTAGTACTTCGCAAATTTCAAATATCAGTATATTTTCTCATAATGATCCAGAAAACGTTTTGGTTTCATTATTCCATTTCAAATTAAATTTACTCCTAGGTTATTTTGCACATTTTGGTATCTAATGGAGAATTTATTTAGATTTAATGTCAATCCTTTCTAAGTTATAAGATAATTTGGTACTTATGCATTAGTCCTGTAGGGTAGGGCAGATGGTATGCCTTTTCACATAATGTCTAACCTTGCAATCCCATCAAATAAATCCTGTGATCTCATCCAATAATGTGATAAATTTACATTTCACTTATTGTCTAAATTTCGTTTGGACAAGTTTTTCTTAAAGTGTTTTTTACTTCAGTGAGGATTTATTTTTTTCCAATTTTTGTATTAATTACTACAATTTTTTTAAAACAGTACAAAATGATGAACATTTGGAGTTTACCTGCTACTGAGATGGATGAGGTCAAGTAGATTCACACTTTGGATAAACAATGGCATTGTAACGTTTAAGTATGGGCCTTCATAAAGGGAATGTGGTTGGAGAGTTGCAGAATTTAATTTTTGACAGTCATCCAATTTATTTACAGCTGGGTTCACAAATTAAAATCCATAGAATGGAGGAAAACAGAGCTTGGTTTAGTGAGAAAAAGATAAAATTGGAGGCCCTAACAAAATTGTTGAAATTGATGAGAGCCTTTTGCACAAAAAGGAAAAAAAACCCAAACCAGATGAATTCTTCCAAAACAGTGGATGTTTGATGGTTTGTGCAGGGAGACCAATGAATTGTGGGAAAGAAATCAATAATTTATTCTGACTGTTGGAAAGTCTATAAAACTGTTGAATTATGAGCTGCAGATTACCGACCATTTTTGTGCAAATCATACTGGACAACATCAAAAAAATGTGTCCATCATATTGAAGAAATAAGAAAAGTAGTAATTTTTTTTTTTTTTTTTGGGTTTTGAAAATATATATATTTACTACTTATTAGCATTTCTGGTGAAGATCCCATGCAAGTGTTATATTGCACAATCATGTGTTAAGTAAGTCTCCATTTTGGGAAAAATAAAAAAATTAACTTTTAGTCTCCATTTTGAAACAAAACTTTATCCACTTAAAATAAAGTAGAACAGATGAATTGATTGTTTCATTGACACAATTCCTGTTATATATTACATGGTAATTATTGTATGTGTATATTTTAAGTATTTTGTAATTTAGTGCCTGCTTTGTTCCTATTTAAAGTAACATTTGGGAATTGCATAAAACTTTTTCAGATTTATTTTTGTATGAAATTCATATTTTTAGTATTGTTAGAAATTAATATTTTTAGTATTGTTACATTTAGTTTGGTACAATTATTATCATGTATTAGAACTGCTATGCCTTTTCACATACATATTCAAACTGTTGATAACTTTGTAAATCTTGCAAAAATATCATGTACACATGGTCCATTTTGACAAATTTATCATTTTAAGTTTGTACAAGATCCAAGTGCACACATTATTTGATCAGATCATAAGATTAGAAAGTTATTAGTGGATTGATGCAAATGTGAAAAGGCATAGTAAGTCTAATATGCTGCAGCTCTAATACATAAGTAACAAAAATTCTCTTCAACACATGTTTTTACCAACTGAATGTTTTTTGTGAGATAATAGTTTGTAGTATCTATTAATTTTCTCAGTAAATATTAATTTCTTATCACATATGTTTTTAGCACATTTAACTCTTTCATTTTCAACAAATGTAAAAATGAAAATGATAAATTTTGAAATATAAAACAATTCATTGTTTTGGATATTGATGCCCCCATTTTGAGCACCAAACAATTTGTTTTAAATTCAAATAATTAAAAATATATATTTTCACTCAGTTATGATATTGATATAAACAACTTAGAACATATTTTTTATTATTTCCCTGGATTCTATTTGTAAAAAAAAGTTATATTGCTTATATATTTCCATGCTATATGATATTAAAAATATAGTATTAATTTGACAAGTATTCCTGTTATTTTGTTCAATTCCCTATTTATTCCAAAATAAAATCCACATAATTATTTATAAATGTAACTATTAATGAAACAAACATATAATAATAATAAAATCAATATTCATAATTTACTTCAGAAAATGTATACTTGTTCTTCCAGGCTGACTTAAGATTTCTCACAAATATTACATTAAAAATCCTTAGTTTGTTAATAATGCATAGCCACATAATTGCTAAAATGGATTCTTACATAACAAATAAATAGTAATCATAACAACTAAACCAAATGTAATTTTTTTCCTCTGTTACTTTCCCCAATATTTAAGATTAATATAAAATGAATATTCATGCAAGAATTAAACATTATTATTATTATCATTATCATCATCATCATTATAAATAGTCCTAATTCAATATTTATTATTTAAACTTAACAGACAATGCATCCAAAATAAACCACAATCAATACTATAATTTTTAATTATTATTTCATGCTCTGTAATATCTTCTTTATGCTGTCTAGTAAAAAATATATATTTGAACTACTAAAGCATTTATTTAGTCTAAAACTTGGGCAATCTAATGAAAATTAAATTTAAAAAAAAAAAAAACATTTTAAAATTTTGGGATAATATACAAGTTTGTTGATCTTGTAAATTTTGTTTTTATTTATTAAGATGGAGTCTCTTACATTTATATAACCTGAAATAATATTTGTAAAAACATTAGGTATTATTTAAGATTTTTTTTTTTTTATAAAGTGTGTTGGCATTATTTTTTTTTTATATATATATATAATTTTATAAAACCTTTTTCTACTGCTAATCTATGACTAAATTATTCAAATTCCAATCCACGGTTATAATTTAAAATTGATAACCCTAACATATCAAACAAGGGTCTGCATGTGCTTTCCCAAACTCTCATATATGACATTGTAGCTTTTTTCAATATTGATGTTAAATGTTCTGCTATTATTAAATGTAATACAAGTCTTTATAATAGGCATGTCTGAGAATCTTTTTGAAATTAATTTATAATTGAAAATATTAGCTGATGATTATTTCAACCCTGATTTCCACATTTTTTCTCGGATTTCAAGCTTGAATTATCTGATTACAAAATTTTGAGGTGTTCAAATTTAACAATAACTTTGTTCTAAATTGAAAAAAAAAATTATTTAGTTCCAAAATATTTCTAGCTCTCAGGTATTATTGTATAATCCAGGCAGTCTTATTAGAATTGAAGTTTTGAATTTCAGAACATTATACAAGTTACTGATCTTATATCTTTTGTTTTCATTTTAAAAAGTTATTATTTGACAATATTTTATTTCAATAGTAAAGATGATAATGATGTCATTATTAAGAAAAGTTTACGTCTGTTAAAGGAAAAAAAAAGTGTGTGTATGCTCTTTTTGGCTAATTTAAATTTTTTTGCTAAGATGATATTGAAATTCTTCTATACACTTATTATCAGCAGCAACAATACCATCTACTCACAAATAAGTATGATTCATTCCAAATCTAAAAGAAAACAATAGAAAAAATACTAGAAATCTATTGTTGTGATAACTATTCAAACATTCCATAAACAAAAACATATCTACATAAAGAATACACTGGTCCATTATTCTGTTTAAATATTTTGTGATGTTATCTTTGAACTTCTTCTGCAGATAAATTTTCTTTCTAAAAAAAACTTTAATAATTTATATAATTATAATTCTATTGTATTCTATTCTTTGCCATATCTGTCCGATGAAAGCAATCGATGCTGTACTTCTTTAAAATGTCTTTAAGATAAACTTTATGATACAAACAGGATCTGTTTCTCTTATAAAAATAATGTTCAAATGTGTTATATATATATATATTAAGGAAATCTTGTATTGTTCATACATTTCACATATCCAACTTAATAAGATGATGATTTTACAGTAGTTGACTCTATAATATCATATTTAGGAAGTTAAAAAACATATTAATTGCTCTTATGATCTTGCCACTGAATTTTCAAAATGTTATGGATTATTCTTAAAAAAATTTCTTTAATATCTTTATATTATATAAATAGGGGATCCAAATGTTACTTTGATATATATATATAAAATAAATCAGATAACAACTCTATAATCAACTAATTTAGTTCAGTAGCTATTTCACAATATTGAATTTTCCTATTTTTTAACTTGTTAAATCACTACAGCAATACTCATTGGATATAAAAAAAATTCAAATTAAAAAAAACAGAAAATTTAGCAAATGAAAGACTTTAGGTCAACATGGGGGTGACAAGAATCTCGGCCTTAGGGTGGCCTCTGAGCAATCCATCATCAGATTTTCAATTGGATGGATGGTTGAAGAGTTGGAGTGTGGAGTAGATTGAAGCCTGTCCATTAAAGTATGAGGTTTGGCTATCTTAATATATATCTGAGCACTTATAGCATATATGTGTGGAGATGATAATCTGGACCAACTGATGATTGATGGTTTAGCATGAAATACATATATTGGTGATTATTTATCTTTTCAACATATATGTGTTCAAGTGTATCAGTGTTATGAGATAGTGAGGGTCATGTGAAAGTTTGTGCTCATACACCCTGTATATTACAAATGAAAGGTGAGTAGATTTCTCTTTTCTAGATAGTCTTATTTCAATTCCAAACAACTTATCTGCACTAAAATTTATTTAAATTTCAGTATTAAATTTACTTCACTAAATGTAGTTGTAATAGCTGTTTGGTGATAAGTTAGAGTTTTTACATATCAAACATATCTTCTTTTTCTCTATGACATATTATTAAATAGCAAAGTTCTAAATTATTATGAAAAACAACATTAGAATTAAAATAATTCTGTTAATTTTTCATTCCTGTTATTTTTGATTACATCCTCTCATTTCTTAACAAAATGAAATATTACTTAGAATTTGCATTCTAGAGACATATATTAATCGAGATATCATCAAATATTGTTAAAAAAATAATAATTAATTTTGTCAAATCATTATTTTGAAATACTCAGTATTTTTAAACATAATTTTCTATCGTATTTATAACTATCAGTTGTAATTCAGACTTCTTAAAAATTGTTTTGAAATAATAATTTGATTTTCATTATTAAATATGAATTATAACTTTCCAACTTCTACAGAATTAAAGCTAAACTCTACATTTATTTCTTTTAATCTCAAATTTAAAAAAAAAAAGGCAGATCTGAAGGACACATGACTTTCATATATTTCCAAAAAAAAAAAAAAAACCATGCAAATGAGATAACATTTTTACATAGTAAAAAAGATAAAGTTTTTTTTTCTTAACAGGACATTACTTGTTTCTCAAAGTTTACTAAATTAATAAAAACAGTTCCTCTCTCTCTCTACTTTAATGTCATTTATCGTAAATTTAGGTTATCAGTGGTTAGTAGTTAGTAGTGCAATTCCCCAAAAATAGTTTCTGCCTAGTGCCTTTACTAATGAGGTCTTGAAATTCAAATCTGGAAACAATGCAGTTATATATCTGACAGCTATATTAACTTCTTTTTTACTCTCAAACCTTTAGCTTGAAATAAAAATAAAAAAATCTATAAAATTTTGAATTGAAGTTAAGCTCTGATAATATGTTGGACTATTTCCACCATCTTTAATAAAATGTTGAATGTCTAGAAATTTTAAACTTTATTTAAATTTTTCAAATACAAACAACTTCTTAATAATAACACACAAATAGACAGCACAGGTTAGTAATTACACAACATTTCAAGTAACATTAGTCTCTAATCTTATTTAGATGTTTCTGGCTTGACCTTTAGATTCTAGAATATCAAATTTTAAGACAATGTTCTAACCAACTGAGCTATTCTGTCAAAGGCAACAGCTAGTAAAATAATATTGGATAAAGAGGAAAAGATACAAAGACGGAAATTCAAGAAAGCTGCTCATATAACAATGACAAATAATCCTATAAGTCAACACAATATGGCAATACACAATGTATGGAAGCCTCTAATTAACCTTGCTCTTGGAGAATTTGAACCAACTGACATATATAAATATATGAAATTTCTACTATCTAATGCCTTTGACAGAATTGCTCAGTTGGTTAGAGCATTGCCTTATAATTATATATTCAAGAATCTAAAGGCATAGTGCAACTCCTATGATAATATTGTCAATGGTCAGGTCAGTAACATCTGAAGAAGAGTGGAGAATAATACTATTCAAATTTTTGTGTAATTACTAACCTGAGTTGTCCATTTGTGTGTTATTACTAACAAGCTGTTTGTATTTGAAAAGTTTAAATAAAGTTTAAAATTTTCTAGACATTTAATGATAGATGACAGAAATAGTCCAACATATTATCACATCTAATATATCATCATCACAAACCAAAAGACAAATACTAAGTTATGCCCTGTTTGTATATTTATATAGATCAGAGTTTGCTTGCTTGTTTGTTTGTTTTTTTTCAAAATTAAATTTATCATATTTACATAGAAAGTTATAAAAATAACAATAAATATATTTATCTGAGAGATTATATTAACAAATAATGTATATAAGATAATACAACCATTAAATAACCCTACTGAAAAGAAAAGACTTTTCCACTAAGAGAATGTTTGCCAACATCTGAACTGGAAGTTTTTTTTAGCTGTTTAACAAGTAAATTATAGCTATTAACCAATATTAAATGACTGGCTAAATTTATTTTGGGATAACTAATAGAGAAAAAAAAATTCAAACCTGTTTGGAATGAGAAAAAATTTCCAAATTTTACCTGACTCAGACTTGGATTTCAAACCATATATACTAATTATTGTGCCACATACATATAATAAGGTTATAGTGTTCACAGTAAAACAGTTTGGAACAATTGCTATGTTTATTAATTAAGCCAATAATGAAATTCATATAAATGTCAGATATACATTAAAAAACCCAAAATAAAAAGCAATGTTAAATATATATATATACATACAACTACAATAATTTAAATTTTTAATTCCTATTCTTACAACAGCATTAGCAACACAAATGACAGTGAAATTTTAGCATTTAATATACTAGACAATGAAGTAGATATATTTGAGACTATTTAGTATTTTTTTACTTACTATTTTCCTATTAGCCTAAATTTATAAATTTATCTATTTAATATTGTAAAATTACATCAAAAAAATAAATAGAGAATTTTTATATCTAACTGGTCCTTGAATATAGTATTTTCTCAGTCTTAAATGGATCATTTCCCTCAGTTCTATCTACAAATATTAATGATTAATCTGCATGAATTCCATGAGTAATAATTAAAATATGCACATATTAATAATATAAAGGTTCACTAAAATTTTCAATGAATCTCCAAAATTCATAAGTTGAAAATTTTTTTTCTAAAAGAAATGATAATACGCACTATTAAAATACCATGATCAATGATGAAGCCTTATCACATATTATAGAATTCTAGTGTTTGAACACTCTACCTGCTTTTAACTTGCGTATTTTAAATAATCATGTTTTTCCTCAGTAGCTGTAAGAAGCTTCCAAGTGTTATATCTTGAGATGTTTGTGTCTCATGGCATACATCAACATAGTAATGTATGTGCGCATGTGTGCGCACACACACACATATATATATATAAAGTTTAAAGGAAAAGTAGAAATAAGCAGAGAAAAATTTTTTGCAAATATTTTTTTATATTACACTGGTATAACAGTTAACAATCAAATAAAAAGTTCTAATTAATACTTTATTAATTATGATTTTGAAATTAAAACAAGCATGTTTTTATGTTACACTAAATATACTGGTAATTATAAAATTACACTATCTATTTTGATTAAAGTAATTTTTTTAATTAAAGCTTGTATAAGATATTTTGATAAAAATCCTACAAAGTTGGTTTTTAAAGGATTAAGGTGAATTGAAAAGATTTATTAACTTTTTTGAATGAATATAAAGAAAACTTTTAATTAATGATTTTTAAATTCCACCCTCGACTATAAAAAGGTTGGAAAAAAGATTAGAAGATAATTTTATAGATTATGACAGCATAATGACTATGAAGTTATAAATGAAGGCAAAGGAAAATATATCCAGCCGCTACTAGTGTCACAACAGTAGAGTCTGAATTCACATAAAAGCAAGACCAAATTTTTGTATGGTTCATAGACCATATATTTGTATATAAGATGGCTTAGAGACAGAAATGAGCTCACTGCAGACCAACAATTACCAGTCTATATCTTTCCTGAGGATGACAATAAGACTGTCTACTGTTTTAGAAGGAACAAGCTTACCAAGAAAATCCATCAGCTTGCTGAAGAATTAGTTTATACATATACTGTTTTATCTATATGCAGAGAAGCACAGATAATGGTACTATGTCATATATATATATAAAGTAAAGATGGTGGAGTAGATGTTATATATTGAGAATATTATTTTAAATAATTTCTTGAAAATGACAATTAAAACCTCTAATTTAAAAGTAAAACAAGTATATAATTGTTGATTGAATTATCAGTTTGAAAACAAAGGATTGATTCATAAATGATTTTATTTTGAAATTAAAAAAAAAATCTTTCCAGACTGGAAAACAAAAGAACTGGCTAAAATATTTTAAAGACATTTACAATTAATTAACAGTAAAAAAAACTTTGATGAAGACCTGTCAAAACAAAAAAAAGTAATATATATATATATATTAATGAAAACTTATTCCATAAAAAAATAAAAGGCTAATTAATAGCTTTAATTTGGATTATCAATATTTTTTATATACACACATATGTGTGCATTTATGTATTATTAAAAATGAATTGAATTCTTTAATAAGACTATAACAATTCAAACATGTTAATTTTTATACAAGCACGTGTGTGCTGATATATAGTTGTTTTATGTAAACCTATTGAAATATATATATATATATAAATTACAATGTGATGGCTTAATTTTTTTGTATTTTAATGAATTTAATGTCATAAGCATTGCTGCCACTGATTCATGGAAATTAAAATTTTTTTGACTTCTTTTTAAAATTGCAAAAAAGCCAAAATGATGATGTATATAAAAAAACTATCATTCTCTATGGCTTGAGTTCCTTTTTAAAATGGCACATCACATATTAAAATCAGACAAAATTTCAATTTTTTATTAATATTTTTATTAATAAGTTCCATTCAGTTTACTAGATTGCCTGAAGAAGACAAAGGCACAATTTTGGTACTGGCCACACTCATTAATAAAATGGATTCAAAAAGTTTTAATGATTTATAATTTCAAGGCCTTCATCTTGAAAATAAACATAATATCAGTCATAAGTATACAATTTTAATTTTTTTATTATTCGAATATTATTATTTTTTTATTATTTGATAAATATATAATTTATTAATGTGTTTTCATTTGCATTAGTGTAGTATATAAATTATACTTCTATTCAAATTCCACTATAACAAAAATAGTGATGTATGTACAACGTAATTTTGGGACACTGATTCAAGTTTAGACAACATTATTTTATAGACATAATGATTCTCAAGAGGTTTAATAATTTATTAGTGTGTTTATATTTGTATTAGTATGTTTGTGTTTGAACTTTCATGCCTGTGTTTTTATAACAAATAATAATTTGTATACATAAAATTAAGGTATTATAGAGCAGTGCAATGTAAATTTTAAGACTGATTATCAGACATACAGAAAGGTTACATTTGAAAAAGCAATCACAAAATTTACTGGGCATAGTATCATCTGAAAATATAACCTCTTAAAACCAACAAAAAGAGATTTCAAGTGGTGTGTGTGGTGATAGCCACAATGGTTATGTATACAATATGGAATTGTATGTAGGCAAAGAATCAAATCCTGATTTTTGCATGTGCCTTCATACTCATGCTGTTCAGTCAGTAGTTTTGCCACATCCATCACATTATTTTCAAGTCTATAACTAGCAAATTAGTTATATGCAAATAAATTATATTTCTGTTGGACAATAAATATTACAAGATAGAATCACTGCTGTGCACAAAAATATAAACAAGACTGGTATACATACAGACAATAGCCTTCAATTTCTCATTTTGGACAGACAAGAAGCCAATTGCTATGATGGCAAATGCATATCCACCTTCTGGAAATGATTTATTTTGTCTTTTATTAGGGTGAATCTTTTTTATAGGCACTTTGAGATTTTTTAACTTTTGGAGTACAAGATAGAAATGAAGAATTCTTATGTTAGTATTTTTTAAGTTCTGAAGCTATGGATTATCTCAGGTAAGAAGTATTATATATGGTTTGAATGAAAATTTTGTGAGAAATACAAAGAAATTATCAATAAAGATGTAATTCTAAACTTAGTTAATGATAAATTAAAAAATTATGAACAAACAATAAAATAATTTTTTTGGATGATGAAATTTCTTTTTTTCCCCCTTACTTTTTTAATGGTAATCACTATTTGTCTTAGCCTTACTGTTTTTCTTAGTTTTTATATTTTCTGTCAATATATAGCACTTTGATCTATCATTAATAAAACTGAAATTATTGTGAAAATTGTGTCTCAAGACAGTTTTTTAAAATATTCAATATGGTGGCAAATATCCTGATATAGTTAATCAAATTCAGAATGCTTAATTTATATTTGTAGCCATATTCTACTGACCTTAGTTTTATTTTAATTTTTTGTTATTAATAAATTTATATTTTATTGTTAAAATTATTCCAGTGAATTTACTTCATCCTAAAATAGTTTTAAAATAATATATGTTGTCTCTTGTTCACAAAGTTGTAGAGCTTTTGCTCACTGAGCTGGATTCATGCATAATAGGCTATTATATAAAAGGGGTTTATAGACACCCAGCTGATAAAGATTTCATTACTCCTCTAATGCTGCATGGTACAAAGGGAATATCTTTTAAAGTCCATGCAGTACATTTTATTTAGTTTAGTATTTATTAGAAATTAAGTTTATAGTTGGGCAGTACATTAATAGTACTAAATGGCCAGGGAATTGATGATGATCAGCATGATTTAGTATCCTAGCATTATTGTTTTAATTGTTATACTTTATGGATTAGCATTTAAGTTTGTGTAGCCAAATAATTGTTTAAATAATCTGCCTTAAGCTGGCTGGCAAGGGCTAAATAATTAGCCTGTTCTATAGTAGACCCATTTTAAATCCGGTCAGAAGATTGACTGTTAATTTATTTTTATTGTTGATCATTCATGATAATGAATGATTATTGCTTTTGGGTAATGCTAGAGAAACGTATAGCTACTTATAGTTAGGTCTGTGTTGATCTATCATTGCTCATAGCTATTCATTCTATATTTTGTATATTTAAATTTGATTCTTTGACTTGTGGTTGTTGATGATGATTTATCCCTGAGTTCCATACTGTTTAACAATACCAAATATAAATCACTCTTTGGATATTGCATAATAAAAAAACAATACAATATATTGGCATCTTAAATTTTTTTTTTTTTTTCAAAATAATGTATAATATTTATGGAATATATAGGGTATATGAGCACAGACTTTCACACAACCCACCATTCTCCACACTATCTCATAACACTGATACCCTTAAACACATATATGTTGAAAAGATAAATAATCACCAATATACATATTTCATGCTAATCCAGCAATCATCAGTTGGTCCAGATTACCATCTCTACACATATATGCTATAAGTGCTCAGATATATATTAAGAAAACCAATCTTCATACTTTAATGGACAGGCTTCAATCTACTCCACCCTCCAACTCTTCAACAGTCCATCCAATTGAAAATCCGATGATGGAATGCTCAAAGCCACAAGTATATCAGTGTTATGAGATAATGTGCAGAGGGGTAGGTTGTGTGAAAGTCTGTGCTCATATACTCTATATATTACATATATAGACACAGGTATATAATAAGCCTGTGTGTTTCAGTCAATATTTAGGGAAATAACAAAATATTGATTTAATCAAGAATAATGAAATATTGCTAAGTGTAATTATTCAATCAAATATTTTTTAATTGATAATTAAGCAATAGAGATTTTATCCTGAAATATTTGTCATTGATTTTCAACTTTCTACAAATTTAACTTATGCAGATTAACTTTTTCAAATATATAATAAATAATTATTTATAGTTCTAAAATATGGCGTGTGATAGTGAAATCACGTGATCAATTTTTTTTTAGTTCCAAACAGGCATAATGTATATATATATATTTTAGAAAACTAGCCCATAACTAATTTAGCTAATCATCCAACATTGATGACACACAAATATCTAGCTATTTTTAATTCGCAATTTAAAAAAAGGAAAAACATTAAATTTCTCACCACCAACCACTACTAATCCTGACGAATACCTTCACTTTCTCTGGTTGTTAAAAAATACATTTTCTCTACAATAAAAAAAGGTACGTGATTTTTTACCTACATATTTGTAACCCTCTCATATAAAATAAATATTAAATTTACCTATAATACAGGTATGCAGTATTTAGGTCTTGTAAATAATCTTATAAAATTGAGTAGATATATTTTTCTCTGTTAGATGTGTAGTACTTTCTCCTTATACATACAACGAATAAGTTAAATGAAGAGAATAATTTCAATTGATGTATAAACATTAGTAAATATTTTTTCTTCTCTTAAAAAACAAAATCTAGAAATAATAATTACTTTACATGTTTATATATATGAATCTAAATAGAATTTCTTGTTTTACCTTTCAAAAGGGGAGGTGAGATGTATGCATGTTAAAAAAATAAAAATTTTTGTACTAAAGTTCTTAATGAAAGGTTCTCCATCAAGTTTGAGTTAGCTGGAGCATAAAAATTTACGATGCCTGAGGAGAAATCTACGTTTTTAACCTTTTTTTTTTTTTCCATTATTTTACTTAATAAGATTTTCTTTCCAAAAGCATTATTTCTCTCAAAAGTATGTTATTATCTTTTAACAAGAAACATTTTGCAAAATTCCATAAAACAAAGTCACGACACATGTTAGCTATTCTGCAAAACAAATCTGACAAGAAAAATATAATCCACAAAAGAAAGAAAGGAGAAACACTAAAAAAATAAAATAAATAATATTAGCAATCATAAATTAAAGTATCTAAAAAATATATGTGATATATTATTATGTCAACCACCACATCATACCTGTTTTTAAAATATGGATTTAAAATAATTATAAACACGATTGTCACAAGAAAAGCCCACTATTAGATTTATAATGATCATATTTATATATTATTTAAAAAACTTTGGTAAAGAATAATCTTAATATTTAAGACACCGTAAATAAGAAATGTTAAAACAAATTGTTTTAAATGGTGAAAAATAAATAATGGAATAATTTATTGCTCGGAAGTCCATGTGATGTTCAAGCACCGAAAAGGGAAAACCGGGCTATGAAATCATGCACGTGAGATCCATAATCTACCACTCTATCACAGCACCAAACCATGCAGAACATTGACAAGCAATGACAATTTTATTTTATTCTTTTCAACTTTAATCTTTTTGTCTAAATATCAGACATGTTATCATATGATACAATTATCATTTTGTACTTTAAAGGCCCTGAAATTTGCTACTTCTTAATACAGATCTTACTAAAAAATTCATTAGCATAAAGTATAACTTAAACAAAGAAGAAGTAGAAAACAATTACAAAGCATTACTATAAAGATGATCAAGTATTATTTTACTCAGATACTAAAGGATTCGTTTGATTCAGCGAACTCGTCTCCAAAAAAAAAAAAAAAAAAAAAGATAAAACAGTGCACAATTTATATTTAATCAAAAAAAAAAAAAAGTACATTATTCTCTGCGAGATTTAAAATATATTTTCAACTTAAGATAATGAAAATTTTTTCCTTTACTATTTGTTTTTGTCAAATAAATTGACACTATTTAATTCTAACAAAGTACATTTTCAAATCATATTTTTTTTAGCATCACTTCATTTATAAATTGATGAGAAATATAATGTGTAAATGCATGCGCACATGTGATGAAACTAATATGCAGGAAAATCCACTATAAATCAACAATTATCATCTGAGAAAAATAACAACTATGAAACATTATTATTTTTTGTAAGAAATGTGTTTGATTCCTGAGAAATATTGCTAAAACTAAAAAAATTTAAAAAAGCAATTTCCCCAGAGATCAAATGTCAATATCAATTACATTAAAAGGAAGACACCATCTTTGCTTTAGATGCAACAAAATTGGGTATATAGCTGAAAATTGTGAAGTTGGGAATTGTTTCAAATATGATAAATTTAATAAAAACAAAACTTGGTCAAGTGTTGTAGTTAACCATACAAATAAGGATCTAGTTGATAATGATTTAGAAGTGCAAAGTATTGAGGATAATATGAAACAAGTGTCAGATTATATACAATCATTAAGCTCAAATGACATCTGTAACAATGATGTGCATGAAATCCAATTTCCAGACGATATTGCGATGATGTGCAATAAAGAAATCACCAATCAAAGCAAAAAAAAAAAAAGGATGAATTGAAGCAAATAGATGTAACATGTTAACAGAAATATCAAAAAGTCAAAAGCATGAACAAGAGGGGAGAAAAAAACATTTCCAATAAAAGATGAGCACAAACTGTACAAGCATAGGGAAATAATGACAAATGATAAAATAAAAAAACAAAGAATTACTGTTACTGTTATAGAAGATAAAACAAAAAATGAAGCAAAGAACATAATCCAAAAATCATGAATAAAAATAATAACAGTAAATATTAGTGGAGTTAATGACCAAATAAAGTGAAAAAAATTTCAGATTGTATATACCAACAGAAGAATGATATAATTATATTAACATCAAAATTTATAACAGATATGTTAGCTAAACAAAATATAGTACTAATATCTACTCAGATACAGAAAAGATTCAGATACTAAACTTACAGACAAATTATATAATTATTTCTTTTGTCTATCAAAAAATGCTACATTATTTGATTGCAGTTTATTCAATAGCAAGAGATAAAGACATTGTAAATGTAATTCTTAATGTCCAAAACAAATTACTACAGAAACCAAGAAAATAATAATATAAAGTGGTGATCTAAACTATACATATGAAGATCTCCCAGAAGCATTAAAACATAAAATGAGTGTGGTGTCCATCAATTCACTGCATGATAAATATCCAACTAGTGCAAACTCATTTTTCAATAGGAGAACTACATCACTCATAGATTTTTATTTTATTTTGGGGCATAATAAGATGAATAATACATTTTTTTTATTTCCCTAGTAGCATTTATAGATCATCTCAGTGTATAACTAATGATAAATGACTAGAGACAAATTATAAATGCTTATAGTTATTCAATAAAAATAAAAATAAAAAACAGATGATATTAGCTTAACAACTGATCAAATTCTTTAATAATAATAAATCACTACACAAGAAGTATATACCTACCACCCTGAATAGCATGGTATAAAATAAAGAAGGAGCTTTCTGAGTTATGTAGAAAAAAATCTTAAGCAAAATTGTTGATGAACCAAATAAAACAAAGTGTTTTAGAAATACAGAAAACTGTACAAGCAGTAGCAAGATTCAAACTTAATCAAGAGTTAATACAGTCTACAAGAGAAATATGACAATTTATACCAACAAATGCAACATGAAAATCAAACAAGGAAAATTAGGAAGCTAATACCCAATTTGGGAAATTTATCAAAGCCAATGATTAACTATGCAAAAGTTTATATGTCACACACCAAGAGTATTTCTACAATAAAGGAAGATGGAAACAAATTTTTATCAGATAAACATATTAAAACTAAGAGCAAATAGAATATATATCTAAAGAGAAAATACAACAACAACAACAAAAAAAATTAAAAAAGCAAATAACCTGACAAATAATTCAATTCTGTCATCTTTTTATAAACTAATGGATTATGTCTTAAAAACAAAAAAATGTGGAAATATTTTAATCAGTTGTGTTACAAAAAAATCAATTGGACATACACAAATAACAGAGTAATATTCAGTGTGAAGAAAGAGAAGACTGTTCAGACACAGACCATGGAGGATCCGAGACATATTTTAATTGAAGATATTGACTCAAAAGACTACACCAGTTGATAAATGTTAAAATTTCATCTGCACACCATTTTATAAAAGGTAGAAGAGCAGAGAAAGCAGCAATGAAAATCCAGAAAAAAATAAAGCATACAAACAAATTAAAATTGACACAATATTATGCTATACAAACAGACGTTAAGTTAGCTTTTGACTTAGTAGGTTGGTCATATCTGCTAGAAGCATTAAATCAATTAATGTCTGAACACAAATTTTTAATTGAGGCAATTGAAAACTATATAAAAAATAGTAGAATATCAATAAAAAAAATTATGAGAAACTCCCTTTTTTATTCCGAGTAGAGAAATCCCACAGGGCTCATCAGTGACGGCATTTCCCTTCAGTATTTATAGACTCTTTGATAAAAGAAATAGAAGGATAAGTACCAATATTCAGACTGTTATGGGTATATTGAAAAAATTTCAAAGGAAAACAGGATCCTATATCCAACTAATGAAATCTGTTATATGGCAACTAGCTACAGGTAAAAAGATGCCATGCAATTATCAAGCAATGCCATCAGTTTCATTGGGAATCCCTCTTATATATGTTACAATTAGTATGAATAACTATTTAAATAGAATAATAATAGGAAAAATTAAAGCAAAAATTAGAAACTTTTCATTGATAAGACTTTACGAAGTTACAAGAGCAAAAAATATTTAATGCTATAGTAATAGGCATTTGGGATATTATGCTTCCTGGCTGAATTTATACAATATAACAATAAATAAAATAAATCATATAGCAAATAAATATATTTTGAGAAAAGCATCACACCTGCTGTTGATTTCAGTACTTCAGTTACTAATTAATCAGGGAGGCCTTACCTTATTGAACCACAATTATATATATTTTACATTACAGCAAGAACATACATCAATGTGATACAAAGCCAATGTTTTAATCCACCTATATTGAAAGTAAATATAATCAAATAGGAAAACAAAGATTCTTTTTGGCACACTTATTCACAGTATACAAAGACTTGCAAGACAATTTAAACCTAACCAGCTTGATCAATATAAAATATAAGAATTTAAAATGACAAATAAATGAGAAGGCATACTCATGGATGAAAGTATCAAGAATGAAGGTATTGAAAAACTTTCAGAAAATATGTTCCTCAATCTTATATTAAATTTATTTTCAAATTATAGAATCGACCTACTGCCAACAACATAATTAAATAGAAGAATAAATATAAATTTGGAGATTTTGTGTACGCTTTATGGCAGTGGTCCTCAACCACCGGTCCGCGGCCCGGTGCCGGGCCGTAGAAGTTTTTTGCTGGTCCGCGATAGACTGGCTAGAAAGTTTTAATAACAAAATAATAAGACTTTAAACTTTTAATTAATATAAACAATTTTTATTTATTTTTTTTCATCGCACTTTTACCTGATTACAAAAAAGAAACAGAACAAAATCTAATCAGTCATACATAAATTAATTTGTTTTTCTAGTTATCACAGATGTTTATGAGGGGGGGGGGGATAGAATTAAATTTTTTATTACTTTTCTAAAAAAATTCAAAATTAAAAAAAAAAAAGTTTTTATTATACAAACTCCATATATATATAACTTCATCTAAGGCTAAGCTGTTTACATCTTTAAGAAAATTTATCTATAGACTTCTGCTGGTCCATGAAACCTTATCCTTATTTTTGCCGGTCCGCGAAACCTTATCCTTATTTTTACCGGTCCGCAGGTGTGAAAAGGTTGAAGACCACTGCTTTATGGCACCAAAAAGGAAATGTTTATACATTTATTTAAAGAATGCAAAGCATTTAAACAGATAAAAAAAAAAAGTATTCCACGCTCCAATTATAAATTTGAAAAGATTAGTGCTACAAGAGATTAAATTTTTTTTTATCCATATAATGCAATGGTTTTGGTGCACACTTTAAAGACAATAGGGTCAATAAGGTGTGGTATGATATTTAACAATAAAAAGTACAAACTTGCTAAAAAAATTAGAAAAAGAATGGGATAAATATTTTAACCAATGATTAAGTAACCTGCCAAAGAGGGTGATGGAAATGATTTGGGAAAGAACAGGATCTACATTGTGTGAGATATGGGAATGAAATTCTTATTTAAATAACAATAGTCATCCAAGAAGTGAAAAGCATATAAATGACCATGAGGGTGAAAAAAATATTGAAGAAAGTCAAATGCAAATCAAAAATTTTATATAAATAATTGTACATATATATAGACAAAAAAAGTATAAATCTTTTTTAGTTGCTATTAATAAAGATATTACTTAAAAAAAAAATAATAATAATAATAAATAAAAATCACACTTTAGAAACACCTAAAAAATAATAAGCCTAAATGATGTGAGGATCATATTTAATTTTTTCTATTTTAGTTTAATACATTAATTATTTCATGGTGTGATTTTTCATTTAGATAATAGCAAATGAATAATGATAACAAAGACTTATTGTTTCTGGTCTTTGAAAAAGGTTAAATCAAAATATAGGAAAAGAAAAGGGGGTGCTGCTAAATAAGATAACAGCATTATATTACAATTTTTAAACTAATCTTTTAAAAAAACTTGCTGTAGTTTATCTTAAACAAAAAAAAAATAGAAAGAGGGGAGGCAGGCTAATCTCATAAGATGAAAGGATATATAATTGAATGGCAAGCAGCTCAGAAAAACAACTGATATTTGAACATCAGAAATGACAGGAACTACAAAAAAGTTACAGTACTGTTATAACTTAAATATGATTAATAGAGCAGAGAGAAAATAAAACTAATTAATTAATACATTGTACAGGCTTAAAACTGCATTTATATATGTAATATATGCGGGATTTGAACTTAGACTTTCACATGACCCATTACTCTCAGTGCCATCTCATATTGCTAACCCACCTGATCACACACATGTTGAAAAGATAAATAATCACCAATATATATATTTCATGCTAAACCAGCAATCATCAGTTGGTCTAGATTACTATCCTTACACATATATATAATTAGTGCTCAGCTTTATATTAAGATAGCCAATCTTCATACTTTAATGGACAGGCTTCAAACTATTCCAACTCTCAACTCTTCAGCCTTCCATTTCATTCAAAATCTGATGATGGAACGTTCAAAGCCCTTATTAGTGCCAAGGTTGCCATCCTACCCATGTTGACATATTAGTCATTCTGACCCCTCATGTACTGGAGAATAATCCATTTATACATACATATGCAAGGGATGGGCAGACCTATTACACACTATTTATATAAATTAATACATTGTACAGGCTTAAACCTGCATTTATATATGTAATATATGCGGGATTCAAACTCAGACTTTCACATGACCCACTACTCTCAGTGCCATCTCATATTGCTAACCCACCTGATCACACACATGTTGAAAAATAAATAATCACCAATATATGTATTTCATGCTAAACCAGCAATCATCAGTTGGTCTAGATTACTATCCTCACACATATATATAATTTTGAAGCCTGTCTATTAAAGTACGAAGATTGGCTATTTTAATATAAAGCTGAGCACTGATTCAAGACTAGATTGTATATATATATTTATTTTTTTTGCAATTAAAAATAGAAAGCTCGTAGTGTGAAATGAAAGTTGTGATGTGTCACGTCTAGAAAAGCCCAGGAACATACGCATGTAAAATTCATGGCATTCTGGTTTAGCATGAAATACGTATATTGGTGATTATTTATCTTTTCAACATGTGTGTGATCAGGTGGGTCAGAAATATGAGATGGCACTGAGAGTGGTGGGTCATGTGAAAGTCTGAGTTCGAACCCCACATATATTACATATATAAATGCAGGCTTAAGCCTGTACAATGTATACTATACATGTATTGTATATTACATTCATACAAAAAAAATATTTACAACATTAAATAAAATTACTCAATGAAAACTTATTAAAGTACAGAGCTATAGATAAAAGTATGTAAAGATAGATTCTTAGCTAGCCATTGTTCTTAGTTAATACACTTATCCATGATAATTGTAGTATTCTATATGTTAACTTAAATATGCTGGTAGTATGGTTTTAAAAACCAATTCAGTGGAATATTAAACAAAAATTAAAAATTTAATTGAATGTTAAAATATAATACTTTTCATATAATTGACAAATTTTAGAGACATGATATCTAATGTAGGAGATAAAAGGAATAAGACATTTGAATAATCTAATAACACTAAATGTTTCACATAATTAAAATGGACATTAAATTATAAAATTATGTTAAAATTATAAGCACAGTTAAATAAATTGAAAGTATCAGATATTATTAAAAATTACAAACAACAAAATTCAAAAGTATCAACAAGTCATATGAAATAAAAAATGGATTTCATCAGAAGTAATTAAAGTTTTACTAGATAAGTATTTTTATAAAAAAATATTTGAATATATAGTAAAATTTAACTATGCACATATAAACCCAGTATATATAAACAAAACCAAGAATGAATAAAAAACTAAAAAGACAATGTGAAATATTGATACTCACAAAGCTGAACCAATGAAAAAAACTATTAACCAATGAACAAATTCAATAACAGAATATAAATGAAAGATTGAAGGAGGGACTCTTAACTAATAACAAGAGCAGAAATTAATAACAGGAAAATTGAACAATGATAGCAATGACAAAAATATCATAATGTTGAATAAACTTACTATGCATACCCATAGTTTCTAAAATATATTAATTGAATAAGTTAACAGTTGTTGTCTCCTAATCAACACTTCCATAAATAGCAATGAAAATCTCAAAGTGAAAACAAATATGTAAAAGTCATCATACCATTGTAATCAAGGCATAAATATGTAAACATTATGTAACAGTTGTTGACAATAAAGTATATTATTGAAACAAAATAATAATAATAATAATAATAATAATAATAATAATAATAATAATAATAATAATAATAATAATAATGATGATGATGATGATGATGATGATGATGATGATGATAATTATTATTATTTCAAATCAAACTTTATTGTTCATAAAAAGTTAGATTGTTAAAAATACATGGTTAAAAACTACACAGCTTTGGAACAATTAGATATTATTGGTACAGTTCAAATAACTTGTTAGGCAGGCATCTAATAAATGTGAATTTGTAAACTGTGTATTTGCCTATGGTTCTATTTTCATTGTCTGAAGATTTAGTTCATCAGTTTAGAATACTTTTGATTGAATTAAATATATCCTTTGGACTATTCAATACACAGATATGGGGTTTAAAAAATTGTTGGAAAAGAGATATGTAACAAAAAAAAAAACAATTATCTAAACCAGATTTGGTTGTATAACTGCAATCCTTAGTGCATTTGAGTTTATGAATACAGTTTATAATAAGTTCACATTTTCACCCTAGTCATTCATTTAAATAGAATACTAATCAAAAGTATATAAGGAGGGCATAAATAATTTAATTAAATATGACCAATCATAAAAATTCATACCCATACTTGAGTAGTTTTTCATTTGCTTTCTCAAAACATCTCAACTTTACAACAAAAATTTAATAAAAAAAAAATGCATTTATTCTGACAACCAGTTTCAAATCTGGTCTTTAAATTAACTATATTAAACTAAAAAAAATAAAAATCAATGTATGTATGACAAAAAAGTAATGTACCAATAAAAATCAAGTAGTTGAAATTGGAATTTATATCAGAATTTTTAATTCTAGAACCAATTTTATTTTCTGTGATGTAATGCTTACTTTTAAATATAAATTGCAGTATAATGTAAATTGCAATTTAGTTACTAAATTTCTTGTTGTATATAGTTAAAATTCTCATTGGTTTTTTTTATTTGCATGCAAATAATTTCTGGATTATTTTATATGCACGGTCGCTTATTTTTAATATGATAGCATTAATATTTTCTTAGAATCTTATTATATGAATATATAGGTGGCTCCATAGCTGTTATCTAAAGAACAGATAATGAGCTATCCATATTACCCAGATAATGACTAATTAATTCAAGCTAAAATATTTTTGATATAATAATAATAAGCAACCAGACACACTGAAAAAATATATCCTTTTTGCCCGTGAAAATCTGTTTAACATAAAATTAATGATTAATGATTAAAAGAAATGTAGACTGTCTAAGAATACAAGTAGAAAATAGTAATTATTTTATGTCTAATTTTAACAATATTAAAATACTATAAAATTATACTATAAAATAAGCTTAATGTGATAAATTATCTTTTAGTCTTTTCCAAAAATATATTTCAATCCTATTTTATTTTATTTTTTTCAATTTAATTATTTTTTATTAAAAATAATATATTAAAACAATTTTATAAAAACATTATGATTGCATTGTTATTTAAATAACAAATATATATATATATATATAAGAATCCTTATGATTAGTTTAATAATTTAGTTCATTGTTAATTAAGATCAATTGGAGTTGTTTGAAAGTTTAATGAAAAACTACTATTCAAGCAGTTTTAGTAATGATTTTCAATATGTTACAAGACACATAGAATCTCAAGATTGCAAATAAATATGATTTGACCACAGAGTAAAACATAAACAACAATAAAAGATTTCTGGTCTTTAAAAGCCAGTTAAAACAAATGTATTGACAAAGTAATATGTGATTACAATAAAATAAAAACAAAGTATAAAAGGCAATAAAAAAAAAATCATGAAAAAAATAATAATAAAGCAAAATTTTTCTAATGACTTAAAAAAAAAATTAATAAAACATAAAAATATCAAATATATTTTTATTATTTCAAAATTATGTCTAACATAAAAAACCCACACTATAACAATAATAAAATATAATCTTTATATTAAAAAATTAAAAGTATAATATAATATAAAAGTAGATTATATATTATATTCATGATATTCTACACTCACTCTCTGCTTTAAATTATTATAGCTATTAAACTTTTCAAGGTTGAATATAATTATTCCACCTCTTCTTCCTTTCTTTTTAATTATAGATTTCTTAGTAAATTATTTGAAATACACCTGGGTCTCATTTTACGCGATAGATAGGTTCCTCAGAAAACACGCACAAACGAAATCACACAAAAATAGACGTAACTTACCTTGAAAAAGGGGGGATACGGACTGTGATTTTTCAAAAATCGCGTAAAAGCAAAGCACCAATGTAAAATTACTTTAAAATTCGTGCAAAAAAAAAAAAATAAGGAAATAAAATATGGCTAATAAAAAATTTCAAATTTGAAAAAAATTGATACAAGACAAACTTTTTTTAACTATAATATTTAATTTTATTCAAAACAATATATTTTTATGCATAAATTTACAGTAATTTGCATTTTTATACATGTTTTAATTATTATCACTATTTGCCGATAAACAGGTTCATTTGCAAACTGGTAAAAAAATCAGATTCTTCCCAAAAGGAAATACAACTAGCGCCAATGTCACTCTCACATTGTGTTAATGGTTTTCTGGTGACAACATAATTAGTAATTAATCTAACAACTAAAAATTAAATTCTTATTTTTGTATTTAATTTTTTAATTTTCAATTTTAATTGTGCCTACTCCTATTACTCACCTTTTAAAAATAAACTTGCGGACACTAAATGATTAATAATTGATTACGTTCTTTTTTAAAAAGCAAAAACAATGTGATTTAAAATGCAAAATTAACATGCACAATGTTTGAACAAATTTACATTATAAATGCATATTATCGAGGTTATAGTCTCAATAAATATTACTTATGAAATCAATGTGCGTTTAATAAATTTATAATTATAATCTTGTAAAATTTAATGTGTGTATACATAAAATGTGGAAATCATGATTTTAATTTCATTATTGCATAAAATCTTACTATTATAAAGCACTGAAAATATTGAAATTACTAAGATGAAAGTCAAATTCCAATAATGTGCTATTACTTTCAATATCGTAAAATTTATTATTTAAAGTAATAGCGTATTATCGGAGTTCGACTTCCGGAGAAATGTGAATCGCATAACTTCAAAATCGCGTTAAATAAATCCGCATAAAAAGAGACCCTCTCTTTGTTAATTATTTAGCTAATCTGTTTTCACTATTTTTTCCATTCAAAATATCTCTCTATTAATTATTTAGTTAATCTACTTTCACTATTTTTTTCAATAAATAAGGATTTTTAATATTTTTCATTTTAACTTATTTCTTCCAGCTTTTTAAAAAAATCCATTATAACTAAAGCTTCCAAATATTTTATCTTTTTCTTAGTAGGTTCACTATTATTTTACAACTTGGTTAAAGGGAATTGAAAATTGTATTGGTAAAAATAAAAAACAAGTTATAATTGTTTTGACATATATATATATATATATGACATATATATATATATATATATATATATATATATATTGAATAAATAATAATTGGTAACTAAATATCCTAATTTTTGACATTACAAGAGATGTACCAAAAAAGAGAAAGCTGTATATATTATGAACAGATGATATTAGAAAATAAAATATAATTAATTTATATTTGCTCATCATTCTTGCAAGGATTATATAAAATTAAAAAGAACTGCTGAAGAAAGAATCATGCATCTATGGGTTCTAAATTCATGGTTTCTGATTATGATGACTGATCTTATTACTAATTATACATATTTGACAATTTATAATTTATTAATAGACCTAAAAATATTTGTAACAGTCAATGGAAGTACACATAACTTTCTCTAATACTACAATGGTTTTTAAAATAACATTTCTTATATCTAATTGTAGAATAGGTGCAATTCTGCCAAAATATCAATACCTTAGCACATTTAATAACATATAGATATACTTAGATAATACACACACACACACACACACACATATATATATATGTTATATAATGGGCTTGCAAATAGCTCTTAACAAGCTTTTCAAAATATCTCCAACGTCAGACCAGTTTCTGCTACTAGCTTCCTCAGTGAGGTGCTAGGATATTCAAGCATTAGATTTAAAATATCAGAACAAGCCCAGCACTTTATCTAATGGATAACTATTAAATAGAAAATCTGAAATTTTCAGACATCCAGATGTCTTCCAATCCATTTATCTAACTTAAATAGCCATATTTAAAATTTTCAGATTTTCTATTTAATAGTTATCCATTAGATAAAGTGTGGACTTGTCCTGGTATTTTAAATCTAATGCTTGAATATCTTAGCACCTCATTGAGGAAGCCAGTAGCAGAAACTGATCTGAGGTTAGGGATATTCTGAAAAGCTTATTAAGAGTTATTTGCAAGTGCATTATAGAACATTTATAATACAAGCTTGATAAATTAGTCATGTGACATATGATTTGATTTCTTTGTAATATATATATTGAAATGGTCATAGGAATGTTGCAAGCACTTTCACTGATAAAGACATATTTAACGCTCATACAAATAAGTTAGATATGGAATTGACCAAAAGAACACCAATCTAACAAGGAAAAATGATTGTAAATAAAGGGATTTGAACTCAGAATATTTAGTCTATTCACCTTCCACTCTATTTCAATCAACCAATACACATGACCACATACATATATAGGTATGCGTAAATGGCATACTGCCTTAGAAGAAAAATGATTAATAATTTTAAAAGTATATTTATTTAAAGATGATAATTTAGTTTGTATGCTTAACCAAGTAGTACACACATAATAAATCATATAAATATATATGCAAATATATATTAGATACACACATAATATATATATAATTAATAATGTGTGAATGAAATATATATTTATTAAATATATTATCTTAATACAATAAAAAAATTTATTTACTGAAATGATTATATATATATAATCAAATACAAATTTCTTTCACGGTAACCAATAATGAATTTTAAAAAAATGTATGAGCAATTTGTTTAGTTTTAAGTTCTATAGAATAAAAAAAGTTGTACAAGCGTTGGTGGTCAAGTGGTCAGCACAGCTGCCTTACAAGCGGTTGTCCCGGGACTGCGGGTTCGCTTCTCGGTCGATGCTTTGACCCATGAAAAAAAAAAGTTACTGGCAGTCCATCGTCTCAATATCATGAAAAATTATATTAGATGAATTGAAATAAATCATTTGATTTTCGAATAATTGACAAATTGCCAATTTGTTTTAAAAGACAAAAAAAAAAAATGAAAAGAAGCAGACCAATGAAATATTCTTATAAAATTACCGTGACCTAATTTAAATAATTCTCTAATGGTATATGTTTAATTTAAAATTTTAAAGAACCAATAAAGATTGTCAGAAATGTAGATAAGAAATAATAAAGAATTAACTCCGGTTCTAATACGAAAATTTATTATCGAATTATTAAATCAATTATTTAGAATTGAAATTCTCTGTCCGATTATTTGTTAAATATTTTAAAATAAATAATATGGGTTAACTACAAGTTACGATTCGATGAATTTAAATTCCTCTTCTTTGGATGTAAAACAAATTTAATTGTTCATCACTACCAAGTGAATTGAAAATCACACCACAGTAAATACAACAGCTTCTCAGAAATAAATATTGAATGGATATTGTAATTATATAATAAAATACTACAAAGAGTTAAATTAATAAATTTAAAATTAAGCAATGTTTCCTCTTTTGATATTTCACTATGAAATAAATGGCTCTGAAGAGTAAATTAAACAATCCTTCATCAAATTAAGGAAATAGCAAAACCGTGGAATGAAACTTTCAATCACAACAGTTTCTGAACTTTAAAATATAAAATTAAAATGATCAGTGCTTTTATTATAAGCACAGTTCTAGGCAAAATATTTATTATTCACCCACACTGTTATATTACATACATACATCATCATCATCATCATCATCATCAACCATTATCAATCCACTGCAGGATGAAGGTCTCTCCAAGTTTAATCCATCTTCTCCGATCTTTAGCTTCTCTTCTCCACATCACCCCTGCACACTTTCTTATTTCATCCATCCATCTCACATGTGGTCTCTTTCTGGGTCTTTTACAATCTCTTGGAATCCAGTTTAAAATTTCAATTGTCTATCTATTATCATCTCTTCTAGCAATATGTCCAGCCCAACTCCACTTCAATCTTTTAATTTTTTCAATGAGGTCAGTAACACCTGTTTGTTCTCTTACCCATACATTGCGTTTTCGATCTGTTCTTGTTACTCCCAACATACATCTCTCCATACTTCTTTGAGTGGTCTGAAGTCTCTGTATTGCTCTTCTATTAAGTGTCCAAGTCTCAGATCCATAAGTAAGAACTGGTAAAACACAATTGTTAAAAACCTTCCTTTTCAAACACATCCTTTTAGTATCAAGTTATTTCTACCAAAAGCACTCCAACCAAGTTTAATTCTATGATTAATTTCTTCCATTATGTTTCCATCTGTATTAATAATCTGATCAAGGTATTTGTAACTGTTAACTTCTTCTAATTCATCATAATCAATCTTTATTTTCATATTTTGAGCAAATCGATTAAACATTACTTTAGTCTTTTTAACATTTATCTTTAGTCCTACTTTCCTACTTTCATCTGATAATTCCTGCAACATATCCTGCAGCTCTGAAGCATTATTGGCAAAAACAACTACATCATCTGCGAAATCTAAATGACTTAAATAATCTCCATTTATTTTCACTCCTTTAGTTTCCCATTTTAATCCACAAAATACTTCTTGCAGCACTGTTGTAAAAAGTTTTACATACATACATATTCAAAATTTAATATATTTTTTAAATCTTATATTATTTAAGCATATGTGTATATAATAATACAATATATATATATATGAGATACGAAATGTATCGTTACAAATGTGTTTCTGAAGTGACAAAAAAGTAAGTATAATTATTTAAGTGTTTTAATCAAATAAATTAAAGAAAATAAAATAAAATGAAAAAATGCTCTCTCATTGGGAATCGTCGCAGCCTATCCAGAACATGAATGCAAGTTAGACAATAAAACAAAGATTTAATTAAAAATATAATTTATTTAGATTATTCCTATTTTCTGATTTACTATATTATATAATCCAAGTAAGTGATAAACAATAAAATATACACTCAATAGAAACACACATGTCCTTATGTGTCTGTGTGTAATCCGAAGATACCAGAAATAGGTAGAAAATAATATTGGATTATTATTATTATTTTTTTAGCTAATTACAAATACTCCAAAATGTACTTATGATTATATTAAACAATAAGGAGAACACAAACTACTTATATCAATAATAATGAACTTAAATATATAGATACACTAACATGTTTGTTGTAAACATATAGCACATCATTATTTTATATAATTATTAAATTACATAGTGCAAGTTTTGTGCTAGAGAAGTACCCAAAGATAAGATAATAAAAACTTCGTAAGTACAATGGTCTATAGAAGTATAAAATACTTAATAAATAGAGTATGGATAAATGGAATATATCTGAGGCCTGAGTATCCCTTAAAAATCTTAATATATAGACATATATGATCTGTAACTACAAGGATTATCATGAATAATATATATATATATATATATATATATATATATATATATATATATATATATATATATATATATATATATATATATATAATTGCATATTGCAATTACATATTGTCAGTATTACATTCAAATATCAGCCTTTCAAGCTAATTGAGCACGCGCCTTATGAGAGTGTTAAATAAATGAATACTTTCCTCTTCAATCCAAGATATAGTATTTATGCAGGAATAAAAAGGATCCTCTTATTCCTACAACTCAAATTCTTTTATATGAGCAAATCTGAAGAACTGTTGAGGAGAGTGTGAGTAGAATCTCACTTTAAATTACTATTTAAGATGTTTGTTGACTGAATGACGTTGATGAAATTGCTTTGAATTTACTAAACGTCATCCTACTGAAACTTAATTATGAGTAAATAAGCAATTATTTTATCAAGCGCCATGTTTACAATTATATTACATTCAAATATCAGCCTTTCAAGCTAATTGAGCATGCGCCTTATGAGAGTGTTAAATAAATGAATACTTTCCTCTTCAATCCAAGATATAGTATTTATGCAGGAATAAATAGGATCCTCTTATTCCTAACTCAAATTCTTTTATATGAGCAAATCTGATATTTGAATGTAATATAATTGTAAACACGGTGCTTAATAAAATAATTGCTTATTTACTCATAATTAAGTTTCAGTAGGAATGACGTTTAGTAAATTCTAAGCAATTTCATCTACGTCATTCAGTCAACAAACAGCTTAAATAGTAATTTAAAGTGAGATTCTACTCACACTCTCCTCAACAGTTCTTCAGATTTGCTCATATAAAATAATTTGAATTGTAGGAATAAGAGGATCCTTTTTATTCCTGCATAAATACTATATCTTGGATTGAAGAGGAAAGTATTCATTTATTTAACACTCTCATAAGGCACGTGCTCAATTAGCTTGAAAGGCTGATATTTGAATGTAATATAATTGTAAACACGGCGCTTGATAAAATAATTGCTTATTTACACATACTGTCAGTATGTAAATCTAATTAACCATGATGACATGTTTTAATGAATGCTTATTTTGATAAATAATCAAAATGTATTGATATAGATAACTTAATTAATTTTTCTCTAATGATGGCAATATTTCAATAAGTATTTTAATTATAAGACATTTTATAAAATGCCTTGCTACAGTAAATTATCATCTGTCATGTTCAATATATTTATGTACAATCATCATGCAGCTATCAATATACATACCTTTTAATATTAAAATGAAAATAAAAACTTAAATAAAATACATGTTTAATTATATATTATCTTTTTGTTTTTTAACTAGATAGTTCTCTAAGACAGGAGCAATTCAATGAAATAGTAATACAGACACCCACTTTAAGATGATCTGCAAGTCAGATAACTTTGGGATATTTATTAATTCTACAAATACCACATGCACTTATACATACACACACATGATCAGAAAACATATATATATATATAAATGCATAACCATATAATATATATATATATATATATAGAGAGAGAGAGAGAGAGAGAGAGAGATCATAATAGTTTTGTATGCATATACCCATCTTATTAAAGATGAATATTCAATTTTAATTATAAGGAAATCTAGATAATGTAATTTTGTTTTGTGTCAACACTATATTTAACTTTATTTTAAAATAAGTTGTTTACTTTTAAATATAAAAGATCTCTGCATAGTTTTCCTTTATGTGTAGCCTTGACTAGTTTATATGTCCAAAGCAAGTAGGCATCTTTCCAAGTATTAGCAAACAATAATATTTATATAAAATGATTAACCAACTTTAAAACATATAAAAGATTTTATATTATATGAACCTACAGTTTAAAATGTATTATATTCATTGAAATCTCTAGCTTGGCAATAAGAATATAGATGGTAGGATGGTATAAGATATTGTCAATAATTAAATATTAATAGGTTATGGACATTATCAATCTTGGGACAGCATATTAAATAAAAATATTTATAAAAATCAATACATGTTTAAATATATATCTGTTAACCATATGACCATACTATACTAATGACTGTTTTATATATATATATATATATATATATATATATATATATATATATATATATATATATATATATATTGTGCCCTTTTATATGGGTCACCATTTAATTTTGTGCTAATTTATTAAAAATTTTAGATTTAAGATATATTTGAATATGTGATGTTAATTTTGCTTATGGTAATATTTCAAAAGATTTAATGAAAGCAATCTATGAGTATTTGATATGTAAAATTGTGCTGATATTGAGAGAGACATTTTAAATGATGATGATTATAATATATAGTTGGAAAAATGGCCATAATCAATACTGCATTAATATATTTAATAAGTAGGTATTTAAGACTAAAGGTGTTTAAAAGACAAGTAAAATTAAATACATATATTTATTGTTGATAAAATAATGATATAAAAGAATATAAATATTTTTAATTATTATAAATACTTAAATAGAAGATTAATATTTGATTTTAATGATATCAAATAATTATTTTAAAATTTGTTATAATATCTTATTTATTTTAAAAATATTTATTTTAAAAATGCAATTGTTAGTTATTTTTAGATTATGAGAAGCGTTTCTTTTATTGTAAAAAAAAAAAAAACAGATGTTAGTAAATATACACAAACATGCTTGGAAGTTATTTAGCAAAGTTGCAAAACTATTTTAAAAATCATGTTGTAAAATTTATAAATAATACGTGAGTTATCACGAGATAAAAATAAAGATAAATCAATGTAGAATATTAAATCTGATTTTAAAAGTATTGCTTTAAAAATATGACGTATAAAAAAATACTTAGTTTATTTAAAAATAATCTTATAAAAGTTAAAATTTAAATCAAGTAAGTAAAAATATTTTTAAAAAAAAAATGTTTAATAAATTTAAATGAACGATAAAGATTATTTTAGAAATTTAATAATGTAATAAATATTAAATATTAAATAAGTCATTATTTATTTTTAATTTTGTGTTGTTGGTAAATATGTAAATAAGCCAGCAAAGTTGATTGTTTAATCTACCAATCAAATGGGAAGTTTCTTCCGGTATAAAAGCTCAATTCAATTGTTAGGAGAGGACTTCGTGATTGATTTTTCAAGTTAATTGTGTTATTAAAAATAGCAAAGTAAATTTGATAGACGCTCTTAAAATCAATTTTTAAAATTACAAGAGTGTTATTATAAATAATTTATAAAAGTTTTAAAAGATAGACATGCAGTATTAACTTAATTTTTTCCCTATCGGTCTTCTCTAAATTGAAGCTCAATTTGCAAGCAAATAGTCATGGGAACATCATATATAATGAAAATATATTGGAAACTTTACCCTAGAAATATGACAAACGCTGGATTAGTTCGGAAAATTACGAGATGGAGAAAAGTAGTATTTTGGACAGTATATAATTTTAAAAGCTAATTAATAGTGATTATTAGAAAATAGATATTTTAGAGAATAAAATACTTCTTATGAAGAAAGTATTTTTGCAAGCTATAAATTTAAAAATATATCTTAAGTAAAGATATTAAAAATGAAAGTAGTTTTATAAATACTTGCCTTGTTAAGTCTTTATGTTTTAAAAGACTGAATGTTGATAATTTTAAAAGCAAGTAAATTGAAATATAATTAGCTAAAAATCTTAATATAATAAAATTATTATATTAAAATAATTTAAACGCATGAGTCGTTTATAAATAAAGAAACTTATTCTTACCTGGATATTTTATTAAGAAGTGTGCAAGTAATAAGTGGACGTCCCAGTTAATTTAAAAATAATTAAATGATAATTTTTCATAAAACTAAAGACTAAGCTAAGATAATAACTTTTAAATAATATTTTTAAAAGAACTAGATCCGGAGCCTATAAACTATTTTTAATTTTATTTTATTTCTTATGGAGGAATTAACTTTTATTTTGTTTTAAAAGAACGTTTTCGTTTTTCATAAACTTTTAAAAAAACACGTGGTGGACCGGAAACAGGAAATGGTGTTATAGTGAATATGTGCCTACGATTAAAGAACTTTATGGTGAAAAGGAAACATCGCTGGAATTATGTAATATGAATTTTGTTTTATTTATCTAATATAAAAGTTAAATATTATTAATCTATTAAAAATAAGATAGGTACATTTCTTAAAATAATAACTAAAGTAATATAATAATTAATTGCATAAGTTTATCTTATAATTAATATAAAACGTAATATGTTAAAGAATGATTGTGAGTGTAAGTGTGATTTATTCTATGAAGCTATAATTCCGAAGAATATTGGAAGATGGACTGTACATTAAATCTTATTTATGGTAAAAAATTGTATAATTATAATAATTTTAATATATTTGACATGTTTTTTCTTTAGATCAACCGAATGATATGTTATTTTGAATGAATGTATGATTATTTTTAAAAATACACACACACTATATTGGCAGTGACAGTTTTATTTAAATATGCATAATTTGAATTTATGAAATAAATACGATGCAACATTACATAAGAAGCTTAGAAATAATTATATGATTCTTTCGTAAATAAATTTTGATATTTTGTTTTATGTTACAGTATTAGAATTATATTTGTTATTCATAAGTAATTATTTTTATTGCAAGTTAGGAAGAGATTTTAAAAGTCTATATTTTATTTTTATTTTATTGGATAAATTAAGTTAAGTTTTATGTAGAAGTTTATATTTGAGTTGAAAATTTACCAAATATAGATGAGGAAGTGTAAATAGTTTTGAATAATTAGTATTTATGTAAAGTAGATGATTGTTTTTCCGGAAAGTTTAAATAAGTTTTAAAGGATGTTTTGTAGATAGAAATTTATTAAGAAGGAGTAGTATAACACATGGATTAAAGTAATAATTTTATACAGAAAAGAATCATAAAATTTATCTAATATAGTGCTTTGTGAATTTGAAATTGATGAATAATTTAGATATTATTATTTTAACAGTACATATATGTAATGCATATTTAATAAAAACATGTAGCATGAATTGCATTAAGTGAAATATAAAATTATAATCAATTATTTATTATTACATTACAAGGATACATTAGTTTCTATATTATGCTATTAAAGTAATGCTGGTAATAAAGTAAACACATACTAGTACATTATAAAATGAATAATAGCAATACTTAAGTGATGTAGCAATTTAATTAATAAAGTTTAATTGTTTACATATGCTACATAAAGATTATTTACATAAATTTTTCTGTGTAATAATTGAAGTTCACTGATATTTATTTAAAGTCTGAGTTTTGAAAACATACTTTAATGTTATTAATACAGCATTTTAAAGAATGTATAATTACTTATAGGAGTATGAGTTAATAATAGTGTAAACATATTGTATTATTATTTTCTTATTTTTATTTTCTTTGTTTTCATAATTTTGAACTGTAAATATTGTAAATAAATTTTTAGTTGGAAGTTAATGTAAATAAATTTATTTAATTTGTTTTAAAAGTGTGTCGAGTTCATTATTTTGCACCACAGCATTTGACAGCAGATAATTTGAAGAAACATAATATTTGCACAATGTGAATTTATTAATATTATTTTAGAAATAAATACAATATTTTCCTGATTATCATTTATGAGAATTGATTGACATTATTATATCATATTACAATGGTCATAGAGTAATTATCATGCATAATATAAGAGTACAATATTATTTATTGCCACAGATTATTGAATTATAAGATTTTTGATCTATTCCAAAATTAAGATGCTATATGAAAATAAAAGATATACATATGATTATTTATTTAATGATTATTGATATAACAGAAATAGAGAAGATTAGGTTATACTTTAAGATTGGTATTATAATTATTAAAATAAGTTAGGTGTATTTAGGTTTGATATAAAATCCCATATCATACTTATTTACATGAATTATCATTACTTTAAGGTAATTAGAAGAACCTGAGATTATTTAATTGTATTCTTTTAAAAATTAAAAGTTAAGATTTATTTATTTATTACATTTAAAGATAGTTTATTTTATTTAAAAGCCATAAGAATGCTGTAGATGTAGTAGTAAGTTAATAAGGAGGTAATAGTATTCTTATGCCATTGAGACAATGTCTTGGTAGATATTAACTCAATGTAAATCTACTTATTGCTTTGTAACTTTACTTCACAGTCTCATGGTTTTGATAAATACTTAATTAATTAATACATAATAAAGAAGTATATTGATTTTGATAATTGATAATAAATTTAATTAGAATATGATATTATAAAAGTAAATTAAAGATAGATAATGCAAATTTTAATTAAGCATTATAATTTAATTGAGCTAGTTGTATTTCAAACTATATTATACATCGAGAAGTAAGGGTACAATATATATATATATATATATATATATATATACTATACTATATGACTGTTTTATATATATATATAATAGATTGAATCTTTACCATTAATATATATAATGCAAAAATACTGTAACAGAATAAATAATTTAATCATTATATCATAAAATCTAATTGAAGGTATCTTAAATTTTTTGGATATAAAGATTATATTTGATTTCTATCATAGAATTTTTTAATTTTGTAATTTTTTTTTAAATTTTTTTTTTAATTATTTATTTTTATTTTATGGAATGTGTTATTTGTTATATGTATATATTTTATTTTATTTTAGTGTGCCTTGAAAAAGACTATATAAAATAGTCGAAATGTTGGATTTTTTTTATTTTTTTTTACATGAATAGTCATATAAAAACAAGTTTTAAAAAGGAGTTAGTGTGTTTTATTTCTATTTTGGATATTTATGAACTATTTTGAAAAGAAGAACTCTGTGCTTGATATATTAAATTATTATATTTTTTTAAATATATATAATTTTCAATCATTATTGATTATCCATGCAAAATAGAGTTTTTGGGGTCCCTTTTTTCTTCACATAACTCTAATTAATCTCATACATCTATTTTACACACACACACACACATATATATATATATGATAATGAATAGAAATGAGGAGATAATATTCATGTAAATAGAGATAAATTTTAACCTTTGATATTACCAAGAAATTATCAATTACTACTAATTGATAATCCTGAGGCTAAACAAGTTTTATTCATTAACTTATAATAGGTCTTTTGTTGAAGTAAAAAGGATCTTTTTTTTTACTTCAAACCCAAGTTCTTATATAGATTTAAATCCAAAAAGCTATTTTTATAGGTGCAAATAATAATTTTAACAACTCTCTGGAGAAATTAAAAATATTATTTGTAAAGTGTCAAGAAAGATACCATTCTTTTACATTCTCACACCTTTAAAAATAGCTTTCTGTATTTAAATCCTTAGAAGAACTTGGGATTGAAGTAAAAGAGAACCCCTTTTACTTCAATAAAAGATTCCCAACAAAAAAGCTATTATGAATTAGTGAGTAAAACCTACTTAGCATCACAAATTGTCAATTAGCAGTAATTGATAATTTCTTGATAACATCAAAGGCTAAAGTTTATCTTTATTTACATAAATATTATCTTCTTATTTCTATTCATTATTATAATAACAAGCCATAGAACCATTTAATTCAACATATACAAATCTCTGGAGAAATTAAAAATACTATTTTCAGAATGTTAAGAAAGATGTGATTCTTTCACATTCTCACATGGATAAAATGTTTTATAGGTTTAAATTATATAAGGACATGGATTTGAAGTAAAAGAAGACCCATCTTATTTCAACAAAAGATCTCCAACAAAATAGCTATTATAGATTAATGAATAAAACATGCTTAGCCTCGGAAATTGTCATTTAATAGTAATTGATAATTTCTTGGTAACATCAAATGTTAAAGTTTATCTCTATTTTCATGTATATTATCTCCTCATTTCTATTCATTATTATAGTAACAATCCATAAAAACATTTAATTCAATTTATATATATTGTAACAGGATTTTCCCATTTATAGAATTTGAAGTAAAGTTTGTGACTGGCTTTACCAGTTAATTTTTTTTTTATAAATAATTATATTTTAAGCTATTAGCTCATATTAGTCTTTAATTATTTGACTTTAAGACATCATTACTCAAGCAGAAGTGTAAATATAATCAATACTTACATGTTAATCATACCCTTGATCAGACTGAGATTTAACAAAAATATTAATAAAACAACAGTCACTTTTCAAGACCAAGGTATCCCCTCCGTAGCTTCAAGAAGTGGGATATGCCCTTTGGGTACTATCCAGCCATTTGATTGGACCCCATGAGAAAACATTAACATAACTCAAGTACTTGACCCATGACTTGCTATTAAAACATGACATTGGCTTAACACACAATATCTAAATACAATTATTTATTTACTCATAGGCAAAATAAGAGACATGCAAATCATCCTAACAATTTACAACATATTTTTTTATTTAAAAAATAGCATAAGGAATATTTAAAACATTTAAATAAAAGATGAATACTTATTCAAACTACAATGTTCTAAAACAGTCGCATGCTTATTTACGTATAGTTAAACGTTAACAATTAGAAATATTTAAAAGTTCTAGCTAGAAATAAATTTGAACAGTTCACACTTGAAACAAAAATTAAAAGTTTTATTAATGATGTCTAGATAATATTTACCTAGGGTTTCTGGGTAATCTCCCCTATCTTCTGATCCTGTCAGATTTATAGTGGGACTATTGGTAACTGGATGCTTCATCCTGATTTAGTGTACTACTGCTAGGTTTGGTTCCATAGATTTAGTTCATGGCAGGTAAAAACATCAGCAAAGGCAAGTCAGAGATAATATTACTGCATCTGGCCAATGGTATTCAAAAGACAGGTGGGGAAAAGGAACAAACACTTAACTTTTGATCTAGCAATACATTTTTCTAGCAATACATCCATATATAGATTGTTTCATCTTGATGGATTCAGCCATTTTAGCTATTTTTTGACTCTTCAGTGGACTGCTAACTGGCCTTGGTCAACTATCCTTTTAAACCTCTGATTTCTCTTCTACTTTTTTCTTTCTTTTCTGTGTTTTTCCAAATGTCTCTATATGTTCGTATCTGTCTTTATTTATATTTGAACAATAGACGATTGCAGTATATATATATTCCGACTCCATCCACTGCTTTGTTACCCATGTTATCAATTCATTTGATCTTTATTTTTTTATTTTTCATTAGTTATATTTTTCATTACCTTATCTTTTTAATTACATAGAAAATTTAGTGACTATTGTCTATTTAATCAGCCTAGAATCTTATCTCCAGAAATTGACTACTTATTGTACAAAATTTGTTTTCAATTAAGTATAAACTTTTAATAAACAAAATAAAAGAAAGATAAGTTATAATTAATCTAACTTAATTCCAAAAATTCTTTACTTTTTCTTCTAATTAAACTTTTTTTTCCAAACAATTAAATATTGAAATATAATTCTTATGTTATAATAGATAATATAAAGCAATTTTAAACAAATAAAACAAATGATGTTAAACATTGAAAATAAACTTTATTTAAATCCACCTCAATGAAAAGTAAGATAAAGCTTTACTCAGGAATATCCACCTAAGTATCAACTACTGATACAATATCCATTTTAGATATCAGTTCTGATTCGAATTTTTATCTAGATATCATTATTTCATAATTCATGTCAATAATTACGATCAAAGCATATGTAAATCAACAATCTTTAGTATTTAGACAGAGCATCATTTGTTTGAAGGAAGACAAGCAGTTAAAATGAATATAAGCCACTATATCAGATCCAGTAACTTAAAAGCTTATCTTACAATAATAGATAACAATTATGTAGAGTGCTTACACAAGAGAAACTAAAATGACAGATGTGAAACCCTGAAAATAAACATTATTTAAAAATTCCTGAAGATTTGTGATGATGGTGTTTTAGTTGTGTTTTTATACAGGACTATTTCCACCATCTAATATGAGTATTAAATGTCTTTAGAAAAATTTAACTTTATTTAAATAACAGTTTAATATATTTGGAATATTTAAATAAAATTAAATTATTCTAAAGGCATTCAATACTCACATTAGATGATGGAAATAGTCTAATATAAAAAATACAATTATTTAAAAATCTATCAGAATGTAATGTCCTTAATCAGCATTTAAGTTGCAATAAACTTTAAACTATTTTATGTTGTTGGTCTATAAAAGATATAGCTATAATTTTCAAATTGAGAACCTCAAAAAATAATGTCTATTTGATAAAGTTAATTCAAATGGAAATTTGAATACAAGCTAAAGGAGTTCTCTAATCTACAATATTTTTAAATTATATGTATTTACAACAATGTGCCCCAAGTAGAATCACTCTTTGGAGGGGGAGTATATTGTAGTATATGCTTCTGCCTCTAGATGTCTCTTAAGGGTAACCATCTTGAAATACACTGACTGGGATGATTAAGAGAAGTTGTGATACTGTGTAGTAAATTTTTTTGTTAAGCACGCCTCAATTATTTGTTGATTTTTGTGATAGCTGAAACGTTGGAACAAAGTGAAATTACATTTTCTGTTACAAGAAAAATGACAATAAAAACAGTTGTGATTCTTAAATCAGCTTACAAGCAGGCTGATCTGGGGAAGACACAAGTTTGCAAATGATTTAATGGAAGAGACCAAATTCATCACATTACAAAAAAATGTAGTGTGGAAAGTCCAATGTCTAGACAATGCTAATTTTTTTTAAGCAAATGGCACTGTTTCCTCATTCATAACAATCCATCATTTTACCTATAAGTTCTGAAATGTTTGCATGTTGTGGTAAAATGAAAATATCGTAGCTTCACCATTGCAACATATCAGTATATAAAGTCTTAAAGGTTAAACAATTTTAAATCAAAAACAGCACTTGTCAGCTATCCAGTCACCATATTTACCAGATCTTGCTCTGTGCAACTTCTTTTTATTCACCCAAATGAAAAAATATCTAAAAAAACGCTTTTAAGGTTTAAAAGAGGGTGAGAGAAAATGAGAGGCATTAAAAGGCATCACTTTGCAATTTCAAGACTGTTTCAAAAAGTGGAAAACATGTTTAGACCAGTGCATGGCATCAAATGGATAATACTTTCAAAGAGATTCAATTTGTAACCCCTAATAATAAATACATAATTTTTTATTACAAAATTTCAGATTTTTTTTTTTGGGGGGGGGGGTAACCTTCATTTAATATTACCTATTCTATTTTTTAAAACCACTTCACCATTAGGAATTACACATATAATAAATACTTTTGTTAAACAACTATTTATATATATATGAAAATCCTTCCTGTGCATAGTGTTATCTGAAATAAATATCAAATCATCTCAAACTTCTAACAAATTTTCAGCTATGCCCTCTGTGAATAAATGTATTAAAGCCTGCAACTTAAATAATTAAAAAAAATATCTTTTTGAATTAAATGTTTTGAGTTGCAGGCTTAATATGCTTATTTACAGAGGGCTTAGCTGAAAATTTCTTAATTTTTGGATTATATATATATATACAAAATATTTATAATAGAATCAGAAATAAAAATATTTTAATTGCATACTAGCAACTTTGAATTTTATAAGATCAGATTAATATTTAAACAACAGCAAGCAATTTCAAATAAGATATTGGATAACCCTAATTAATTATTAATTAAAAGATAATGATTTTTATCGAGGATTAATGTATTTAGGCTTGTTACTCAATGACAATACTGTTTAATAATAAGTAGATGTTAAATCTAAACTAATAGTTGTATTAAATCATAAATCTAAAATTAGATTGTTCAAATTCTGTACCATGTGATCATGGTAGTATCATCAGAAAAGACTTTATTCAACTGTAACTAGAATTATGTGACCATTATATTTTGAAATCTGGACAAAGTAGAGAGTTCCAAATCAGATTATTATTTCTAATGAAAAAATACAGAATACCATTAAGATCAAATTTATGCTTGCCCTTATATTCAAATGATAATATATTATGCTTTCTCTGATCAAACACCAAGGCACAATGGATAAGTCAGATATTTTTTACAACATAAATTAATACAATCCCATTGTAGAAATTAAGCATTCTCATTCATTTATATAGTTGTTTTACCTATTGATGCTATAATAAGATATTAAAAGAAATATTTGGGATTTCTCGATGCAGTTTCTTTCACTTAACTCACTATAACTATATACTGATATGGGCAGGTTAATCTCAACTTATTCTGAATCTAATTGCAGTTCATATTAAGTTGAGAATTTTTAATGGTTCTATTGATAGTCATCTTAAAGATTTAATTTATATCTTTGAGAAATGTAGTTTCTGCTTCTGGAAAATTAAATAATATATTATTCACATAAACAAATGTTTGTTTAATCTTTTGCAAATCAATCAGTAAAATTAATAAAGGTTATCAAAATTAATACTTTCATTTAAAAAAAGTGAATAACACCAAAGTAGAAACAATAATCATTTAAATAAAAATCAAATGTCATATTATTATTATAACTATGAACATAAAAAATGGTCGCTGATGTGGTTCTCATTTCATAGTATAAGCAATACATTTTTGGATATGCACTTGATATAACTTCTTTGCTTAAAATTGAAACACCGTGGTTTGATTCCATGTATTATTACAAGGAACATTGTTTTCTGGTCAGTAATTAGCATGGGAACATCATTTGGATTAACATTTTGTTTAAAATAATAATTATTGCTTAAGATCAGTATTGGTGTATCTTTTAGATACACGATTTGGAATGTTACCATTGATCCAAAAGACTCCATTAATTTCTTAAAGTCATTAATGTCATAATTGAAATAGGTGCTTTTTTATAATTCCAGTTACCTAATTTTCTCTATTCTGATCTACTTTAATTAGCACATATTTTTCCAGTGTGTAAATTGTTTTTTTTTTCAAATCTATTTCTTTGTCCTTCATAAAAAAATTTGAAAGCAATATATGAGATTTGGGTGATCAGTGATCCATAATATGGAGTCTGACATGTTGTTTGCTGTAATCGCTTCATACAGTAGACTTTTTGGGCATCTATAGAGACTATAATTTATATCCATAATTGCTAGAATAATTGAGTGATCGGTAAATAAAAACATTTAAATGAAAAATAAAGATCTTTCAGTATGCAATTCTGCTTACGCTTTCCTCCATCCAGGCCTCTTCCACCATATTGATAGGCTTTTGCAGGTATCCATTAGCATGTCTAATTTAATAAGGTCATTCATTGTCAGTCTATGAAAGCTTGCATTTAGATTTATATTTTTGCCACAATAAAATTTTACATTGTCAATTATGCTTTCTTCCATTGTTATGTGGCAATAATGTTGAGGCTTTTGTTGCTTCAGCATATAAATGTAATTTCACTTTGCATATGGAGTTCATGGCATCTGACATATTTGCCATGGCAAATGTTTGAGGTCAAATCCTCTTAAGAGGAATGTTCAGATCAGCTTGTCTATTAAATTTTTCCTGATCTCCAATGCTTAACAACAATTCTGTCTCATTCCTAATATTATCCAACAGTTTGATAATGTGGAGAAATTCAAATGAACTTACTGACTAACATTTATTCAAACACATGGTCAATAATACAACTGCTCAAATTAATTACAGGATTCACTATTATTAAAAGCACAAAAGACATTAATGTAATGATGTATATAGAAAGTTGTAAAATGTTAACTACTTTCAAGACTGCATAAATACATATGTTTCACATAGATTTGTAATTTTCCCATATTTAGTATGGGATAAAAATACAGAGTATATGATGTCAACTACATATATTCTTTTGTTTAAAACCTCATATCTTTTCTTACTATATCATATATATGTGGTACTAAGAACTGCTTTGTAAACTTATAGTTCAATAAAGCTTTTTGAAACTAAAAAAATGGTGACTACTAATTTTTCCTACATGAAGCATTGAAATATTTTGATGAGATAATTAAATAACATGTAAAAAAAATTTTCACAAATAGTTAGTAACTAAAATTTTTATACTGACATATCAATACTTTTAATTTTTAAGATTATGTCAATAAAAAAAAATAAACAAAGCAGTTTTCTATTCAGTTGTCATTAATATAGTATAGCATTTAGTAAACAATGTACAGCTGCATTGATTCCAACTTTAAAAGTAAATTCCTCAATGATAAAAGCAAAATCTAGAAACTGATCTGGGTATTAAAATGTGCTATCAACTGATACTCAATGATTATTTAAGCTTGTAATAGGTGCAGTAAAGTTAATAAATATGCTTACTTATTAAATATATCTTTTTGTCCTGATTAAAGTGACCAATATTGCATGAACTAAATAAATATAAGCCAGTCAATAATTCCATATTCTGAAAAAATTCCACATCTGTACAATTTAGACTGTTGCCTTTCATTTTATCAAAATTATTTAAGTTCTAGTGAATTTATTACCTTTACTTATTGTTGGCCACTATGCATCACTTTAATCAAACTATTAATTAAATGCATTAATTTTGTATAACATTTGGCATTATTGCCAATGCTATAATCAAAGCCAGTCACTTTGCCTAGTGTCAATGATGAAAACTAGTCAAACATTTCAGACTTTCTTACCAGAAACATATATAGTGCAAAACATCATTGTTGAATTGAAATTTGAATATCTCACATATGTTTCATGTTTATAATATAAAAATTTACTACTTACTAGATTGTGAATGCCATGCTAATTTTAAATATAGATTCTTAAAAATCAAATTAAAAATGCTTTTCTTTCATTTATATACATTGCCCAGTGAACATTTATATACAAGTTGAGCACCATTGAATCAGAAATAGTGATTCCCATGTCTTTAAAGATTAATAGTTTTTTTTGGATTTAAAAAGAATATTAAAAAGGCAAGTGGTTTTATGGCTCAGGAGTTCATAAAATGTTCAAGTGCTAGAATTGATCTCCCCATCCCAAATGAGATGTGTTTCTAACTATGCCAAACAGCACATGGCAAAAACAGAACATGTAATATCTTTACAAACATATAATGTGCTGAATCTTAAACAAATACTAAACATAAATCATCATCATCTACCATTATCAATCCATGGCAGGATGAAGGTCTCTCCAAGTTCAATCCATCTCCTCTGATCTTTAGTTTCTCTTCTCCACATCACCCCTGCACACTTTCTTATTTCATCCATCCATCTCACATGTGGTCTCTTTCTGGGTCTTTTACAATCTCTTGGAATCCAGTTTAATATTTCAGTTGTCCATCTATTATCATCTCTTCTAGCAATATTCCAGCCCAACTCCATTTCAGTCTTTTAATTTTTTCCATGAGGTCATATTGTGATTTTGATCTCTTCTTGTTACTACCAACATGCATCTATCCATATTTCTTTGAGTGGTCTGAAGTCTCTGTACTGCTCTTCTATTAAGTGTCCAAGTCTCAAATCCATAAGTAAGAACTGGTAAAACACATTTATTAAAAACTTTCCTTTTCAAACACATAGGCATATTTCCTTTTAGTATCAAGTTATTTTTATTAAAAGCACTCCAACTAAGTTTAATTCTATGATTAATTTCATCCATTATGTTTAATTCTATGATTAATTTCATCCATTATGTTTCCATTTGTATTAATAATCTGATCAAGGTATTTGTAACTGTTAACTTCTTCTAACTCATCATAATCAATCTTAACTTTCATACTTTGAGAAAATCCATTAAACATTACTTTAGTCTTTTTAACATTTATCTTTAGTCCTACTTTACAAATATTAAATAATAACAATAATTATTAATATCTAATAGATATGCATTTATATTACATTCTAATATTATAATAAACATCTATTTTTATTGAGACAGATTCATTGTTTGTTTGTTTTTTATTTAAAAAACAAACATGTGATATCTTTATAAATCTACAATCTGTTAAAAACTTAAACAATATTAAATATAAATAGTAACAATAGGTATTAATTTTAATATTTAGAAGATATACATTTAGATTACATTCTATGTAGTACAATAAACATGTTTTTTTTTTTTTAATGGGACTGCAAATTTATATATGTATAAATTCAAAATTTGCCCCCCCCCTCTATTTTCTTTCGATTAAATTTATAGTCCCCCTACACTTTTTATTTATGGCAATTTAATAATATTCAATCGCTTTTTCTTTTTCGTAAATTTTCTTGTAATAAAATTTTTATTAAGTCATAAATTGTAAAATATTTTAAAAAGTTAGTGAATAAAATATTTTTTGTTTTGCATTTGCTCTTTTTTTTTTAAGAAAATCATATAAAGTCATATTTAATAAAATAATAACAAAATAAATAAATGTGATGGTTTCACTTCACAGAGTGATTTTGTTTTGCATTTTAATTTTATTTTAAAAAATCTTTACATATCAGTTATTCATGATTAATTAAAAATATTACTTGAATAAATGTGTACTCATGTTAAAATAAAGTAGTCGTGAAAATTGTAAATTATAATTTTGTCCAGAATATATAATGAATACTTCATTTTATTGATTTTCACCTGCACATTATTATAATTTATTTGTTTTATTAATAATTTTTAATTTATGAATTACTAATGACAAGTAAAACAATTATTATTAAAAAGTTATTTCGTTTTACGTGAATATTCATTACATTTTTTATTAAAAAAAAAAAAAAAAAACTAATGTTGGGCTTTTAAGTCATCTTATTGTTATCTAATTAATTACTATTTTATTTCAATCTCTGCATAGCATCATTAGAATGATAACAATTGAACTAATTTTGTAAATAGTCAAAAAAAGAAAAAAAAGTAGTATCAATAAATTTCGTAATTTTTCTTTCTGGTGATTTATTTGACTCCGCTATTTTTATTAGACAAGGCAGTTTATAATTCCTTTTTATAATACAATTTTTAGATTTTAGTTTATGATTAATAATAATAAGTTTTAATCACTATAATAAAAAAACTAAAAAAGTTTTATATTATGGTGCATTTATAAGCATCACCAATCCCGGTAATCATTGAAAGGTTTTGCAGTTATTTAAGCATTTTCCATAAAATTTCCAATATTTTTTTTGGGGGGAGGGAAATTAATCAAAATACAATCTAACTAGTCATTCAGTATTAAATTATAATGGACTACTTTTAATTAAAGAGTAAAGATATTGGAATTAGTTAGATTAATTTCAAAATGATGACTATGAAACAAAGCCAGAATTGTAATAACAGCCAACCTTTTTTATTGGTGAAAGTAGATATACTTCAGAGATGTCAGTTCATAATTTAATCCTGCCTTTTTATCACATTATATGTTTATATCTTAATGATGTTTATGGGCTCATTAATGTTTGCTAAGTAGCTATAAAACTAAGATGCTAGAATAAATTACTCTAAGATGTTTAGTCACGACAACTTATAACGGCCAAGAATTATTGCTTGATGATAGTATTCTGTTGGTGTATAATCTAAGATGTTTAGTCATGACAACTTATAATGGCCAAGAATTATTGGATGATGATAGTATTCTATTGGTTAATAATCTCAATCTGTCTTCAGGCAGAAAACTTACCATATATAAATTTAACTGAATTTTCTTTAACTTTATTTTAAAATGAAAATGTGGATTAAACCTAAGGTGTTGCAAATGTCTTGTTTTTGATAATTAAGAATTATAATTATATCCAATTATGACTACTTTAAAAAATATAAAGTCTGGCTGCCTGATCATTATCTGTTCATCTGTGCACCCACACACCCTTTATTTCACAAATTTGTCTACCCATCTATCAATATCTATTTATCTGTCAATGCAATAATTATCTATCATTTTAATTATCTGTATATCCATTAACAATCCACTCATTCATCTACCTACACACAATTAAATACATTTCCTTTCATTCATTCATCTGTCAATGCATTCACTCACTCAGTTACTCATCCCATTCAACTTTTTATATATTCCTCTGAATGGTATGATGGCCTAACCTCTTACTTAAACACTCACCCACATACCTATTTATCTATTTATCCATTTATCTATCAAGTGATCTATTTATTTACATATTTATCACCTAGTTACATTTTCCATTAAAAAGAAAAAGACAAAAGCATAAGTGTTTGGAATCATATTATTCGACACACAAATAATATCAAATAATAAATTTAATGTAAAGATACCAAATTACTTACACTCATAACTATGATCATATCCTATTTAGATAAATTCTTTAATGATTATTACTAATCATTTATTAGGCTAAAATTATTATATCCATTTTAGCCCAGATTTGCATCTGAAAATGTAATTAAATATTTATAAGTCATTACTTACAACCATGTACAATATATAATTCAACCCTAATCCTTTTTGTCACATGCTTAAACTCCATTTCACTGCTTTTATTTTAATTATATAAATTACAAACACATTTCAATAACAGAACCAATGCATCTATATCCCATTTTTATTATTATTATTATTATTATTATTATTATTATTATTATTATTATTATTATTATTATTATTATTATTATTATTATTATTATTATTATTATTATTATTATTATTATACTATCACATTTTTACACTATTATCGAGGTTATAGCCTCAGTAAATATTACTTATGTAATCAATGTGCATTTAATAAATTTGGGGTTCCCCTCTTTTCTTCCATAGCATAAGCTTGAGGTTAAAACACCTGTAGAGATCCCTACTATCGCATTTTTACACACATATTATCAAGGTTATAGCCTCAGTAAATATTATTATTATTATTAATAATAATAATAATAATAATAATAATAATAATAATAATAATAATAATAATAATAATAATAATAATAATAATAATAATAATAATAATAATAATAATAATAATAATAATAATAATAATAATAATAATAATATATTTATCTTTAATTAAAGTTTAAAGTTTATATGTGGGCTAAAAACAATATAATTTTTGACCTAATAAAAGCAATATGATAATTTTTAATCTAATAAATGATTAATAATAATCATAAAGGTATTTAAAGGTATTTATCTAAAATAATATGTTCAGTTGTGAGGTCTGAGTATTTATCATATTAAATTTGTAACATTTGTTGTTGAGCAAGGATAATAAAAATGTGACAAGTTGTGACCTGACCAATTGAAAAATGCTACTGGTTCATTATAAAATGCAACTTGGGGATCACTTACATTTTCTCAGATATCATTATTTATATGATTAAAGCATATAATTATATATATTTTAAATTATAATAAAAAATTCATATACAATGGCTATATACATATTAATAATAATTACACACAAAAAATGTCCTCATTCACACAAATTAGAGCATATTTTGAATGCAATATGTTCCTTAAAAAAGACTAAATTGGTCATGAAAAAATCTATAGTGTTAAATATATTATTATTCTTGGTGATAATTTTCACTGCTACTACATCTTTTAACACATTATTTTACTACTTCACGCTTCACATATCTGAAGTCTAATTGTAAGTATAGGGAATTTGAACTCAGACTTTCAAGCACCCTTCATCTATCCATACTATCTCATACCACTGATACACATGACCACATACATGTAGCAAAGATAAATAATCAGCAATATATGTATTTCATGCTAAACCAGCACTCATCAGTTGGTCCAGATTATCATCTCCCATGCATATATATAATCAGTGCTCAGTATATATTAAGATCGCAAATCTTCATATCTTAATGGACAGGCTTCAATCCACTCCAACCTCCAACTCTTCAGCCATCCATTCCACTGTAAATCTGATGATGGAAAACCCAAATCTCATGCTAATGCTAATATTATTTGCCATGCCCATGTTGACCTCAAGTCATTCTGACCCCTCATGTATAGGACCTTATAAATACATAGATGAGAGATGGGCAGGATGCAGGCTTAATGTGTAAATATTTGAAATACAGGCACTCTTCAGATACCTGGAGCCTAATTGTAAATATAGTGGATTTGAATTCAGTCTTTCAAGCACCCTTCAACTATTCATATTATCTCATACCACTGATACACATGACCACATACATATAGAAAAGATAAATAATCATCGATATACATATTTCATGCTAAAACAGCATACATCAGTTGGTCCAAATTATCATCTCCCACACATATATATAATCAGTGCTCAGTATATATTAAGATAGAAAATCTTCATACCTTAGTGGACAGGCTTCAATCCACTCCAACCTCCAACTCTTCAGCCATCGATACCATTGAAAATCTTATGATGGAAAACCCTAATCTCATGCTAATGCCAATATTACTGCCATGCCCATGTTGACCTCAAGACATTCTGACCCTTCATGTATAGAACTTTATCCATTTAAATACTTAGAAGAGGGATGGGCAGGATGCAGGCTTAATGTATAAATATTTGAAATACAGGCAACCTGCCCATCTCTCTTCTGTGTATTTAAATGGATAAGATCCTATATATACATGAGGGGTCAAAATGGCTTGAGGTCATCATGGGCATAGCAATAATATTGGCATTAGCGTGGGATTTGGGTTTTCCGTCATCAGATTTTCATTGGTATGGATGGCTGAGGTTGGAGTGAATTGAAGCCTATCCATTAAAGTATGAAGATTTGTTATCTTAATATATACTGAGCACTGATTATATATGTATGGAAGATAATAATCTGGACCAATTGAAGTGTGTTGGTTTAGCATGAAATATGTATATTGGTGATTATTTATCTTTTCTTCGTGTGTGTGGTCATATGTATCAGTGGTATGAGATAATATGGATAGTTGAAGGGTGCTTAAAAGTCTGTGTTCAAATCCTCTATATTTACTTCATATAATTGAATTCTGATAATTAATATTTAAAAACAACAACAACAAAAAACAATTAAGGAGAATATTTATATATGTGTTTATATATATTATAGATGTTAAAAAAAAAAAAAAAATTACGATAATTCACTCCAAAGCAAAACCCTCTTATAGGTACTAAATAAAGAAGGCCTGCCAAAAAGGATGAGAGTTTAAAAAGTTTTCCATTTTTATTTTAGTTTTTAGCTAAACATAATCTTAATACTCATTTATACCCTCCATTAGATGGTTAGATTATTAGAAAAGAAATCAGATTAGACCCTGAAAATTTTTTTCAACTTGTATACATGGTCCATATTCAAACACAAAAACATAGAAATGGCAGGTATTACGGGTAGTAATGCAGCGCAGGCCAGTTAATGTATGCATGTACTGATATATATATATTGTCCAGTATATTAGAAAGTTAATACTGTACTTATCTTTTAAAAAGTTAGAAATGTATAAATCGTTTTAAAAAATAAATATTTAACACTAATTAAAATGTCTAATTAGTTTTTATTATTAATAAAAAAACATTGTGATAATTAATTAGTTTATAGATTAAAAAATAAAAAGGTAAGTGAGAAGTAATAGCAATTAGGCATATTTGAATGTTTCTGAAAAACGCAGCAGGACTTCACTTGTTCAGCCTTGTAGGTCAGTAGAGTAATGAAGTTCTCGTTGCCATCCTCCCCTAAGTAACATCTGTTCTGAATATGCTGCTATTTATTTGCATTTGTCTGGCAGTTAATGAACTGGGATTTCACTCATCAAGAAGTGAAAATGTTAATCACCTGACTTTTCAAGTTAAAAAAAAATGATTCGTTTTCCTTCAAACTCCCTGATGTTATTATGTAGGTCAATAGAACAATAAATCCTAGAACACCTGCTAGTTCACTACTTTAAAAAAATCACTTTATTGTTGCTCAGTTGAAGTATTTAAAAGACCATCTAAAATGTTAATTAGAATTAGTTCAGGCTATTATACATAAGCAACTAATAAAACTTCATTCAAGAAGATCCAAAGATGCAGAAACAATCTGATCATTAATTATAAAACTAAGAAGTTGTTTAGCAAAAGCATTTGTGCACACCTATGAATTATATGAATGAACTGTATATATAATAAATCGAAACCTTTTTTTTTATTTGCTGCAAGATTTAACATTCTTTCAACATAGTAGAATTATAAACTACTATATAAAAGCAACAATTAGAGCAAAAGTTTCCTTTTTACTCATTTGTAATATAGTACTTTCATTAAATTGCATTAAGAATAAAGAAATACACATATGCTATAAATACTAACAACGAATTAGAAGAATGTCGGTTTAGCTACTTACAACAATTGAAATCTAACTTAACGATTATAAATGACAAATATTGAAGTAAATTAAGAAGTGATTACAAAACATGAAATAAGACACATCCGGATGGTTTGAGTTTTATTTGCTATTAATAGCATATTGTCTTTGACTCGATCTTCACTTTTTCTGCAGTTATTATTGTTTTTCCTTTTTAATATATACACGATTCCTTTTAATTGTTTAATCTATCTGATGTGGAAAAAAAATGTTTTGTATAATTTATATATAACAATGGATTGGGTGCAACTGCATATAGTTCCTGAGTGACTTAACTAGCTTATGAGTAGCACCATTATAATTTCTAGATTTATAGCATACTGAATGATGATTGTGCAGCCAGTATTGTAAAAATATTCACCACCTTTGGTTTTGGATGGTCAGCAGTTTGAGAATATATATTAATTTAAATATTTTAAATAGCTTTTTTTAATTAGATATTGAGGTACAACACAATTCTGCTGCTACTTTTTAACAAGATAGAAGACAATATATTTCACTGTAGTCTATAACTAATTCAACAATATTAATTGCATAGAGGGCTGTTACTTTATTTAATTTATTATTTGAAGGTGAAGTTTAGATACTTATCAATGTAGCATAAAAGCATTAAATTTTGTTTATAAGAACAATGAAACTATACTTTCTACTAATAAAATCACCAAATGATTAAATAGCAGTTTGTGACTCAGATTTATTAACTTGTGTTTCAACAAAAATAGCTTAGTCTCAGATAATTACATACTCTAGAACACGGCATGCAGGTGGGCAAGTGTGAGGCACAAGGTGCTTAATCACAGGAGTACCAAGACACTAAGATAAATGTAAACATTTCCATTTACATATATAAATGGAAATATTTACATTTCAAATCACTTCATTGTTAGAAATATATCCTGAGTGTAAATACTTTTTATTTAAATATGAGAGGAATACTTTTTTTCTTATTATGACAATTTTCAGGGCCTAGAATTTCGCGACTTGATGAAATACATTACGTATTTACTCTTATCATTAAGCTGAACTGAACAGGCCAATACAATTTTATCATGATCAATAATAAAACTTATATGTAAATATTTAAATTTCTGAATCACTTTATTGCTATAAACACATTCTGATTATAGTTATTTGTTACTTAAATATAAGGATAATACTTTTTTACTTAGACTTGTTATGACAATTGTTTAAGCTTCGAAATAACTTCATATATACTCCATCTTTGCATAAAAGTGAATAGGAAGATGCTTTTTTGTCACTATAATTAATAAAATTTATATATAAATGAAAATGTTGGGATTTCTCAAACACTAATTTATATAAAAAAATAACACATTACTATTAATAATTTATTTTAAAAATATTACCTCATACTTACAATAATTTTACATGTGAGGAAATTAACTTTACATTTTTCAGAGCTTGTATCTATCAGACAGTTTAGCATAATGGCAGAGTATCTGTCTCTCAAATGTGAGGTTCAGGGATTGATTCTACTAAATGGTATATGGAAAGTTTTTTAATAACAATATACTTTTTCCTTTCTCTTTTGTTTTATTACACTCTATTATCTTTTTTTAACATTTTTTTGCACACTAAAATATTTAATTCTTAACAAATTTCATGATAACAATATTATTTAATGAATTCTCTAATTATAATAAAACCAAGAGTTTGATTTTTTTTTTTTTTTTTGTAGTTATTCAGCATAACCTATGAATAAACAAAATAAAGTATGCAAGCTGTTTTAATGGCTTCTAAAAATATGTTGAATAAACATTCTAAGTAGGAAAATTTAAAAAAATTTCCTGGTTCAATCCCTAATTGTCAAACTACATAATAAAGTGTAGTATATATAATATGACCTGTTTATTAATAATTAATAAGTGTTAAAAAATAAAATAATATAGAAGGTAAATATTTTTGTATTGAAAAAAATAAATATTATTTTTGTTATTAGAAAATGTAGAGAAGTTTTGTGTAAATTAAAAATAACAAAAGGATTTTTAAAACAAAGAACTTTTTAACAAGAAGGTGTGAATAGATGTAAGAATTTTATCAGTCATGTTATTTAAAATTGATCTACTTTTGTGATCCTAATACAATATTAAGATTATGTGATCAATAAACAATATAAGTCTAAAAATTTAAAATATCAGATTATATATATATAATAAATTATAGTTATTGTAGTGTACCGGTCAAAAACACCAAGCTGACTCAAACCCAAAGTCAGATTCAAACTCAGCCGAACCAAACTGAATTCAAACCCAACTCATGAGCTCAGATCAAATCAATGGATAACATAAGTCGATGGTACATGACTATGCGCCAAAAAACTAGCTCAACGGATGATGATGATTTGAGACTCCTGAACTGACCCTGATAACGTATAATAAAATAACTAAGGATATTTCTAAGTCAACTCATATATATATATATGTTCGGGTTGTCAATACAGACAGCAAGCATTAATATTAAAATAACTATTGAATAAAAAAGAGAGTTAAAAAACCAAATGTCTTAATAAAATGTTTAATAATAATTATAATTTTGTTCAACTTTTAGATTATGATTATATATATTATCTCTAGTCTTTAAACGGAATTTATAATTACAATAAGAATGGCAGTCCTTATTATATGCCAATAACTGTTATGCAATATTATAGGAGGATTATATATATCTATGCTCCGACAAGAAAATAAAGGTAGATAAAGGTATTTGGCTGTGACTGAAATTATTATTCTAATTCTAAAGGAAAGAATGTGAGATTTATTTTCACATTCGTAAATCAATTCACAAAGAGCAAGATACGTATTTAGGGCACAACTTTAATATTTAATAGAAAACTTACTTAATTATAAATAAATATGAATTTATTCGACTTTAATAAAATCAATTCATCACGATTTACGAGCATGAGAGCGGGCTTTACTGGAACTGAGAAATAAACGGTACTGAAGACTTATGAGCTGTAAGAATAATACGAAAAATAATGGCTTGTCGGTGATTTGAGAAAATAGCAGGGCGGCTTGTATTTAACAAGTATTTGATGCCCTATGAAGAATCCATAGAACACAGGGAAAACTAGGCTGGGTTGTAGCCACAAACCTTTGGTGTTCCAATATAAATGAGCGAGGGAGGAAGTGCTTTCTTCCTATATAATTAAAATAACATGAAGATCACTGATAACAAGCTTACAAAGCATTAGATGGCTCGCATCAGCAACGTTCAGGAAAATGATGACTTGGTAATCATCATGGTTAATGAATAAAACCCATTTATATAAAGAATGCTCTACGTGATGACCTGATCGAGTTAAATTAAAGTCAAATGAACTTTAATACAGAAATACTTAACGTAATTATAAAATTATATTAATTATACCTTAAACGTCATGCCCTCCCTGAATTTAGTAGAAAGTATAAAATTTGAATTAGAATATTTTGACATTACTTCCTTTATTGACCCTTTTGCAAAAACATTTTAAGATTATGAATAAATAAATATCTGTAAACTAGATAAAAGAGCCGGAGACATAGGTTAGAAACTGAGCTAATAATTTATTATTAGCCATTAATAAAATAGTAAAAATTGTATAAATCCTTCAAATCGACAAATTATAGAACCATCTTAAATTAGTTCCAATGGGCAAAAATTACTATCAAACTTATATTAGATCATTTCCATGAGGTACGTGTAATAAAAGAAATTATTGTCGAGTTGAAGTATTACTGGCATATAATCAAAAATAAATGACAAAATAATTATTCAATAAATATATATAATACAGTTAATGAAATGAACCGCCATCGTAAGAAAGGAAAGTTAAAGATATTAAATTTAAAGACTAGAGATAGAAAAACGAGAATTATTTATATAGATTAATGCATTAAGAAATGAGAAGAGCTTTTAACAGTACTTAATTTAAAAATAGCGTAAATTAAAGTTCGAAAACTGGCCAGAAAGTTACGGTTCATTAAAGACATGTTACCATTCCTTCCGTGGTTGGCTCCTTAGTTTACACATGGCAGAGTCCAGTTGGATGAAACATAGGCGCGCATTTTATAAATTACTTGAACGACATATTGATTGATTCTTTCATGATTTTTGGGCAGCAAGATTGGTCCAGAAAAGGTTTAGTTTAGCAGCTTCTTTGAAGATGTTTTGGGGACTTCGGGCCCAGTAGTCAGACTCCCGAAGTTTAGCCCCTCACCATGATGGAGACACTATTAAGATTTATGATTTAATACACATGTAGCTTCTAGTAACACTACTTTCAAAACAAATATGGCTTCTCCCCTCCAAACTTTTCCAGGCTATTTATACTGTCCTCTGCTTTCCCACCTATTTTAGATGCCTTCAGGCTAATGCTTTTTAATTATCAAAATTACAAATTTTGCTAATTGATTTTAGATACATTCCTTCGATAAGGAACTCATTAACTTTGAATTCATTTTCTAATTAGAAAAATTTATAAATCTAAAAAACGATTTTAATTAGGAACCGTCCTTACATTTTAAATTATAATCTTTTTGCTAATTAATAAAACTTTCCCCATTGTCTTTGGAAAAGGACAATCTAAAAGCTTATTGAAAGAATGTAGCTTTTAATCACCAAAGATTGAACAAACTGTTTAAAAATAAAATAAAACATTCCCGATGCAATGAAACTCTATAATGAATATATATATATATATTTAAATATTTATAAATATATACGCACAATCCACGCAGTTATAGTATATATAAATTCATGAATAATTTTATCATGAATTTATTAATGACATTGATTAATTTAAACGTCAAACTAGTTAATTTTAACACACATTTATATAATAGTTTTTTTTTTTAAGGGAACTAGCATGTATTGAACATATAAAGCCCCAATGCATCGGAAATTCATGGTTAGTACTAGGGTTTGAAATGGGTTGTAGGTGAGATGTCATGAAGCTAGGATCGAACTTAGATCTGACTGCTTCAGTAGTGAAAAACACCACATAAAAATTAAATAATAGTGTAAACATTTTATTGTTAAATGAAAACAAGTAAAACTATTTTTGTTAACAGTAAACAAGATTTGTGTAAATTAAAAATAACAAATGGATTTTTAAAACAAAGAATGTTTTAATAGGAAGGTGCTAATGGAATATAAGAGTTTTATCAGTCATATTATTTAAAATTGAACTAGTCTGGTGGTCCTAATAAAATATAAAAATTACAAGATCAATAAGCAATTTAAGTAAAAAAATTTAAATATCGAACTATATGTATGCTTAAATTCAAACCTAAAGAGATACTTCACAGGCAATAAAAATATATTGACAAAGTTAAAATAATTATGGCCAGACAATTATGTCACAGCAGTGCTAATCCCAAAGTACCAATAGTGGGAAAATACACATAAAAAATTAAATATTAGTGTAAATATTTTATCACTGAAAGAATATAATTTTGATACTAGAAAACATGAGCAAGTTTATACATGAGAGATTTTAAATGAATTTTTAAACAAACAAGGATTGTTTTAATGAATTATTGACCAGCAAGCAGAGTTATCTTTGCTCTTTGCTATGCAAGATGCAACTCAGAAATGAAGCATTCCAAAAATTATATTTCAGATGTACATAACATTTGGTAACTTATATATTTAATTACTTATGTAATATTAGAGCTGGCCCAAGGATGGAGGTGAGCAGTGTAATGGTTTCATGGATGTGTGGGGGGTTGGTCGTTTTTTCAAATTTAATAAAAAGTTATTTGAAAAATTATCTTATTTGCAAATATTTCCTATCTATACTAGCATTTTGTCAGAAGTGTCCCAAAATAATATGAAAATTTTTGAAAAAAAAAAAAATTAAAAATTTCAGATTTACTAAATGATATTTGAACTTAGAATTTTTTGGTCTATATTTGTTCTCTACTCCATCTCAAACAACTCATACACATGACCATATACACCTATCTTTTTCACATGTATGTTATTATGGATGTGAGGTGGTTGAGATGGAATAGAGAGCAATTATAGACTAAAATATCCTAAGTCCAAATCCCTCTAGTTACTTGTATAGATAGCATTCATTACACTGAAAGAATAGGTTAATTAAATAAATATGTCTGTTTTAAAGTATTATTTAATTATTACTTTAAAAATTATTTTTTAAACATTATTTTTTTATTTTAGTATTATTCTCCATATTTATTTTATAGAAATAAATGAATAAAACACACAATGTATTTACCAAACACATTAAATGACTAACGCTATATTTTCTTTTTCTTGCGAAGCTGCTAAAAAATGTATAATTTACATATTTTATTTCATAGAATGAGGGAGAGAGCACTAAAATTTACCTTGGATAAAGATGCTTCTTAGTCATGCAGCAGCCTTATACATACACAAAAACAATCAGCATAAAACTGAACAAATTCTACACCAGTCATAATGTTTATTTAGTTTTTATTAAGGCAATTACATATATATATATACACAACTACAGTATGAATCTTTTTATCTTACATTTGATAAATCATTTTTTATAAGTAAATGAAATTAGTTAGTCCTAATCCGGGTAACCGATTCCTTGTCAAGTGGCAATATTTGTGATTCAAAGGTATATCGTACCTTCAGGTTGCAAGTTATGTCTTTACCCACTGTTTGTGTTTGAATGTTGTTATTTGACAACTAATAAGTGATAGCTATATTAGATTATTCCAAGTAAGAGGCTCTTCATCCAGTGGCATGAGTTGCAACCAAGTGTCTCCATAGGTATGCTCAGGTGCCAGAAGACGATCTCTGTTCTTTATTCTACGAATAATGTTCTTGCATATTGTCCATGTATTAGCACCATCCTGTTTAAATATGAAAATTCTTGTTAACCATTTAATTGATACGATATTCCTATTAGCGGGCAACACACTTTGTGTGATATTCTGCATCACTAGTTTTAAGAAAGAACATTAAAAGAAAATATGCTTGATAGTTTCATTCTCAGCTTTGCACAGAATGCATGTTGCCTCAATCCTAGAATACCCTCTGTTATTCACCAAAAAATGGTTCATTGGTAGTGACATTAGATTAAACTTTATTATGAAATCTATATACATAGCCTCTGTACTCATAATGTTTATTGCCTTTACTTATTCATTCCAGTGAAAGAGACAAGAGTAGAAAAACTAAGCAATCGATAAATGTTGTGCAGATGGATTGATTCAGACAGAAAACAAGATTTCAAAAGAAATATTATCAAGTATATTTTTTTTCAGAAAATCTATTCATAAATTAAATGCATTCATCTTTACAATTAAATTTATGTTAAAAACATCTCCAACATTGATTTCTAGATTCATTCAAATACATGAAAAATATGTTTAAATTATTTTTGCAAGTTTTGTGAGTTTTATGGACTATCATTTAATATTGAATGATTAAAGTCTGTACAATTATGTTATGAGAAACAGTTAAGTTTAATAGAAATTCCATAAAAAGTAACTTATTGAAATAGTAAAATAGTATTAAGTGTATTTTTCTTTCTTTACCAAAAGGAAAGTAAAATGTTATAAAGATTACAAAGTGCATTTAAAAATAATCATTAGTTTTTATTATATGAAACTAGTTTTGAAGACGTAAAATAGATTTTTATATTTTCAAATGCCTAATTAAATTTAAAAGTTTGCTTTAAGAAATCTATTTATTTAATAGAACAACTGTATTTTCATCTTAAGAAATACATCAGAAATTCATGACAAATATAAGAGCTAAGCCTCATTTTAAAAGAAGAAATCATTTCAACACTATAATGTAGACTTTTCTGTATTGTAAAATGACAAAATATCCTAGTATATTAATAATGATAAATCCACTATCCATGTAATAAATAATTGTAGTCTATCAAAGTAAAAAAAATGGTGATCATGTCATAAAAGAAAAGAATATAGGATCCCTTCCTTTGATAATGTATTGTGATATCAACTGTTTATGAATATAAAATTACTTATTTTATTTAAAATGCATAAAAATGTGAAAACTCAACTTAAATTTTGAGAATTCCTGTCATCTAATATTTCCCATTATTGTTGTTTCCACTAAAGAAAGGTTATTTTCATTTAAAATAAAGTTTTTAAATGAATTTAAATCCCATATATTCCTAATTACTAGTTAAGTTCATAAAAATTATGCCTAATAAATGAACTGTTCATAATGCTGCACAATAAATAAATTAATGAGTTTTTTTTCTGGACAAACAATAAAAAACTATCCAATCTTTGATACCTATAAAGAATAAATTTTATCAAATGTTTGATGTTTCTAGTAATAAAGTAAGCAATATTTGTTTAATATAATAAAGCTTGAATATGTTCATTTCAAAAAAACAAAAGATTAACTATTTTTTCCAATATTTCCAACAAAAGAAGGAATTTTGAAAAAATGCTTCTATATTGTATTCGTGTATTTAAATATTCAACTTTATTGTATTTTTGAAAATATGCATAATATTTTATTTTTTACACAAACAAAATTTAATTATAAATTCAACATTTGGAATCTTATTTTTATACAATATGGAATAACAGCATTGGTAGAAGATTTTGTTATTATAATTCTATATTTAGTTGAGTTTATTAATGTAATATTGGCAGGTGAATGTGCAGAGATTTATAACAGGTAAGAAACAAGGTATGATTTGTAGGTGTTAATTTCCTTCTACCAAATTAATGTAAATTTTGAAAGTATGATTTTAAATACTATTTATATCACTATTATTGTTTTTAAATGTTTGAAATTTACATTTTACTGAGTGTGCTCAAAAACTTAATAAACAATTTAAAATATTGCATAAACAAATAGTCTATTCTAAAAGAGTATTGATTCCACAACTAATGAAAATATATTGAATACCAAGTAAAATGTGCTTTAAATTATATAAATTCAATTCCATCACTTAAATAAACTGGTTTAAATTTAATAAATCTCATCCTATAGTAATTAGTTAGACTTACCAATAATGCAGATTTTATATATGAATAAATATAGGTAAATCAACAGGAACATTTTGCATTCAAGTGAATAGATTAGAAGAATTCATCATTGCCAATATTATTATTATACGTATGAAGTTAATATACTAAATAACATGAATATAATGAAATAATTTTCATTATGATTATGCGCTAGAGTTTAAATTAGTATTATGAATGTTAAATAATCTGAATTATTATGTGACTTGCATAGTATATTTATTTAAATAGAATTTTGGGTAAAGAATTGTTTTACCTTTGTTAAATATATTGGATTATTTACTAAAATACCATTAAATCAATATTCTTTAAGGATGCTTTCATTTATTTTATTTCCTTTTTTAAAGAAAAATAGTGCCACAAGATATTGATAAGAAAATGAAGAAATTGATGTATCAGACAACTTCTTTTTATACTTTACTATATTGTTGAATATCTAATGTGAAACATTATTATTGAAGTGTAGTGGTAAACCCTTTCCACCATTATAAAATGAATTGTGTGTTCATTGAGATTTTAAACATCCTATGTATTTTAAATCCCAATATATATTGAACACTGCAGCCAAACAACATTTTGAACAATTTTTTTCTATGACAAGTAGGTTAAAGAATATTATCTGCTCTATTGGTAATTACTGAAATCCTTTAGTATATGAATGCTGTCATTTTGGCTACTTGAATATTTCAAAGTTGTATCAAGTTTATGTTTGTATTTCCAAATAATATTTTTCACATTTTTTTAATATTCACTTGCTATTATGTATGAGAATGATCACATCCACATTAAAATGAGTAATTGTCTAATACAGTGTTTCCCAAACTTTTTTGGTTCGCGTACCACTTGAAAGTACATCATGCTAAATTGTACCACTTCATAAAAATGATTGTATTTCGTGAAATTTGTTATTGTGAGTGTGTTATTTTATTTCCATTATAAATATTATAGAGTGACCATGTATGTATTCACATCTCATAATGAGACAAATTAGATTGAAACACGCTTAAACGTCATGCCAGATTATAAACTCACCGAAATTATAAACTCACTGTAACATATTTATATGTATGTGTTTGTTCAAAGTTTCATATTTTTTCCAAAATAATTTATTAAAGATTACATCATTATATTAAAGGTTATTTGGTACATATTTTGTTCAAAGTGTTTTCTCATTCCTTCATTTGGTTTTCCCAAATTTGAGTCTGTTTTCTCTTTTTTGGAGCATCTTGCTATTGGTTGGGCCATGGAGAGGATAAATCCAGCATGTCCCAAGTCACGGTAAAAATAACCTCAGGGGTTATCAGGCTATCTCTTGTTTTTGTTTTCGTTATAATGTTCAGCATGAAGTTAATAGGATTAAAATTTTGATGATTAAATACTAGCTTACATCTAGTAATCCACAATAGATGATCAAGAATTAATGAGAATCTAATTTCTGGGTATGATCCTTTTCTGATACATTCTTTCAAATTAAATAATTTAGATTGATTTGCATTGATCCGACTCATTATTTATCTACTATTTTATCATATTTCGTTTACTAATAAATGGTTTTAATAAAAACATAAAATTATAAAAAAACAATTAGTATATTTTCTTATCATAATCAAATATTTTTATAAAATAAATTTAATGAGATCTTTGTGCTTGTTTCGAACAACATAATTTTTTGAAATTTGGTTCAAAAGATACGAGGTATACATTCAATCTGTTTCCATACTTATTTTTTTTAAAAATATATGAAGAAAAAGCTCTTCCTATTAATTCTGTACTAGTAAATGGTAATAATAATTTAAGAGCTTTCTCAGACAGTTGCTCATATTCTTTAATGTTTAACCAAAAATTAATTAGATTGTGTCGTTTGAATTCTACTTGTAAAGTTCTGTCACATGATAATTCTATTAAATTTTCTTTATCCTTTATTGATAATGATTTAGCTTTTTCTAAATTTTCTGCATAGAAGGGGTTTGAAATCCAATTATCATTTGTGTTTTCGGGTTTTGGAAAATATTCCATGAAAGACAATTTTAATCCTGTTAAATGTGCTATTGTATTTTTTCGTATATCTTGAGACAGACTAACCTTATTTTCAAACAAAAAAAATATGTAGAGTTTCGAATACTTCCAGTTGATTGTTTTCGATACTTATATATATTACTGTTTCCAAAAATCCAATTTCTTAATCATACTTTCAATTTTATCATTAACATTAAAGATCGTTATTGGCTGTACATATTAACAACTTTACTGTATAATATTATTAATTAAAATAATTTTTATGAATTATAAGAAAAAACATTTCTATATTTTTATGATTTAATTTTTTTTTTATGTCCGCCATTATTGATTATTTTTCGTGTACCACCAACTAGCAACTCGCGTACCACCAGTGGTACACGTACCATAGGTTGGGAAACACTGGTCTAATACATACCAATACTTAAAATCAAGAACATTAGCAAAAATAGCATTTATATAATTGTAGGATTGAGTCCTAATGTTTTTTTAAGTCTTTTTATTCTTGGTATGTTACTTGACTTAAGTTTGTAAACACAATATTACTTCTGTATTCATTTTGATATTTACTTATAAATCCTGTAGATTAATTAATAATAGAAATGAGTTATTCACAATCCAACAAATTTGTAATTGCATTCCAATAATATTAATGATTCCCATTATTCTATGAATAGACATTTGTAATAATATAAAACATAGAAAGTAAGAATAGGTTAAGACAATTTATATATAGCTTATTATAGTACATTAAATATTTGTCAATCATTGTATTAAAATAAAAATATTATTTAATTATTTTATAACTGTTTCAAGTATCATTGTAAATGTAGCTAAAATAAATTCTAAATAGTTATTTAGACTTGGCTACAATACAGCCATAACTGATTACTGGCTTAAAATTATCTAATAGCATCATTCTAGCATATCATATATAAAAATGAAAATAGAACCATAGTTAATCCTCCTGTATTCTGACAAATTTCTTTATTCTCATATTAAATCATTATTATTTATCAGAATATAATAAATATGACTCCATTCAATAGATACTTTTGTCTAGAGATTAAATAAATTTTAAAAAATCACATCTGATTTCTGGACTTATTTTAAAAATTATATTTATTCAAAATAAAACTCTGTCACATCATCAAATTTCAGGTGGAGCTAATTCAATTTATAAAATGAATGAAATCTTTTTTGTTTCATGTTTTTGATTTAAAAATCTGAACAATTTTTTTAATAACTACTAAATATATCAATTTATAATTTAAAAGTTTAGAATTTTTTCGTAATTTTTACGATATCAATGAATATTATAATCAATCTGGTAAATAACATAATTTCTAGACAGTTGTATTTCCTGTGACCATAATCTCTATAGTAACAATATTCAGAAGAAATTATTCTTTTATATTTAAAAATAAAACATTTCTGTAAAAAATAAATATGTAATAATATTTATTTTTGATTTTTAATAATTATTAAACAAATACAATACAAATATAATCATAAACTTAACAAAAAATCAAGTTTTTAAATCATCTTAATATTTTCTTGATGATCATAATATTTCTGCAAAATACAGTTGGCAAAGTTCATGATCGCCAAATAAACAATGTCTACTCATAAAACCAGAGTTTCAGTTTCAGTAGGATACTGATTATTTAATTTCCCTGCCATCTTTTGATTTTTTTGTAACTAAAATATTAGAATATAAATATACATGAATTTTAATACTGTATAACAAAAAGTTTCACAAAATTTTTACCAGGAAAAAAAACCCAATATTTTACTTTTAAAAATCTCAGACAAAGTTTCGTCATCTAGAAATATGACAGTGTTAACATACTGTATGTACTGTTGAAATTATAGATATTCTTTATACTTATGTAATATCAATGTTTAGCTAGATCTGTTTTAGTTATGCCATGAATAGAAAAATTGGAGATAGGCAAAAATTTGTCCTATTTCATTTTATGGTCTTTTCAAATATGGTTGTATTAATAAACATTTATTTATTCATTAGTATTACTTTGCTGTATACAGTCCATAAAACAATTTCAATTATTTACAATAACCATCACCTATACAGACCTCTACTTTCAATTATTTACTATCTCCATATGCCATTAGTCCAGCATAGCTAAAAATAATAAATGGCTTCCAAATGTGGGGCATCAAAAAGGCCTTGATAAAAATCACCCCTGCATAAAGACATTATAAGAAACAAACTCTGAAATTACTTATTATTGAAAATTGTTACCAAATGTAAGGTCTCAAAAAGAAGCTTCAATAAAACTGCTCTGCATTTCTAAAGTCAGACTTCAAAAAGTAATCTATGCATATAGATTTACATTGTGGGAATTATGCTACCAAACATAAGCATAAAAGTGAGATTTAATGAAAGCAACCTCTGCATAAAGCTTTGAAAAATAAAAGGCAAATCATGAAGACTTTATGAAAATAGCATATGGGCAAAATCATTTTTTAAATTTTTAAATATGAGCTTTCCACCTACTTCTTACTGGGAATGATAAATATTTACAATCTATAAAAATATAAATTAGTACATACATTCTACATATTGTTATTGGGTTTGGTACATGATTTATCTGAAAAACTTATTGAAGAAATAAGCTAAGAATTTGTTGACAATGGTTTGAAGATATCTTTATTGGGAAAGAACAGTGTTTTACAATGTGAAATATTCAAAATTATCAAGTTGTTCATATATACCTGCACTTGAAGAAAGGTACAAAATGAGCTGATGCTGTTATTATTATAGTTTGTCATAGGAAAAAATATGTCCACCAATTATAGACAGATATGAATTTCCTATTCACACATTTCTTATTAGATGTAGAATAACTTATTACTTGTTAATATTGTTCACCAGAAGTGAAACACTTGATAAATCACTCATATTGCTTATTCAAAGATGTGATCACTGAATACTAATAATCTTTTCTATTAGAAGATATCTCATTGTTGTTGTAAATCTTAATGTTACTTTAAATGTCAGAGGAACTATTATTTGTTAGTAACAAAAATCCAACTTTGGCAGACTGGATGGTAATAAGAAATACTAAAGGGGGGAAGAACTCATGTAAACTAGATTGATGTTATGATACCCAAACCTCAATTTTTGTAGGAATAGTTTCAATACAATCTGTTGATTTTTATTTTCTTCATGTTCAATGGATATGGTATGGTTGCCATTTGTGCAATAATGCTCTCACTTGTTCACTGCCAAAACCTTCTTTGTCTCTTTCATCATTATTTTGCAATTTCACAATAAAAAATGATCTGTAGTTTACAAATTCATAATTCTCTTCTAATTTATTTCAATGATTTTTTACTTTGATTTTTTTTTTTTTTTTGCTAATAGACATTTAAATTTCTCTTATTCCAAACTTAACTTTACATCTTCTCTGGTTATCTCTAATTAAGGTTTGCTATTTATTATTTTGTATCATTGCTATATTACTTTATTACAATTGTTTTCTCTGTGAATATTTTTTAATTATGTTGGTAACTCTTCTTTTTATTATACATCTTCTATGATGGAATTTGCTATAAAGAATTTAGCAAATTTAGGTAAGTGATGAAAGGCCTCTAAATAAAAAAAAAAAAAAGATTTTAAAAAAAGATGTTGAATGTAGAAGTTGGTATAAAATACAAACATTTGTCTAAATTATTAAATAAAAGAATGGAAAAGAAATTTTTTATTCTAATATGATGAAATAAAAGTGAAATACAAAAATGTGTTTAGAAAAAAGGAAAAGAAATTGTAGTTTAAAAACAAATGAAGGGTTATGTTGATAATAAAAATGGATCATCACTTAATCATGAATATACCCATAGGAAGATGATGCCATTTAGACATCAACAACCAAAGTAGCAGAATCAAATAAACCCAAAAAAATATGGACAGACTTTCAAGAATTGTAACACCAAATATTATTAATTTTTTTAATAGAAAACAGCACATACATTAAAGAACTCATAATACCCCAAGTTTGAAACTATAAAACACAATAAATAAGAAAGATTATTAAAAAATAGCAAATGGTTTTGGATTTTTATGATATAATATGGGAAAAATTATGACAAGCAAATCTGAATTACATTCTTAGTGAATATTTTTATTAAAAATAATAAAAATATTAACTTTATTCCAAATATCATTAAGCAAATTATATGAAGAATTATATGAAAAATAGTTAATTGTCTAGCAAGTTAAAATACTTTTACTAGATAAATAATATCATAATTTATAGTTAGTAATACTTTCATTTAACTATAATAATCAATAAAATATTATTTAATAATTATTCAATTTTCACACAAATCAATATCCATTAATATTACATTAATTACAGCATCTACATACATTACTCAAATGTATGTCAGTATGCATCCATTTCAATGTACAAATATATTAAAATTCCTAAATAAAATTATTTTCTCTAAACAAATGATTTTCTTTAATGAAAAATTAATACGATAGACAATTTTAATTGAATAATATATAAACTAGAGGAATTATCATATTCAATAAATGTTATGGTCCTAGAAAGTTCATTTCATTGACCATTCACCTGTTAGGAAAGAAAATATAAAAATGTACATAGAAAAAAATATAAAAATCGTAGTGAGAATGCGTGGAGTGTTCAACTGCATTTGTTTCAATTGCGTTCAAATGATTCAATTATTTAACTCTTCATTATTACAAAATTGTTTCTCTTATTATAGAAAGTAAGAAGAACTCAAAAGCTATTCTAAAATAAATCTAAAATAAGCAGACTTAATAAGAAAACAAAAATGTTTTACTAAAGTAACTAAGTTTTTCTTTCTTCCTTGTTTAAATACAATCTCTTCTAACATTTTTCAGTCAACAATCTCCAAAAATGCAGTAAGAAACATATACTATATTTTGGCTTTACATATAGTATTTCTGTCTTTGTGATATTTTACGATTTGGAAAATAATAAGTTTAAAATGTTTAAATTATTTTTAAATTTTACAGACTATCTCTTAATATTTTTTAATGCTTAAATTATGTTCAATTATGCTTTTAGAAGTAGTTAAGTTTTAATCACAAGAAATTATTTGTTGAAATGATAAATATTTTCAAATATACTTTGTTCATTTAACCACATCGAAGATAAAGTGTTATAAAAATAATAATGTACATTTTAAAATAACCTTTGACCTTTATTTCTCATTACTGTCCATAAATAATACATAAAGAATTAAAATAAATTTTTACATTTTTAAATAACTAATTAAATTTAAAAGTTCTATTTAAAAAAATTTCATATTTATTTGTACATACTATAATTATATATCCAATTAAAGAATATATCAAACTAGGAAATTACTTTATTACAAAAAAAAGCATTATAAGATTCATTTTAAAAGAAAAAATCATTTCAATGCTACAAAAAATTCAATATATTGTAAAATGATAAAATATGTTATGGCTATATATACTTGTTTATTTGTAATAATACTAAAAAAATTATATAAATAATAAATTCATTATTTAACCTTTTGACTGTTTGACTCGTTCTTAATCGAGGCACTTTTTGATACATATTCGTTTTAATCGAGTAAATTTGACATCGCTGTAAATTGCTTAGTTTTTGGACTACGTTTACGGTTTTAACGTCATTTTTTAGAACGCAAAAAGTTTTATAATATACTGCCATCTATTGAATTATTTTACAAGTAAAAAATCAATTAATTGATGATTTATGTCAAACAAAAACTAAGCACTGCCTTTTCACATCTTTTCTTGAATCTTATTGGCTGTTGAAATTTTGTAAACAAAAGAAAATGGAAAAGCTCCGCCTTCTCATCATCTTTTCTTGAATCTTATTGGCTGTTAAAATTTTTATATGGCTGCCAAAAATTAAAAATTTACGAACGCTTTTGTTTTATTTTGAAAATGATAAACGAATGTTTTAGAGCATTTTAAAAATATTTTTTGATGAAATACAAATAAAATACAAATTATTTTCATATAATATGTCAAAAATAAATATTATTTTACAAAAATAGTTACGATTTTAGCAAGAATTATTTATTTATTGCAAAGTCGGGAAAAAAAAATCATAACGTGAAATTACGATTGCCGTTTCTTTTCATGTCAACCGTAACAAATATTTTTAAAATTAAAAATCAAAATTTATTTTTGAACAAACTTTCGTTTATTTTTATAATGTTAGAAATTACTAATATACTTTTTAAAAACGAAACTAAAGTGAATATATTTAAAAAAACGGTCAATAACTTTTGAAAAATTGATACATTATTTTGTGCATCGGCCAATTAAAAGCTTTGAGTGATACCACCTGCAGCGAATGAACAATTGGACAGTTAAAGGGTTAATACTTTAAATAACTATTTACTAAAGCAAAGATGAGAAGACAGGTTCCATTGATTAATACATTATGATATTTAGGTATTTAAAATGCATAAAAATTTGAAAAGTCAACTACTCACTCTACTCCCGATCACTAACAAACCATGTTTTAAATATTTAACATGTCTTTCAATAAACATACCAAAAAAAAGGCATACATTATGCATGCATATGCCATGCTGAAGATAAATTGTTTCTCTTTAAAATCGAATTTTCAAAATAGCCATAAAACTTAGTTTTTCCTAAATGTTTAATTATATTTTTTTAAAAAAAAAAAATTCTTTTTATAGAAAAGAAAGCATGCAGAATTCATCTATGAAAATTTTAAAATGAATTTATAGATTCTTTCAATATATGTACAATATTAATAATTGCATTTTTAAATATATTATCAAATTCATCACTTCCTTTAGCTTGCTGTAATATCTTATGTAAATCCAATTCATCCACTCTACTTTTTTTTTTCTCATATGTCATAGCATCTTCCGGGACATGAACCCACACCCGTCTGCAACCAACTACTTGCTTGCAAGGCAGGTGCGATGTCCTCTCGGCTAACAACGCTTGACTACTTTGAACACTTTTTTTGTTAAAAAGTGTTCATAGTAGAGTGGATAAATTGGAATTACATTTTTATATTATACTGAGATTGTTTTGATAAATTATTTCATATTTATTTTTCAGAAAGTAAAAGTTACTTTTTATTATAAAAATAAAATAAAGTTTATAAGTATAATATTAATAAATATATTTTTAAATACTAATTTGTAAAAAAAACTTGATAAGTAAATATGTAAATGTATATCCTTATGCATGTGTATACAAATTGGTTAAATTCAATTAATAGCAAAATATTTTTTCTTCCATTTTATCTCTAAATACATGAAAACAAAATATTACATAATCTAATATTTATATTGAAAGAAAAGACAGATCCTCAAATGGAGGTCTTCTACCTAAAACTTGGATTTTAATGAAGAAATTTAAAAAAATCTTATTAATAATAAGCAATAAATACTCTTATTTGTCATTTTAATTCAAATTTTACATAGAATAATTTAAAATTAATAGAAACAACTCCTATTGTAAAACTCGCATAAAAAATTTTCAATTTATGAATAATTTTAAAAATATTTAAATTCTTCATTTTTATTTTATGATAATTATTATATTTTCATAGTTGCCTTGTTTTCTATAATATTTTTATTTTAAAACGAATTTAGATGTCTTCATCATCAACTGCATTCATGAAAGTTATACCTAATAAGTGAATTATCCATAATTCTATTCAATAAAAAAATTAATAAAATAATTTTTTTTTTTTTTTTTCAGATAAATAATAAAAAGTTATCCAAGATTTACTGCTGTGAAAAATAAATTTTATCAAATGCTTGTAATTTTCAGACACTAAAGAAATATTTATTGTTTAAAACAATAAAATTAAAATATTTCACCTCAGAAAAGGAAAGGAAAACAAAAGACAATGTATTTTCTTCAAAATTCCCAATAAAAATAGCCTTTGGAAAATTGTTCTGTTTTATTGTATTACATATATTAGTGTATTTATTATATTCAGATATGCAATTTCATTTATTCTATTTTAAAGAATAGGCATACATTTTTCTTTTTCATACAATAGATTTCAATTTTGAAAACAGCTTTTGAAACTTTATTATATACAATATGTAATGATAACATATTAATGGAGATTTTGTTATTAAAATTATATATTTAGTTGAGTTTATTAATATAAATTTTGGAAATATGATTTTAAAATCTATTTGGCACCATCAATACTATTATTTTTAAAGTATTTAAAGTTAAAAATATTTATCGAGTATGCTCAAAAACATGTATATGTTAAATCAATTGTCTCTTAACCTTTTCTTTTAACTTTACAAAGTCCAATAATCTCTCACTTAATTGAAAGTGATTTGCAGTTGTAAGTACCTAAATAAAAAGTTGTCATTGAATGGTGACCTCGATTCACAGGTGAGGGTTCTTAGGACCTTCCCTTTTATTTTGTAACTGCTGCTTTGGCTGATGACTTTGCAGATTCTTGGAAATAAGAGTCATAATTTAGTTTTGTATGTCATTATTGTACATATTAAAAAAGTTAATTTGCAGATACATCCCTCTGCTTTCAAGAAAACTCACCTGAAATTTGAGAAGAGACTATAATGTTTCTTGATCATAAACTCAAAGGTAAATAGCCAACAAATTCACCACACTGGTTAAGTTAATGAAAAGCCCATCAATATCCACTTACTATATCAATAATCATATAGTAATAACAGTTGCAATAAAAATAATGTATAAAGTGGGCATTAGTAATTTACCTTCTCAGTTCCTTTAAGGCCTCAAAAAAATAATAACAGGGACTGCTTTCAGTTAATAGCAAACTCTTTTTTTCAATTAGTATTAAGATATTTATTAATAACATTCTTGATACTTAATAATATAACTTAAAGTTAATTTTTTTATAATATTAGGGAATGTTAAACTCTTGATGAAAAGAGATTCTTTTTATTTCAAAGATTAGCCAATCTTTATAAAATAAAATCATGAATGCATAAAAAAGGAATTCTTTATTTATAGACCGCAGATACTTAATAAAATGTGCTGCAACAATTCTGAATTTAATTTTCTAATTATAATTTTACTCACTCCTGCAATAACTTTATTGTATATGGTTGGAAAAAGTAACTAGAAATTGATGGTATCACAAAGTTAAGCTTTCTCAAAAAGTTCTAAACAGCAAAAAAAAAAAAGTTACTGAAAAGAACCTGATTATCATATTAAACAAGCCTAATACGTAGGAATTCCCGTGATATTAAAAACTTTCTATTAAGAATTGAAACAGAAAAACTATGAAAAAAAAATACCTGCCTTGTTCTGAAAGAGTAGAAATAATAAGTGAAGTAGAAATGTCAATTAAATAATGAATTAATTTTAATTGTTTAAACAATAAAATTATATTACATTTGGATTGAGGTAAAAGTGTTGAAATTTTTAATCTCCATAGATGATATATAGTTTTGGTATCGTCTTTTTTTATCTTTTCAACTTGTGCTGAAATTATGAGCTAAAGAGATAAAATAGTTATCATTAACAATATTAATTGGTAATAAAGTATAGATATAATGTTTTAGAAAGTATAAAATATTTTTGACCACACAGTCGCAGTTTTCACTGCTTACAAACAAAATGACAATATAATATACTTATCAATATTCCTCTTACTAGAGGAAATATTCAAATTAGCATTTTTTAATACCGAAAATTCGCTTTTCTTAAAATAAATAGCTTTCCTTTCTGGGAGCCTATTGTAAAAATTACAATATAAATAAATTATTGAATAATGCAATTTTTTTTAAAAAGTTGAAATTCTAGCAGTGGCAAGCAAACAACATCTTGGTATTGGAGGAAAACTTGTTTCTGCAGTAAGAAAAAAAAGATGGGAACTATTACTAAAAAGAGAGAAGACATCATGAAATATAGAGAAGAGTTCTATCAAGAATTATATAATAATAAAAAATAAGAAAAAGTATCTCCTACGACTGTTATATCTTCTGAATTGTCCAGGGTTTTAAATGAAAAAGTGGGGCATGCAATTAAATTTATGAAGGAAATGATCTAGAAAATGATAGAATTATAATCAATATCTTAAAATAAGCAGGTGAGGAAACAATTTTTTGGTAAAGTTATATATGGAATATTTAAATGACAAAGAAGTATCAGATGATTGGAAGAATGCAATATTAATATTAATATTTAAAAAAGATGGATAAAAACATATTAGAAATTACAGATCTACAAGTCTTTTATTAGCTTTATGCAAAATTTTTAATAAGATAATTACAATATGTCTACAGCAAACTTCAGATTTTAACCAACCAAAAGAACAAGCTGGATTTAAAAATGTTTTTAGTACAGTGTATCATATCCAAGTATTGAGAGAAGTTATAGAAAGGACTAATGAATATGATTTTGCCATCATACTATAATATTCCAAAGAATATTTATAGAAATGAAACTGTAACAATTAGATTACATAATAATACTAAAAAGATTAACACTGAGAAGGGTGTGTGACAGGGTGATTACATAACTCCAAACCTTTTATAAGGGAATAAAGGTAAATGGAGATTACTTAAATTATCTAGATTTTGGAGATGATATAATTATTTTTGCATAAATCCTTCAGAACTTCAGGGAATGTTGCAGAAGTTATCTGATGAAATCAAGAAAGTAGAACTAAAGGTAAATGTTAAAAAGGCTAAAGTAATGTTCAATAGATTTTCTCCTTGGTTAGATTATTACTATAAATGAAAACATAGTAGATGAAATTAATTATAGAATTAAACTTGGTTAGAATGCTTTTGGTAGAAATAACTTAATATTAAAAGAAAATGTGCCCATGGGCTTGAAAAAGATTTTAAATAAATGTGTTTTAACAATTCTCACTTATGGATCTGAGATTTGGATCCATAATAGAAGAGTAATACAGATACTTCAGACCACTCAAAAAAGTATAAATAAATGCATATTAAAGTGTAACAAAAAGAAATTGAAAATGAAATATATGTGTGACAGACCAAACAAATGTTACTGACATCATTGAAAGAATTAAGAGACTGAACTGGAAATGGGCTGGACATATTGCTAGAAGAGATCATAAAAGATGGACAGTTGAAATCTGAAACTTGATAGCAAGAGATTGTAAAGACCTAGAAAGATACCACATGTGAGATGGAAGAATGAAATAAGGAAATGTGTGGGGTGATGTGGAAAAGAAAGGCTAGAGATTGGAGAAGAGTGATATTCATCCTGAAGTGGATAATGGTTAAAATAATGATGTATGTGAATAATTTTTTTTTAAATCATGCCACTTTAGGCAGATTAAATTTACAACAGGGAAATAGGTTTATTTTAGGATAAAGATTGAATCCAAAGAGTTCTGTGTAAAAGGAAACAAAACTTAAACAGGAATCGAAAATTGCATTGCAAAAACAATATATTTATATAAAATAAATTATTTCAGCAAAAGAATTATGAGAACTAAAGATAGGGTTTAAAATGACTGTGATTATTACAGAAAAACAAAAAGTATGATAGAAATTTGTGGAAAAATATTGCAAAGCCTCTGTCTTAATAGTAGTGATATATTTTAAAGTTTTGTTTTTATCAGTGCATTTTTCACCTTAGTTCAATCATATTGCAAATATCAATCAACACAGAATTCAGACCAACCTTTTTCACTATGGATGCATTTTGAAACAACCACTTCATTTTTTTTCAAGTGAGCTAGACATTCATAGTACATTAATAATTTTTATTAGTCATTCATTAGACTAGAGATTATCCAATAATGAATAATATTTCTGTAGTGTAATTTTCATTACACTTCCACACAAAGTGTTAAAAGTGGATAGAAATCAGTCCCCCCTACCTTGTGTAAGAATGGTATAATGAAGATTACACTACAGAAATATTATTAATTATAATGCAGTACATGTTATAATTTAACTTCATTGACAAATTTTTAAAGATATATTTAAATTTAACTTCACTATATATTTGGAAATACATTTCAAACTTCCATTCCATCACACATTACTGACATATATGATCAAAGACATGTAAATATATATATAATAAAAAATTAAAGTGAGAAATAAAGATAAGATTTAAAATTTTGTCAGGGATTGTTGTAGCAAAACAAAAACTGTGACAGAAATTTGTGGAAAAAATGTTGAAAAGCCTATCTTAACAATAGGTATATATATCCAATTTATTTAAAACCACTTGAACACTTTTTAGCAAAAACCTTTTATTGTATATATATATCCATACACCTATGTTTCGACTATCCTGCAGTCTTCTGCAGAGCTATGATATAATGAAAAAAATAAAATACATATCTATATAAATAATACTATAAAAAATGTAAACAATAAAAAAATAAAAACAACATAAAACATTTAACAAAACCTAATAAAACTGAAATAAATACAATTAAACCCAAATAAAATAATCCAATTAATATAAAATAAAATATACAATATAAATAGAAAATAAATATAAATTGTACATGTGCATTCCTAACTATATACATTTATATTCAAGAACAACTATCAATATTTATATTTATTTTCTATTTATATTGTATATTTTATTCTATATTAACTGGATTTTTTACTTGGATTTAATTATATTTATTTAAGTTTTATTAGGTTTTGTTATATATTTTATGTTGTTTTTAGTTTTTTATTGTTTATATTTTTTATGGTATTATTTATATGGTTGTGTATTTTATTTTGTTCATTATATCATAGCTCTGAAGAAGACTGCTGGACAATCGAAACGTAGGTGTATGTGTATATATGTACAATAAAAGGTTTTTGCCAAAAAGTGTTCAAAGTGGTTTGGATAAATTGGTTTTATATAAGATATTACAGCAAAAATAAAGGAAAGGGTAATTTTGGTAATATTTCTGAGATATATATATATTTCTAATTAATTAAGATATATATAAAAGAGAAACACAAGCAACTCCAATTGATTCACAAGAAGAAAATAAAATCAAAAAATTCACTTATTTAACATTAGTCTACTGTTAATTAAAGCCATCAATCAAAATAAAAAAAAATATTTTAGTTTAAAAATCATTCAGACAGTTTTTAAAGTGTATTTAAAACACTTTATTTACAATTAGATTATTTAAGCATCTGACACAAATGAAGCCTAGCATAAATATTCAAGAAAAACAAATGTACATCAATTATTGCATAAAAAAAGTTAGAAAAAAATGATTTCTGATTGAAATCAGTGATGCTTTACTTTAGGTCACTTGTCCAATCAGAAATTGCCATCTGCTACACTGAAAGTCAATGCTGCTGTTTTTCTCCAATTCAAGCCTGATTAGTCGATCAGTTCCAACCGGTTAACTCAGTGATGATGACGGTGGCAGTAAAATGCCAATCGGAGCAAAAAAAAAAAAAACATCCTGATGGATCATCACACGGGAGCAATGTAAGATTAGCAAGATTCACGTGATCCTATGCCTTCAAATTAGCACGAGTTCAGACTCCAGACTCAGCTGTTTTTGACCTGTACTAACCCCACTGTCAAAAATTACTTGCCGATGTTAACAAGATTAATAACGCCATTTCTTAATAACGTTTCTCACTCTTTCTGCATGAAGAAATTTTGAACTTGCCACTTATTTACCAATCTGTCACAAGATTAAGCGACCTTTGTTACCGAAGGTTCAAATACTAGAAATGTTCAAGCTTTGTTTATATATTTTTTAAAATACATATTATCGAAGTAATTATTATTCTCAAACTTTTTTAGTTCAGGTCAAACGAATGAATGAAAGAGAAACAATTAAATTATGGATGACTCTACGAAGGAGTTATCTGGTCTATTTAAACGTAAACTTTGTAATATTAATTATCACACTAATATTAATAGCTTTATTAAAAAGTCAGCAACTATAGTGATAATGCGAATAAAAGGAAGTCGAAATGAGAAACATATAATAATATTAACCTTAAGCAATAATATTAATTAATAAAAACAGATATTTAGAAGTCAAATGTAAATTTAGTAAAATATACAACAGACTTAAGGATCGGTTTGTGTACTAAAATTTAACCAAATATACAGTATTTAAAAATAACTCACAGAGCGCATATTACTTCACAGCATACTTTTTTTCCTCATTTTTTTTTTTAAATACGATTTTTTTTTTTTTAAATAAAGACTTAATCAAAGAATTTAACACAATTTACTATTACAGAAAAAACAAAACAAAATGTATATGGTATATACAATATTTCTGCCATAACAACAATATATATAAAAGTTACGATATAAAAACACACACACACACACCAGACAAAAGAGGATGAAGCAGATACAATGCCAAGCATATGTTAAAAAGCTATTTGAATACAATAGCTGCACATGCCCATTCTTATTTCCAAATTTGATACCATTTGAAAGAATATGATTGGTTAAAGTTTCATAAACGATCATCGTTTAAAAAAGTATTTCAATCTAATAGGATTAAAATCCTTTTATGTTTGTTCAAGTAACAGGATTATATCTGAACATACAATAAAATTATACACATCTAAGCAGATTTGAAAAGTGAATCTTATTATTTGGATTATCTCGAAAAGATTAACTTGTTGAAAATTATGGATTTATTATTGACAAGAGAGGTTTACAAACAATTTTACCTACATGATGTTTAAAATACTAAAATGATAGATGAGAGTATAAAAAAGGGCAAATAACAACAATAAAAAGGACTAACAAGGAATTTCGGAATAAAAATAATTGTTAATATTTATTGAAGTATGTATTTATTACGCAGACTTTAGACTTTTAATTAAGTCACTGTACGATAAAAGCTTCCTAACATTTACTCTTCGATGTTGAAATAGTTTTGCAGAAGAAAAAAAAACTAATCTTTTGTAGAAAAATAATTTAATTTTTTTAAAACCAGTTTTACAAAGAATCCTAAATAAATACATATATTATCATAACCATATAAACTAATATGCTGAACAAAATATAGATATAAAATACTAAAAATGATGTATAAATAAATAAAAACAAGCTTTTAACTTTATTTTTACAAAAAAATAAATAAAAACAATTCATTCAATAGCAATATTATTAAATATAATATAAATTAAATTCCATAATTAAACTGTATTAAATTTTACATTAATATAAATGCTTCTAATACGGAACAAAAATTCCAATAATATTTAGTATTTAAACCCTTAAATGTATTTTTACCGCAGAGCATTTTTCAAAGGGCAAATAATAGTAGTTTTGAGCATAAAGTTTGATGATGAAGAGTGTGCTCTTCATCACAAATGCATTTGAGATTTTAAATTGGAGTTTTTACTCCATATCAGAAGTACTTACATTAATGTAGAATTTATTATTATTATTTTTAGGCAATTACACATACAACAGAAAACAGTGTATAAATTTTTGAGTATAATCTAAAAAATTTCAGGTGACAAATTCACATGACTATCATTGTTTTGCACTTCCTGATATTTTTCTTCCAGAAATAACGCTCTAGAGATTATTTGCTAATTATAGCACTGTGTTTGCCTGAAGGTTTGTAATGATGGTAATTTAGAGGTGATAATATGTTGGACTATTTTCATCATCTATCATTAAATGATGAATGTCTAGAAAATTTTTAAACTTTTCCTAATACAATCAATTGTTAGTAAGAACACAGGTTAGTAGATTACACAATATTTCAAGTGTTATTCCTTGCTCTTCTTCAGGTGTTGCTATCCTGACCAGTGACAATGATAGCATAGGAGTTGAACTTACACCTTTAGAGTTGATTAGGGCGTTGCCTTAAAATTCAATATTCAAGCATCTAAAAGTGTAAGTCCGACTCCTATGCTAGCATTGCCACTGATCAAACCAGCAACACCTGAGGAAGAATGGAGAATAATACAACTCAAAACATTGTGTAATCTATTAACCTGTATTGACTGCTAACTTCTGTTATCTACTAACTTGTGTGCTATTACTAACAGTCGTCTGTATTTGGAAAACTTTAAATAAAGTTTAAAATTTTCTAGATATTCAACATTTAATTCTAGATGATGGAAACAGTCCAACATATTATTACTGCACTGTGTTCATTTTCAAAAGATAAAGAACTCATTAAAGTTTATGATACAGTGGTAGGTCTTAATATACGATAAAATGAATTGAGATGAGAGTATGGAAAGCAATAGCAAACTACTGCTGATAATTGCAACACCTAGTTTTGGCAGTGAATGGGATAAGAATTAAAAGTCTTAAATAGCCAACTACAAAGAAAAAGTATTACTAATATTCCTTTATCAAAAAATAGTAAAGGAGAAAACATTTCCTACCAAACTAATCAGCTGCTAGGTTTTTTTTTTCCATATATCATAGCATTGGCCAGGAGGCGAACCCACAACCGTCTGCAACCAACTACTTGCTTGCAAGGTGGCTGCGATGACCTCTTGGCTAACAGTGCTTGACGAAATCAACTGCTAGTTATTGCAGATTTTAATTATTTTATTATCATTTTACTTTCTAGCTATGAACATCTTATATTTATTATAGAATAATTGTATGGCTGGCTGAGTTGCATTAATTCAGCTATTTGAAAGAAGAAAAAAATATAGATTTCCAAAGTAATTAGTAAAGCTGAAAAAAGATCAACAGTAATCCAAATTTCAAACAAGTCATAAACATACCAATCGAGAATATTAAAAGCAGTTGGGTGATTTCAACTTTTTATACATTATTTAAGTATTTATTTTGAAGATGTAAAGATATAAATTCTGATGTTTCAAACTGAATCTGGAAATTAATGATTCATATTTTGCTTTCCAAAAGGTCACAAAAAATAAAAGAAATAAAATTTCTTAATGATTACAGTATGTGATAATTACTGAAGATTATCATTAAGTACCACAAGTCACCAACACTATTTGCTATCATGTAAATGACACTCTGAAATTGATCATCCATTTACTTTCCAGACTTCTCAATAGCATACATATTGCTATGGCAAGTCGCTGCATCCTTTTCTTCTTCTATTCTTAACTTTTCTGAACCTTATATACTCTTTTAATATATTACAGTATTTTATAAAATGACTAAAAATAAAATATTTTTTAACTTGGGCAGTTGGATTTCAAATAAAAATTCAACTATAATCTGATTATGTAATTATTTGTTAATTTTTTTTTCTATCCTCATTAATTTCAAAAATCTTCACTATCACCACAATCAGGTGAAAACAATACTTTAACTATCATTCTCTTTTACTGTTCAACTTTCATATTCATGGAAAGTTACAGGAAATATCATTTTTTCTAAAAAAATATATATTAAATTTTTAATAGTGAAAAGGCTCATTATTATAATAAAATCCTAAAACTGAAATGCCAGTATTAGTTTTAAGAGTAAAAGTAGCAAACTATAATGGTGATCAAGTATTATTCCTTGATTGCAATAGACTATTACCTAGTTATTCTATTGCCTTTTGAAAGAACTAGAGATTTTTTATTTCAGGTCATTCCAGTATCAGTCTGTAATTAATCTCTTGATTGTTGGAGTTTTTCCTGCTGCTAATGAATATTCCAAAAAGTCAAAAGTTAACAAGTTTAATCTTCATTATTAATTTTAAAATTATTTGCTTCATATTTAACTTCTTTTTAAACTATAGTCTTTAACTTTTTGTCTTCAGATTTTTTTTTGTTATTGAATGTTATCAATAGATCAAAGGTTATTGATGTTAATTACTCCTAAATTAACATTTGTTTTATTATCGTTACTTTACCTCATTACATAATGAATATACAAGTCGAATTGGTAGGGTTATAATACATATACTTTCTTTGCCACAGTTAAACCAGTTCAATTTAACTATAACTTATTTTATCTATATTCCTATATTACATAGAGATTACTCATCAAAACAATCAGATGTAATAGTAGATTGTTTTCCTGATGAAATTTCATATTTGACATAAGCAATTGAATCAAATGTACTTGTTATCAATAAAGAAATATAGACCTTCTTTTGGCATTTGTTGTTTTTAATTATCCAGTGTATATCAGAAATTACATCTCTTTATCCCTGACTTTGGTGAAACCAGTTAATGCATTTGAAAGCTCTCTTTCTCTCAGAATATGTGTTGAATTGGTTGTAAATAATCTTAGTAATATATAAGAGAATATATAGTAATTTGCACATTCCATGAAAATGTTCATTTAATATAGAAATACATGATAATAGATCATCTAGATTAATCAGCATAATTTGATCAGCATTTTTATTAATTTGTCCATGTCATTATATTACATTTTTGTAAATACAAGCTTATAAAAGTGATGTCATGTTATATATATATGACTTACTTTTTTGATTATCATTATTTTCATACATGGCCAAGATGTGTTATTTATGGACTATGCAAATGAACTCTTATGTTCCCAGATAAAGAAGATGTATCTATTTTTTATGTGTGATAGATAGGTAGACCAATTATTTGTCCTTATATTTTTTATTTAATAATTATTATTTTGCTTCAAGATCATCTCGGATAAGTATAATATGAAGAAATATTATACAGGATAATTTATCATTATTTTGATATAATTTTTATTGTATACATGTATTCTATACACATATGTTAGTGATAGAAACATTTGTTTGCTATTAGGAAGCTAATAGCTAATTTTAAGAAGGGGTAAATGCATAAAATTATTATTTTATCCTTACATTTTCAGAGCTTATGAGGTCTATTTATTAATAATTACTTTGCTTCAAATTTAAAATATTTATAGTTTGTCACAAATCAAAATTTTATTTCAATTTATTAGTTAATGTTAAATACACAAAAGTGTTGTTTTACCTTTGCTTTGCTAGAATGATAAGGTTTATTTAGTAGCAATTATTACATTTCAGATTTAAGATATTTATAATTCATCAGGAACGAGATTTTTTTTATTTTACATATTGAATATGATTTGAAATTATTTTGTGCATTATTATGCATGAGTGCCTATCTGTTGTTTAATCCATTTATATAATTGTTGAATTAAAATTTGATTGACTTACTTTTCCAATTGGATTTGGATGATGTGATATGCCAAAGAAGTGGAAGGATTAGGGATTTATCTAAGAGTGAATTTATGTTTTTTATGCTTAGATTGAAATGTATTTAGTGGCTATGAAGGAAGGAATCATTTATGATATATATTGTATTGCCAGGGCTTGAGAGAACTCTCCCTTAGTTTATTTGAATACTTGTCATGAGTGGATTACATTTATCCAGATTAAGCAATTGTGTATTATGAAGATTATATTATGTGAAGTAAAGCAGTGTATTTCCCTTGATTTTCAGTGATGAGACAAAGTCCACACCAGTATTTAAGCCTCTGAGTAAGGTTAGGGAGTCACTGTATTTTGTTTAAATTATTAAAGTTAAGAAAGTCTTCTCGTCCCTCATGTATCCATTTGAAATGTTTTCACATCATATATTCATAGCTAGGTGTAATGTAGTTTGCAAATAAAATAAAAGATAGGAGTGATTTCTTTTATAGAACATCTAAAATAGTGCTAAATTGCTGTTTGGTCTGTGGCACCATCTGTATTATATTTTATCTCAATTTCATAAGTAAACCGATGGGATAACTGTATTATTTATATTGTAACAGGTAGCCCAATACAGATGCTTGCACAAAATACTATTAAACCTGAAGGTATGGAGAAAATCTATCACTGATTTGTAAGTCTGAATCAATATTTCAAATCATATCATACCAATTAAGTTTGAAATCACCAAATCCTCAGAATGATTCATCCTCATCTTGAATGAGTAAACAATAAATGAAAGTGCAGCTAGTTAATAAAATTATTTAATTGATTTATGAAGGATAGTGTGACCTCTAACTCCTATGTCTAAATCCATATCGCATTACTTTAATGTTTAACTACTCCAGTGTTGATTTGGTTAACAGAATGTTAGTTAGCTAATAGCATGAGTGCATTTTAAGTAAAAATATAAGGAAGTTTAATGTCATATTTAATTATTTCAGTGTTAGTGTTAATAAATGTTTCTTTTCCATAAGCATATCAGAAGTGATTGATAGCTTGTATATGTTTGAAATAAAAATACAAAGAAGTTTATTTAATGTTAATTACTCTATGTTAGTCTATTTAGTCATGGGTATTGGAATTGGCCAATACATGTACAAGTATAAAGTAGTAGTACAAATGTTTATTTAGCCATATCATGTAATTAATGTTTTATTTATTTAAAAACTTTGTTCAGAGTATTCTTTGGCATGCATTCATATTCCATGTTTCCACACATACTTATATATTCAATATATGATTGCACTATTCCATAAATTTAATGATGATCATGTTCAGATCTGATATTGTTTTCTCGATCCAAACACTATATAAAATACTTAACTATTTGATGATTCCCTTGGAAATTTTGGTATTCATTTATTATTTAGATGATGACTTGAAATCAAAATGTACCCTATTTCTCTCATTGTCCAACTATTAATTTATTAGAATGTTTAATTTATGTTATTACTTTTATGATGGTAATCGTAGCTATTGTAGAGGACAAATTTTAAATAAGTCATATAATAAATTCCCTGAGATATTCCCTTATTATTTCAGAATAGATACTAATTTAGTTATATTCAATTCAAATTGGTAGGCAGTATAAGTTAAGTAGTGCTATATTTTGTTTTTATTTAATTTTAACTTACCATACAGTAGAGTCAATTAGTACTGCATCTTTATTCTATTAATTTATACCTATCATGCAGTAAAGGTTGTTTGAGACATTTAGATGATGGGAGGAGATGAGATTAAACTATAACTTATTAATTTAAATGGTAGAACTTTACCAATTTCAACTACTTATTTATTGTAAAAACCAATAAATATTTTACTCTTATTAATTCATGTTTCCTCCTATGTTTGGTATGCATTTTACACCTTATAGAACTCTGTAGCCCCCACTGAGCTAAGCTATAGTAGGTCAGCATTGTAAGAGTCTCAATAATAATTCAAAGTAAAATCAGATTAAAAGTTTATTCCATTATCAATAGAATTGGCATCCCAGGTATTTGTTTATAGTAAATGTAAGATTGGTGTTGGGGGAGGGTTACAGTATATATAAAACTGAAACATTACTGAGCAATTTGAAACAAATTGTGAAAATTGTTAAATGATTGTAGGCTGTCTTCTACAAATATTTATTTTCTATTATCATTTATGCGAATTTAAAATTTCATTCTCCATATTCTTGAATCCTAAAACATGCCAATACTATATACCATAAATAATTGATTGTAATAAATTATAGAGCTTTAATATAAAGATATCTGGGAGAACAGTATGCCATTCAAAGATAATAGCTGAAATATTTTTGTGATTATGTCATTATGATACACAAGTTTGAAGTCATTGAGAACAAAAATAAATGCCCATTACCTCTATTAATCTTCAAGGTGGAAACATCAGTTATTATTAGTACTTGTTAAGTGCATCATTTTACCAATCTATTTAAAGTGATTACTACATAATTGTATCTGATCAATTATAACTGCTAACAACTTCCTATAATTACTACACATTCAGATGTTTTTTAACCATGTCACATAAAGAACTACAAACTGTACATAAGTCTAATAATCTCACCAATCTCTGAATGGACTTCCTTGGTAATTTTGAATGTAATTTCAATTACATTGTGTGCTAATTAAAATTTGAACAGTGCTAAAAGTGAAAATGTGATTTAGTAATAATAAAACTGTAATTATGCTTTAAAAGAACAACGATTTCTGATCACAAAATAGTATTTCCTATATTCAAATTTTCATTATTAAATTTTCATCATATGACATTTATTTATAATCAAAATCTCCTTCTCACTTTTTTATAGGATATTTAAATTGTCAATTCTTTTCTTCTAACCTTTATCAAATAGTATTTTCTATATATTCTTTCATCTATTCCAAAATAAAATGTGGCTGTGATTTCTTATATGCATCATATTATTTTTCTGATATTTTAAAGCCTTTTGTTGTTGTTGTCTTTCTCAACTGTCCCAAACTCTCTACCAGATTATCTCAAATTACTATCCAACATATTTTTTTTTTAAAATATTATTTCAATAAACAACAAAAAATAATATTCTTTTACCTATTTTTATGAGAATAGTGAGATTTGCTAGAATAAGATTTTTAAAGAAAATATCTAGTAGAACAAACACTTATAGAACAAATACAAAGACATTCACTACTTCTTTAATTTACAATTATTATTATAATTAATATTTAAACAAATCCCATTAAAGGGGGAAGCTAACCTATATTTTAAATGAGGAATTACCAAACAGAAAGGATTAATCAGTAAAATTAAATTATTAATATCATTTATTGTTATAATAATTGCTATAAAAAGGTTTGTTACTGACTTAAAAATAAACATATATTGTATTTTGAAGTTTCAAATCTTTATTAAAAATATAAATTTATACAGTACATAGAAAGTATATGTGGTTACTGGTTGATATCTAATTACATCATTATCCCACTTAGCTTTAAGCACTATTTCACTTATTATTTCTAAATAATACATGAGCAATTTAAAAGTATTGCAGTTTGTAATGTTATAATTGACTATTAGTGACATGTTTATTTCATGTTTAAAGGTTTATTTAAACTTCATTGTATCAATATTTCATACTCTGTAGTCAAGTTGCAATCTTTGAGTGTCCATATATATTCAATGGACCATTAGTAAGAATGAATTTCCATTCTTGCTATTAAAAGGTGTGAAGGTTGCCTTGACAGCAGTGAGAAATATTGATTACTATTTTTAATGTGAATGTTTAGGTGGTTACTGGTTGGTATCTAATTAAATGAAATTATATAGTAAAATTGATGCTTATTTATACTTTGAGCAGGATACACAGAAAATATATATATAAGTGAAATTGTAGATAGTAAAATTAATGCTATTTACACTTTGAGAAGAATTTGGGTTTGCAAAAAAATCCACAAATCCAAAGTCCTGGTATTAAGAATTATATCACCACAATTTGGAAATGTTTAAAAGCAATATTCATGGTCTACTGTTTCCTCACAATTAACTTTTTTGTTTGACTATTTAGTTTTATAACCTAAATATTAATAGTATTTAATTTTGTTGCAATTTTTTTATAATGATTAAAAATATATTTTTATCAGTGCATTTGAACTTTCACTTTACCACTTTCAGTTAAGATGGGAACAAGTTTCTTTCCACTTTTTTTTGACCTTGTGGAGAGGTGTACAATCATTGTATTGTAAGTTATGATTTTATTAGTGTAGTGTATGTTCTTAATATATCTACAGTGTGGGCGATTGGTCTGATTTCTGGCTGATTGATGGTTGTGATAGAATTGAGCTGAAGGAGAATGGTGCACTAATAAAATTACAACTTATAATTATTAAAAATACTACTTTTTTTAAAAAAAAGCCATACAACTGACTATAAATAATCTCTGAATTAAATTAATTGCTTCATATAATATTAACTAAACTCTTCCTTTAAGTAAAGTTTAATTTATTGCAATTTTATAACGTTATTGTTTGATATTTATATCTGCTTCTGAGCTAGATACTACACTATCATATCTTTGAATTCTTGGTATTCCTTAAAGAATATAATTTTTATGTGTAAATTTTACATTCCGTGGCATCGTTTGATAGCATTAGATAATAAATCTTCTATGGTAATTGAAGAAATATTATATATATATGTTCTTTTTAATTTTATGGCCTGTAATTAAATTTTATTATTTCTAATATCAATATTTCATATATTTACATGTTTTTTTAAATTATTGTAGCAGATAATACGATTTGTTTAACACAGTAAACATATTTTACATGCATTTCACACACATCCTTAGAATAACAGAAGCATATATATTATAAACTTAAAAATTTTCATTTTGTGACATTTGTTTTTAAAATTCTGTTATTCACTGGAAACAATATTTTTCTCATCAGACTTATTTTTTTAAAACTTATAATTAGCATAAAAGAATTTGCTTTTGTATAGACTGAAATTTTAATAATAATGATATAGGCAATATATTATTATCCCCCTCAAATGATGAAAGTCTCTTTTTTAATTTTTTTTTTAAAAAGAGAGGGAAAAAAAAGATTTTAATAAGTTATTAAAGTATAACATCTGCTGAAGTAGGAAATGTTAAAGAAAAATTTTATTTAAAAAGAAATAGTATTATTTTGTCTTTTGACATTCATTAAAAAATCAAATAATTATTGCATATCTTCTTATCTGAAGATTAATATTCATAAGTAGATATTTAATTTTTTACTTGGTATTAACACCTTTGAAACTTGATTTTATTTTCTATGATAAAATTTATTACAGCTCTTAAGATTAAACTATTTACTTTTAAAAAATTACTTTGGATGATATGGACAATATTAACCAAACCGCATTATTCAGCGTTCTGGCCTGAATTTGGACAATCTACACACCAGATGGCGCCAGATAAGCGAATCCATGAAAAAATCTAATCCATAAAATTTTTTAAAATGTATAGAATAATAAATAAAATGGGTATATTTCTTTGTCAGAAAAAAAAAAAAAAATTTGGATTGACAAATATAATTTATTCTATTATAACAAAATTTAAAAATATTGGATTGTTACTAATTTTAGAATGAAGAAATCACTTGAATTGTTTATTTTTAATGATTTTTAGATTAGTGAAAATTTGTTTCAGTTTATCATTGGGAATATTTATATAGCATATATTTCTTGATAAAAGAAACAGAAAATGTACAGTTTGTAAATTGTAGGCACCATAAATTTCATATTTCACTATTTCCATATTGTTTTATTTCCTCAAACATAAATTATTTTCTTGATTTTATTTAAACATTTTTTGCAGTAATTGGATTACTTTTTCGAATGTGTTTTTATTACTAAAAAACATTGATTTTATACACTTCTTGTTGTAAATTAGTTACAATTCAAAATGCAACAAGACAGATTCATTTTGCATTTGGTCTCATTCTCTATTTCATTTTGTATGAATTGTTTGCATTTTAACACATTTATTACCATCAATTACTTTTGTACAGATTAATTGTTTGTATTACCTTGCATGTTAACACATAAGTTATTGTTAAAGAAGATCTACACATTCAATAATAATTACATACATTTTACTTGCTATAGCAATTAGTTTTTTGTGGGTTTTCCAATGTGGTACCATATAGTGGATAAATTGTCAAAATTCATGTATATCACACAGTAATAAAAAAAAAACCTTTCCTTAATTAGATATATAATATGACACAATTCCTATTTTATATCTTTATAATTAGCAAGTCATTGCCTTCTTTATTAGGTAAGATGAATACAACTTTGTATTTTTTTCCTTTTGCCTTATTGTGCCTGAAATCTGAGGCTCTGCTTAAAATTTCTGACTTTAAGCTATATTAAAGTTAATTTTTATCAGATATGTCTGTTTATTTATACAAGTGATGTCTATCTTATCATTTGAACTATTATAACAATCATACTCAAATAAACAAAAAATTTTTGTTCCATTAGCTATTATAAAATAAAAAACAATAATTATTACATTATATTTATGTGAACGCATAAAATATATATTTCAGTAATTTTTGAATAACTCATGTTTTGTTTAACAAAAAATAAAATAAAATGCAACAATTATAAATGTGTAAATAAAATTAATTTTATAATCCAAAAACTTGAGCTGAGTCAAGCCATTATGCAAAATAATTTTAATAAAAAATAATAGATAGCTGATCAGAAAACAATTCCATTCAACTGGCTGAACTGTGATTTTTGTAATTTTTATTTATATTATTCAGCTGAGGGTTGATATTACTTTGCTTAGAATTAATTATGGTACCTATAGATCTGACTCTACCATTCTATCACACAGCTAAAACATACAGACAATTAATTTTTAATATTTTTGAAATACAAGGATAATTTAAATCTAATATAGGAGATTTGAATATCGACTTTCAAACTCCTTCAGCTATTCACTTTATCTTATATGATTGATACACATGACCACACACATGTGAAAAATATAAATGATTTCCAATATATGTTTTTCGTGCTGAACCAGCACTCATCAGTTGGTCCAGATAATCATCTTTTACACACATATATACTCAGCGCTCAGTTTATATAAAGATAGCAAATCTTCAGACTTTAAATGAAAGGCTTCAGTCTACTCCAATCTCCAACTCTTCAACTGTCCATACCATCTGATGATAGTACACCCAAATCCCTTGTTGATGCTGATATTATTCTCATACCTATGTTGACCTTAAATCAGTCTAACCCCTTGTGTATAGGTCTTCGTCAATTCAAATCACACACACGTGTGGTCATGTGTATCAGTTATATGAGATAGAATGGATAGCTGAAGGAAGTTTAAAAGTCTGTGTTTAAATATCCTATGTTGCAATTAATTTTTATACAAAATAGATCTTTAAAAAAATTAATTATTAATAATAAATTAATAATAATCAACCAAGCAATAAAAACATGCAATGCATATTTTTGTACAAATTTATGCATTTTCTATTAGCATTAGTATATATTTTTGTTTTACAAGATTCATAAAAAAACATGTAAATAAAAAACTACTAGAGATCTATATATAGCTAAATTTTGATTTATTGTACTAAAATCCATTTGTAATTATTCCATGTATATAATAAAATATGATGTTCAAGCTTGCAATTTCATTCAATTAGCCAAACTAAGATTTTTTATTTGTCAATGTTACATTATTTTCTTTAATAAAAAAAAAAGGGGGGGGGGTTAATGGCAATAACATATAAATATATTAGTGAATGTTTACCATTACAAAAAAAAAAGAATACTCATTTATTTAACTCAATATTTTATGACATTTAGAAATACAAATTTGTCCAATAAACTTAATGTTCAATCTCAGTAATTCTATTTTTAAAAAATTAACATTAAAATTTAATAACTGTTCCATGTTCTTTTGTGATAAAAAGTTGTTTTATATCAATTTACGACTTAAAACAATAAACTACTACAATTACAAAGCTATAATTATTTTTAAGAAATTAAAAATCTTTTAAATCAAAATCTGTATCTTAGTTCATTTGTTTTTTTTGTTTTGGTATTTTTTTTTCTTCTAAAGGTATTACGTATTACTTTATTCCTTTTTCTTTTATTATAAGTTATACTTTTTTAAAATCAAAATTTCTTGTCAATTCCTTTGAAGACTAATATAATTATTTTTGATATCATAAAAACTATCAAATCATATTCAACTTCTCTTGAAATTGTTCTAGTTGAACAACTTATTACATCAACATTAGTAATTTTTATATATTTTTATTATTTATAAATTAATAAATGTCTAAATTCTATTCTGATAGAATATATATTTTAAAAGATAAAGAGTTTTCAATTTCTCTCTCTAATACACACACACGCATTTAAAATATTTTAGATTTTTTTGGTGCTACATAAATACATACAAACATATATTGAAAGGATATATTTGTACAACTTTATTGTTATTACTAATGCTTTATATTAAAATAAATAAATGAGTTTAATGGCAATAATAGCTAACACTACATATAAATTCTATTAATAAATAGTAATCATATAGCATTATTTTATTTAATATTACTTTTCTGATATCTCAAACAGGAATGTAAATTATTGGTAATCTGAGCAATTGTCTTAAAAATATAAAATTGTTAGTTTTATGCTTAAACGTGAAAAAAATTGCTAATTAATTATATCATTTATTTAAATAAATTTTAAATGTGATAAATTATTTATCTATTAATAGTCACTCTATTAAAAGTGAGAATTGACTAGTACTATATATATATATTAATTTTATTACATTAATTTTTTTTATAAAAAACGCATTTTCTATATTGTGTGTAATATTAAAAGTTCAATTTTAATAATTTATATATATATTCAAATAAAAATTAAAATTATTACAAATACAAAGCAGAATAGAATTTAATATGATTAAAAGGAGAATCTTGGAATTTTCTTAGTTACAGATCTAGACTAGCAGTCAATAATAACTTTTTATTTAGCTTACTACAGCTGCAAATCATTTTCAAGCAAGAGAAAAATTTATGAATAAAAAAATACCTTAAATAATAGTAAATGCAATATTGTCAAAATTTATTAAGTTAGAAAGCAAAATGATGAGGCAATTGATTTGATAGTGGATACATATTTTACAGTAATGACACTAGCATTAGTAACACATAAGGTGTGGAATTTGTTATAAATAAACTATAAAAGTACAAATTTATTGAGTTTGATGATATATAAAAACAAAATGGAAAAATCAAATGCAGATAATTTAAGCTTATGCCCACAAAAGATCTTATTACAATGAAAAATCAAAATATTTTTATGTAGATGTACAAAATACTTTGATAAAAATCAAACAAAATTTTAAAACTGTTACTGGGAGATTCTGCTGGTAGAAGAGGAACATGATTGAAAGATAAAAGTGCTTGGATAAATATAAATATAGATTGTAATAATAGAAAAAACCAAGTATACTGTAATTTTTTTTAGAAAGATCCAAAGTAGAAAGAAAGAGCATAGTGGTATCCAAATGAAAGCATGGTAAAGCTAAATTGTATTCAGACCATAATATGCTTCATTTATTCAACACAGAAAGTAATCATTAATTAATGACTTTTAAGATATATGTTAACATAAAATTAGAGAGATAAAATTTATAAGAAAGATAGCAATAAATGATATCTCAAACCTTCAGAAAAACTCTAATGATGAAATATTAACTAACTTTAGTTACTCAGACTTTAATGAAATCAGTAAAAAAATTACAAAAAAATAACAAATTCATTTGTAAATTTTATTTGAGAGGGCAATGTATACAAAAAAAAAAAAAAGAAATAAAAGAAAGGTGACAACATGTGGGTAACATGGGGAGATGGGAAAACATATAAATTATCAAATATAATGAATAATTACAGGATAAATGAGCATACACAAATATACTAATGAGAGTTGGCATGAGACTAACAATATAAGTAGTTATATCACCAGCATTAGAGAAAAATAATAAGCAACTCAACAATAGTCAATCAATCAACAGTCAATAGTAATCCTCAAAAAAAAAACAGTTAAAAATCAACAGTCAACCTTGTGACTGAATTTAAAACAGTTACACTACAAAACAGGCTACTTATCCAGTCTTTGCCTAACTCAGGGTAGACTATAATACAATCCTTTATTTGGATGCACATACTTAAGTGCTAAAATATCCATCAGAATGTAATAATAAAAAATAAAACTGGGATACTGATACATACTGATCATCATCAATGCCCTAGCCTTATAGTAACAGCACTGTACATGCTAACTATAACCTTAATTTCTAATAAAAAACAAAGTGCCATGAGTGGACTTTAAAGGTGATACATTTGCACCATCAAAAGTTTTCATCTGAATGTCTAAACACCACCATAAACCCCTATATCCAGAGAAACTAATCATTATGCTCTAAATTAGCTCAGAAAGCAAGAACTCTACAGACTCATATTGTGTTCAAGAGACATATAAATATAACAGCATACTCTAAATAATTTTAAATAATGGATAGGTTTACTCAACTATAATTGAATAGCTTCAGTGAGATAATTTAAAAACCTCTGAAACACTAAGCTGTACTGAAATCAAGTCACATACACTGCAATTCATAGAAGAGATAGCTGGAGAAATAAAGATGTTAACACTAGAATATTTTTATAAACAATTATTTAATAAATTAATTGATTATCATTACTTAGCAATTTTCACACTCAAAAACTTCTACTCTTTGATGATTTTTAGGTAAGTCATCATGCCAACACAAAATTATACACAAATGCCATAATTTCTGTACTTCACTCATTAATGAATAAGTTGAATTTGAAAAAAAAAAATCAGATAAAAGCCTACTTTTACACAAGCTAGTGAATACCTATAATAAAACCCAAAAATATGCAACTCACATCAAAAAATTAAAAGTTCAGTTTCAAAAATAAAAGCAGAAAAAAATATGAAAACTCTAACATCTGAATATTTCTATGTTAGTGTGTATATTCCAAAACCCTAGTTCATTTTATTTTTCTTTAATTAATCTTTTTGAAAGTAATATTCATTAATAAATTACATTTATTTTTATTTATTTATTGTTTAAATTTATTTTTTCTTTAACCAATAATATTTTAAAAGTAACACTATATAAATACTGTAATAAAATTACAAAGTAACAAGTTTTTCTGAAAGAAAGCAGATTATTCTCACTAAAACAAAAAAGTTTTAGTCATTCTAAAATAAATTGCATTAAAAATAAATTAAAAATATGTTCATTACATTAGTTATAATACAATTTATTTACCTAATTTTTATTTATTATATTTATAATAAAAATATTGCAAAGCAACATGTTTTCTTATCACAACTGTAAATACTTATGCCAAAAAACATAAAGTTTTATCATTACATAATTCATATAATACAGTGCACTAAAATTAATTTAAAAATGAACATTATATTAGTTAAAATACATTTTGTAAAAACTCCATTTTTATTATTTAAAAATTCACTAACAATAGAAATTAAGCCCAGTTTCAGAGCTAAATGACATCAAAACTACTTCCATAATTATAAAAAATTGATCATGTGATATACATAAAGTACATAAAAACAAAATTAGAAAATGTATATTATATTGACTTAAATTCTTTTTATCTTTCCATGCTTTATTTTAATTTTGGGAAATTGAATTTTTATTAATTTTTAATTTCAATAGCATTATCCCAAATATGAATAAATAATATATTAATCATTTCAGTGTCAGCCAAGTTGCAGATAATGCAATTAAATAAAAGATTTAAAAATTTCATGAAATTAAAATGTTATGCAAATTAAACAATCAAAAAAAACTGGAACGAGCTATTCAAGATAGAAAAAAAAAACCCATATAAAATCTAATTTATTTTTATTGTGTTCATTATGAATTACCACTTTGTTAAAATGTTATCAGATTCCATTATGCTTAGTGAGTAAAAGGAGGAAAAATAACCATCCACTATTTTGGAAAAATATGACATCTTACTTTTGAGAAATTTGATCATAATGAAGAAACAATGTTTATTTCAATTTGCAAAGCTGAGATTGTTAAAGTATATTACGACTATCTATGAACTGTTTAACATTTCCCATTGGAAAGAAAACAAAGTATAGTTATCTTGTTTGGTAAATTTTATGTTTAAAAAGACTATTTATACTTTATCTTAAATATTTTTAAGTTTATATTTAATACCAATACACTATATCATATAAATAGTTTAAAACAGGAACCATAAGTTTAAAAGGTTTATTTCATGTTAGTTGCATTTTAATGCAGTTGAAGTAAAAAAAAAATCACTCTGTATTATATAAGTATGTTATGATAACATTTTGTATAGAACTTTTCTTTTAATATAAGGATATATGCCAAAACAACCGGAACTCTTCATTGGTTTGTATGCTTGTTGTAGTATATGTTTCTGCTGTTATATACTTTTTGCAGTAACCCTTCTGCATCAATCTGCCAAATGACATTGCCATGTAAAATCATGGTACCACATAGCATATTTTTTCTATACTGTGTTTCATCTATTGGCAATTTTTATAATGTCTAAAAAGTTCAACAATGTGAAATTCTGCTTTCAGTTACAAAAAACAGCAGGAAAAATAGTTGCAATGCTTGAAACAGATTACAAGCAAGCTGATCTCAAAAACACAAGTTTGTGAGTGTTCTAAATTGAAATATTAAATTCACTACATCCCTAAAGGGCATGACAAGTGAAGTCTAAAGTCAAAACAATGTTGTTTTTTATGGAAACATCATTTTCCTCTCAGATGAAGTTTGAAATGGTCAGACATTTTATCTGCAAGTTTGAAACATTTACATGATGCAGTAAAATATAAATGTCCCATTTTGCAGCAAAAGAAGACAGCAAGCTTCACCCTGACAAAGTATCAGCTATCAAAGCCTTGAGTGTGAAAGAGTTTTTAATTAAATTCAGCAAGACCCAGCCTATCTATCAGACATATTCACTTGATCTCATTTCATGCAATTTTTTTTTTACATTTTTTTTGAATGAAAAAATGTCTCTCTTTTTTTTTTGCAGACTCAGAAGTGGGTGAAGACTACTTTGAAAAATGAAAAAGACCAATATATTGCATCAAATGGATAGTAATTTAAAAGTCATTAAATTTACAACACTTAAAAAAGAAAAAAAAATTAAATAAAATTTGGATTACTTTTGGTTATCCGACATACATGTTAATCAAATGATATTTTTTGAAAATTGTCAGTTAAAAAAATAATAATAATAATGGAAGATGTAATATTCATTTTAAATGTAATGTATCCATGCATAAATCATCCAAGTGTTAAATAATTAGAGTAAATAATTATTAATAGCTTTAAGTTAATGATTTAATAAGTTTACATGTTCATACTTCATCCTGCATTCGATTGCTGAGAATTCGATTTTGTGTAGATGATCTTATATATATATATATATATATATATATATAGATATATATCGGACGCTCTATATATATATCATATATATATATGCAGTTGTTTGTTCACTATCAAAAAGTTTAAATATATCTGTATCCAGATGGGCGGATTCATTCCTATTTGTTTTACTAAATTAGAGATAGGATTCAAAATGAACCATCCCTATAGAAGTTGTAGTTTTAATAAATTGAGATTCGGACCTAAAAATGGCCTTCCCTTATAGTTATTATTGTAAAAAAATGTAGCTGTTACATTTAACCCATATTATTCATGTGTCAATACTAGGAAACTTATAAGTCAAATAAATGTTCTTATATTTATAGATTTATCTATATGTAGAGTTATGTTTTAAGTTTATTAAAGTATAGGATTCGCTGTATGGCGAATGCATTTGATTACATATCTGTATTAATCCTATAATATAATTGAAGATTAAGATTAGATTTAGCAAAGAAACCATGCACATTTATAACTAATTATTCTTTTCATACATGCATATAAAATAAAATAATGATATAAGAGAAAGAGGGGAAAAGATTATGTTAAAAGAAAAGTAAGTTATTGTAGTAACTTCTTTAAATGTAATATTGTATGGGCTACATTCATTTATCAAAAATAGCTATTCATAAATTTTTGCTTGCAGTCAAGATAAGGGCTTCGGGTTTTTTCTTCAGTTATTGTAAGCTCCCATTTGCCTGAGTTGGATGAGTGCAGAATTAATCAGACAATAAGTTTTTTTTAATCTGTATAATGTAATTATATAATAAAAGCAATAAAAGGTAAACAAAGCAAGTTAAGCTGGGGAAATGGTGTTCAAGTACATGTTAAGTTCCAAGATATTCCAGGAGATGAAGTAATGCAAGTTGGTGGTGACTCCAGTTATAAGTATATTGAAAATAATGAATTTATTGTGCATAAAAAAATAAGATTGACAAAATGAAGAATGAAAAATGGAAAGAATGAGGAGGCACAAGAATGTTTGAAGCAGACAATTTAGAAACAAGCTGTGAAGAAAATAGTATAGGAAAAAAAGATCACTTGGAAACTTCTGATATGAACAAGGCCATCCAGATAGTGATACTTGAAAACAAATACAGCAAAAGAATATTACTCAAGAGATTAAAATTCCTGCAAGTACTGAAGCATTATCACAATTATATATGATGCAGATTATTAGCACATTATCCAAAACAGTGGAACATAATCAAAAACAGAGGGATTTAGAGATGAAACATAAATGGAACTGAGAATAAAATAATCAAAAACAAAGGGATTTAAAGATACAAACAGATGTAATAATGATGAAAAATCATTTTGACTAAAAGTTAGAGAAATTAGATTAAAAAATTGAAGAAAATCAGTGTATGATATACGAACAGAAAGAACAAATGAAATGAATTCTGAAAAAAAACATGTTTATGTAAAAGAATATAAAAAGAGATGCAGGAGGAAATTATTAAAATGAGACAGACAAAATACTTAAAGAAATGCAATATAATATAGCAAACAAAACTATAAGAGTTTGAGAGTGAAATGAATAAATCTCAAAAAATCAGAAATAAACAAACAGAGTAAATGATGTTACACCAAATAGATCAACAGAAGACAGACAAGGCAACATGGACACACAAATTAATAAAATTCAAAGCTGACATGATGGAAAATCTCCCAGAAAGAACTAAGAAATTAGAAGAGCACATGCATGCACTATCTAGAGATTGTGAAAGAAAAGAACTGAAAAAAAAAAATAGAGAGATAAAGTACTATCCTAACAATGATATTATTTTAAACAAACATGGAGTAGTGAAACAATCCTATAAAGTTAACCAGTTAATAGATGTCAATAAGTAATATTTACTGAGGCTATAACCTCGACAATATGCGTATAAAATGCGATAGCAGGGACCTCTACAGGTGTTTTAACCACAAGCTTACGCTATGAAAGAAAAGAGGGGAATAAGAAAAAGAATAATCAAATAAATACTATACCAACTAAAATGAATAATAGTTTCATATCCAAGCTAGAATGGGTTAAGACCTTCAAAGGATTGCCATGTAAAAATCCATTGAATGCTGAACTATTGGCATTTCATAGCTTAATGGATAATTAAAAAAATTATCATTGCCAATAATCAATTGGGTGGTAGCAGCCATGGATTAGTGGAACTCAAGATAGCACCATCCAAATATTTATGAAATACAAAGCTGTTTGAGCAAGGAGCATCAGGATAAAGTTATTGGAGCCAGGTATCTCAAGAATGATAAGACAAGCACTGCAGAATTCTGCTTATTGTAATATTTTTAAGGCAGGTGCAAAATTAAGAGTACATATAGCTTTTCCCATCAGAAAATAGTGTTATTCATCTTATTAGATATAAATTGTCAAGTAATATTCAACACATAATGTTGGCTAATAACTAGTTGACTATTGAATGTATGGCAGATCTACTAGAAGCCATAGATCAGAAAATGCCTTAGCCAGGTGAAAAGAATCATTATGAATCTCATCATACAAGCATTTCTACTGAAATTTTAATAAACTTAACCAGCAGAGATATGGTTCTACACCTGGACATAAATATTATGTGTAAACTAAAAAAATAATGACAAGAAGCCCTTTGATAAGAACTAGATCTGCCACAAAGAAAAATGCCTCCAGATAAAAGTCAGTATCAAACTATAGTTGAATGATTTTATATTAATGATTATTAGCTGGGTAAAAAGATTACAAAATGTCTAATGGACATGAGAAAATTAATACAAGTTCAATAATTTTTTATTGTTGTTTTTGTTTAAAGTTTGACAATTTGAAGAAAAAAAATTAAAACTCTCTTGTCAAAGAATGTATTGCAAATAATGCATTTAGATAAGAGATTAAATGAAATTCAGGCAATTAAAGTATATGCAAATTAAGCAATAAAAAACTGTGATGGGTTGTTCAAAACAGAAAGAAAAAATGTCTATAAAATCATTTTTTTAAAATTGCATTCATTGTGGATTCTCACTTTATTAAAATGACACTGGATCCCATTATGCTTAGTGAGTAAAAGTAGGAAAAATCACCATCTGCTAATCTAACCTGGACATCTGAAAAACTTGACACATTACTTTTGAGTAAATCTGGTTAAAATTAAGAAACACTTATTTCAGTTTAAAAAGCTGACATTGTTAAAGTATATTACGACAACCTTGGGAAGAGAACAAACTCTAGTTATCTTGCTTTGTATGTTTTATGTTTAAAAGGCCTATTTAGACTTTATCTTAACTGTTTTAGTTTCTACTTAATATGAATACACTATATCTTACCTTAGGAATTGTTTAAAACAAGATGCAAAAGTTTTAAAAAAGCTTAATTAAAGCAAGTTGCATTTTGATGTAGTTGAAGTAAAAACAAACAAAAGATTGGCTCTGTATTACATGTGAATGTCAAGTTAACATTTTGTAAAAAAACATTTCTTTAAATACATATTAACCAAATGTTATTTTGTGGAAATTGTCAGTCAAATAATAATAATAATAATAATAATAATAATAATAATAATAATAATAATAATAATAATAATAATAATAATAATAATAATAATAATAATAATAATAATAATAATAATAATAATAATAATAATAATAATAATAATAATAATAATAATAATAATAATAATAATAATAATAATAATAATAATAATAATAATAATAATAATAATAATAATAATAATAATAATAATAATAATAATAATAATAATAATAATAATAATAATAATAATAATAATAATAATAATAATAATAATAATAATAATAATAATAATAATAATAATAATAATAATAATAATAATAATAATAATAATAATAATAATAATAATAATAATAATAATAATAATAATAATAATAATAATAATAATAATAATAATAATAATAATAATAATAATAATAATAATAATAATAATAATAATAATAATAATAATAATAATAATAATAATAATAATAATAATAATAATAATAATAATAATAATAATAATAATAATAATAATAATAATAATAATAATAATAATAATAATAATAATAATAATAATAATAATAATAATAATAATAATAATAATAATAATAATAATAATAGGAAGATGTAATATTAGTTTTAAACATAATATATCCATGCATAAATCATCCCAGTGTTAGAGAAACTAATTATTAATAACTTTAATGATATTAATTATCCATTGAGTTCATTTGTTTGTAGTTTAGCCTGCATTTGATTGATGTGAATTAGATTTTGAGTAGGTGAGCTTATATGTAGTTGTTTGTTCACTGCCATTTGTATCCATATGGGAGGATTTATTCTTATTTGTTTTAGTAAAGGATCAGACCCAAAACAAGCCATCTCTGTAGACCTACAAATGACCATTAGTGTTGTAGATAAATATAGCAATTATGTTTATCCCATAATAAGTATATTCATGTGTCCATACTAAGAAACTTAAATAAGTTAAATAAATGTCATATTTATAGGTTTATATGTATGTACAGTTATATTTTAAGGCTATTAACATATGGGGTTTGCTGTACGGCAAAGGCTCAATTACAATTGAAGATAAAGATTAAATTTTGTAAAGAAACCTTAGACATTTTATAAGAGAGATTAGAAAAAAGACTTTGTTAAAAGAAAAATATAACTTGACAATTATATTTTATTATCAAATAATTGTTATGATGTAGTAGCCTTTATGGTCTACATTCATTCATTGAGAGCAACTTGTGTTCATGATCTAGTTAGATATTGTAAAACAAAAGTTGTGAGTAGTAGTCATCATTATTTTATTAAATAAAATGTTGTTAAATCATATGTGCCAGTCTATTTCCTGATATTTAAAGTCAGGTGGCACCCATATAAATTATATACATTTTCAAAAAAAAAATGTAAATCATTGAAACCTGCTTAATCTGACTATTACATATGATATCATAAAGTGTACAAAAACTAAATCAGAAAATGTGCATTATATTTACATAAATTCTTTTTTTCTTTACATGCTTTATTTTATTTTTGACAAATTGACTTTACATGAATTGTTATTCTCAATAGTAATACCGCAAATATGACTATAACATAATATAAATGGTTTAAAATTATCAGTAAACAAAAATGTGATTGTACATGGGAGGATTATTAATTACATTTATGTATATTAAATTTTTTATTAAGCACAAACAGATATAGTAATAATGTGAAAGGCTGAAACCTTTACCCAATGCACCTTAAAAATGACTGCACATGGAACTCTCAATTTAAGAACACAAACCAGAAATACGAGAAAAAGATGGACCCCACCTTCTTCTCTACTTAAATTTATATATAAATAAGCCAGACTCAAGCATTCTGAACAAAGAGTGTGAAGCTTAAAACACCTTCACATTTAATTCATTAAATATAATATATAAATAAACAATGTGAAATCTTTCGATTTACTACAAAATAATTTTCAAATCTAATGAAATGATAGTAACCAATGTAAATATATCAAATTTATTAAGCGCAAACAGATATAGTAATAATGTGAAAGGCTGAAACCTTTAACCGATGTGCCTTAAAAATACTTATTGAGTTCCACATGCAGTCATTATTACATCTGATTGACTGTCACATAAACATTTTTAAGGTGCATCAACTAAAGGTTTCAGCCTTTCACGTTATTAAATTTTTTGTTTAATAATGTTTCTAGTGAAATATTTATTTAGTTTATCACTGATTCTCAAATTTACACTTATTTAAAAAATATAATATTCAAAATTTATGATATATTTTGAGTCCGTAGTAACAAGTTGAACGTTTTACTAAAGAAAATCAGTATAATTGCTTATTTTGATATGTGATGAATTATTTTGTGAATCAAATGTCATTAACATTCAAAATAAAGATGTACATTTTAAGTATTTTTGTTCCTTTTACCATTATTATTACCATATTTGAGTGACTTGGTTCAAATTCACAAAATTTCTAAATCCAAAAAAGTTTAAAAACCAAGAGTTTCAGAATAGGTTATTCAAATATCTGAATAGCTGGAATATAGTGAGACATAAAAAAAAATGGTAATGACAACATAAGAAAATGTAACAATATAATGCAAAAAAAAAGTTTTAAAACTGATTAAGTTATTTCAGCAAAAATTGTAATAAAATTGTATAGTAATATAGAATAAGAAAGCAAAATGAAAACTACAATTAGATGACTAAGTATTTTAATTGAAGAATTGAGAGATGCAATTAAAACATAAAAACAAAAAAGGTCCAGGAAATAATAAGATCATTACAAGTAAAAAATAAATAGTAAATATGTATACCAAATTTCTAAATGAAATAACATATCAGATGATTGGAAGAATGTAATAGTGATATATAACAATCTACAAGAATTAGTCGTCTATTAAATCTATATAAAATCTTTATTAAAATCAGAAAATATTTTATAGAAAACATTAAAGTCGAGCTAAGTAAAACAACAATCCGTATTTAAATATGATTTTAGTAAAGTAAAAAACACCCAAGCATTAAAAGCAGTTATAGAAAAAATTAATGAGTATGAACTACCATTTTGTATTGTATTTGTAGATTATAAAAATGCTGTTAATATTATAAAGTTTTGAAGCATCAACATACAGACACATGCTATTATTTAACTCCAAATAACAGTTATTAAAACACGATAACATTTTGATAGATTATGTGATAATAACAATAAGACTAAAACTAAGAAAGCTGTACAACAATATGACTCCATTTCTCCAGATTTTTTTAGAGCACTTCTATAGGATATATTTTGCATAATAAAATGGAAAACCAAGGCAATAAATATAAAGCAAATCATTCTTAGGTGATAAAATTTTTCAGATAATGTAATATTTTGACAAATAATGATTCAAAGCTGCACAAAATCTTGCAAAAGCATTCAGATAAAAACAAAAAAGTGGAACTAAAAATAAATGCTAAAAATATTGGAGTAATCTTCAATGATCTATTTTTCAACTGTTAATAATACTAGAAGTTTAAAACTATAATTTTCAAATTATTAATATACATAAAAACACAATAACTAAAATTATTTATAAAATTTAATTTGGATAAAGTGACTTTGATCAAAATATTATTAAAAGGAGGTATGCCTATGTTATTGAAAAGGGTTTTAATAACCATGTTTTATTAGTGCTTATTTATCCAAGACCTAGCATCGTAATAGAAAACAATGTAGAGGCTTCAGACGATACAGTATGAAATATAAACAGATGTATATTGGGATTAACAAAAAAAAATCAAAAGCAAATACATGGGTGAGTTTTAAAAACAGAAATGAAGATGGTCTAGACATATCACTAGAGAAATGACTAAATTCTTAACCCTGTAATTCAAGTATGTAATACACTTAAAAATGATCAAATAACAGAAGGATAGATAGGATAAGAAAAACTATGTATAAAAAAAAACAGAATTAAACTTGCAGAAATCTTCATTTTTTAGTGGACTGATGATGGCTGAAAATGATAAGAAAAAGATGTGCTAATATATTGCTATGTTAATATTTAAAAGTGCGGTAAAGTCATCATAAGAGAAAGCACAAAATAAAACAAGTACTGTATTTATTTACAGGGTGCAGCAACATATAAAACTCACCCCTTCCTCTTTTATACTTTTTTAAGAAAAAAAATAATTTTCTACATTTTTTTATAAATTTCCATAATGATTTATTTAAACTTAAGAGCATGCTATAACTCTAAACAAGTTTATTATTATTATTATTATTATTATTATGATAAATGCTACTACAAGAGAAGGCATTCAAATCATCTTTATCTTAGATTGTCCCCATCCCCAGACCAGTTTCGACCTATGGGTCTCTTCAGTGAGGAGTTGGGACACTAGATTATTATTACTATAATGATTTATTGTATTGATTTTATAGTTATTTATGTCTACAAAAATGTAAGTAGGGAATACTATAGTTAGATATCTTTTAATCTTCATCCTCAAAATTTCTGAAATTAATCACTAGAGCTATTTTTGTTTAAGTCTGCATACATATGTCATTTAGCTTCATAAATCCAGAACACCATGACATTGATTCTGTAAAATTAATGATGCCTCTTATGTTAGTAATCACTTTTGTGAAAACTGAAAATCAGAGCTTCTATGATCTAATATTCAAGTTTTTAATTCTTTTTCTAGTTCTGGCCATTTTGCAGTTCCATGTCATAGATTATGCTTACTATGCATAGATTTTTGTAGGTCCTCTTCCTGTCTTCTTCAAGTTCTTATCATCTTTTCAATTGGTGATGACCGGAAATTCTTTTCTGCTGCCTTGTTTCAGTGTTCGTCAGCATAGACAATCACTCCTAGCTTGAATGCAATATCTTAGCAGAAACTGTATTGTTTTTGAGTCATATTTTTCCAAGAAATCTCAACATAAAATATCGCAGAAAAATGATAATGTTCTGGACAAATCTACTAAGTTTAAATGTTACAGTGCATTGTGAAGTGCGGTCACACATGCGCACATTGGATGAATTGTGACTTTGATATGTCAGTGGATCTTAACTTTATTTTACTAAAATGCTCCCTCTTTCAATAGTGAAGCACAAAATATATTATGTAACTTATTATCTTTACAGACCATAAAAAAATTGTGGAAACGATTTCTTCGAAACCGCTGTTTCACAAAAGTACAAAATATAATGACGCATCTCATATTTTAGACTTATTTTGAGGAGAGGGGGGAGAGTGTGTCCTATACGCCGGCAAAGAAAGTATATATTTTACGTGCTGCATTCTAAAAAAAAAAATGTAATGTTGACTAATCGCAAATTAAAAGAAAAAGTTATTGATAATATAACTAAATAAATTATGTAACAGAAATTACACAAAATATTACTGAAAAAAAAAATTACTTATGGTCATAATTATCAGTATAAGTATATTCATTTTAAAAAAATGCCTAATGACAAATTTTAGGCATACACATACAAATAGATTTTAGCTAAATAATATAATGTATATTATTAATCATTAGAATGAGTTTTATTCTACATTAGATTATGAACAATTACAAACTAGAATTATAAAAAAAAAACAAAAAAAAAATTTTTTTTTTATTACTACAAATAATAATATTTTAAAATTAAAAACATAAACAAATTTGATTAAATAGTTTAATATAAATATTAATTATAAAAGTATAAACCCACTAGCACGTAAATTGTCTTGAGCTTGAGAAGTACCAGCCAAGGCTGGTCGCAAGTCATTCCGCATTCTCATAATCAGATGAAGAAGCTGGTTGTAAGTATTTAGTTTAGCGCCTTTAACTTCTGAAACAAAACAAAAAAAGAAGCAGTTATTAAGTTAGTCAAATATTATAAGATATTGGAAAATTTTGTTTAATTTTAGATTTTTTTTCGATTATATAAATATATCTACGGTTGTATCAATCACTCCGTGCTGGAAGATCGATAATCAATGACCTTCATTGTAACAGTATGGATCATATTTTTTTTTCTTTTTAGAGTTGTTTTACGTTCTATAAATTGTTAGATATTTAACGATCACTTCTTTCATCCATTTCAAAATACAAGCAGAATTTAAATGAAGAACAAAATTCTTTAAATATGTATTTTTAATAAGTTTAATGTTAAAATTATATTAATTGTAAAACAATACTTTCCATCATAAATCATCGTCATTTTCAATGATTATTTTTCTTATCCAGAATGAAAATCCCTTCAAGCGTAATCCAGTGTCAATGATCTATAACTTTCTCTTTTCAATAGCATTTCAGAACTTCCATTTCAAAGGTGGGCTCTTTCTAGATTTTTATACGATCCTGGAATCCAGTTTAAAACTTCAACTATTCAGCTATGTGATCTATTTCTAGTTCTTTTACAATATCTTGGAATTTTTTTCAACTGTCGATCTACTGTCATCTTTTCTAGTTGCATGTCCAGCCAAGCTTCATTACAGTCTTTTAATTATTTCAGCATTTTCTCATCCAGCTATTTCACTTTTGGCCATCCTTGTTACTCTCGACAAAGATTTCATCACATAGCAATGTAAAGTCTAAAATCTTCATGTTGATCATCTATCCAAATATCAGATTAATATATTTCATTTGTTATGTTTCCATCTGCATTAATAATCTGATCAGGGAACTTGCAGTTATTAAGTTCTTTTAATTCATTATTATAAATCTTTATTTTTTCATTATACAAAAAAAACAAAAACATTAACTTTATTCTATTTAATAACTGAAATACAGGTTTATTATATACCTGTATCAATATATGTAATGTATAGTAGGGTATATGAGCACAGACTTTCATATGACCCACCACTCTATCTCATATCACTGATATACTTAACATATATATGTCGAAAAGATAAATAATCACATGTGTTCAAGTATATCAGTGATATGAGACAGAGTGGTGGGTCCTGTGAAAGTCTGTGCTCATATACCCTATTTATTCTATTTAGTATTTATTTTTAATCATACTTTCTTGCTTTCATCTAATAACTCTTGCAACATTTCTTGATTCTGAAGCATTATTTGCAAAAACAACCACATTGTATATAAAATAAAGATGACTTAAATGATCTCTATTTTTATTATCTTAGTTTCTCATTTTAATTCACAGCCAACAGAAGTGTTTCAAAAAGTCTTGGATATATGAAATCATTGTTGTACACCCTCATAACAATGTTAATCTTCTTTAGACTCACATGTAATTTAATTACTGTTATCGCATGATGAAAAATATTGCTCAGGATGTAAAAATATTCTGGATTTATATCTTGATCTTCCAAAACTTTAATCATAGCAGAAAAAGTTATAGAATCAAATGTTTTTTTAATCAACAAATCCAAAGCATGGTAGCAGTTCATACTTGCTAATCATTTTTATGACTCATATTGTTAATGGGGAATGATGTACTAGCTTCTTCTTTTGGTTGGCTTAAATGCAAAGTTTTATGTGATAAATTGTAATGATCTTACTAATGATCTTTATATAATTAATAGAATAATGATAAGCCTATAATTTTGATCTTTTTTTTTTTAAATATTAATATCACTTCTGTATTTTTCCATGCAAATGGTGAAACTTTATTACTTAGACTTTTGGTATATAGCTTTGCCAACATTTTTTATATTACTTTATCCGCTTCTTTTAAAATATCAATAATAATCATCATCATTTCTTAGACATTTTGTGCTATAATTTTAAATTTTTTTTATCTATTTAAGATTTTATTATAATTTTGAAAATTTTACTCTTTTCTGCAATGCTCTTTACTAATTTACAGGTATATTTCTTAAATCATAATTAACTCTTTTTATATATTATTTTATAGAATTCCAATTATTCAATTCTACCAAATGAATTATTTTCCCAATGTTTTTGTACTTCTTTTCTTTATACAATGCCTTGGTTCACTTGAAAATTTACTTATGAAGAGCTGTTTTTTGTTATGATGATCTGTATAGCTGACTTTAATAGAATATCTGTTATATTCTTATTGAATACAATCAAGTTTGAGCCATCAAAGTCTGTTTTGTTTTAAAATGATACAAGTTCTATCTTAAATTTACTCAAATACTTTTGAAAGTTAAAAATATCAAGTTATTATTATTTTTCTTACTAACCTTGCTATTTTTACATTAGAACAAATTACAAAGGACCCACATTCAATTAACAGAAAGGCTTCACAAAATGGAACATTTATTGCTGCATTTACATATCAAACTACATCCAAATATATAGACATAATTCTAAATGCTAAACTTTAAACAGCATTATGATTCTGACAGTAATCTGTTGAAAGCATGCTTAATGCATTATAAAAGTTTTGAACCTCAATTGCTACCTTTTCATAATATTCGATTATAATGGGTTTATAAAGATTGCATTATTTGATGAAAAGAGAAGTAAGCATTTAGAACTTCTCATTAATCTATACTCACTTTCTATGATGAAACAATTTATAAAGCATATTACAGATTTAATACATGTTTTCAAAATATAACTCTTCATTTTAATACTTCAATGTCCATTTCTGCTTTGAATTTTGGAAAAAGAATCCTTAATATATAGATTTTCTTTTTTCACAAATATATTTTCTCTGTCGTTTATGATTCTTCATCTAAATCTATCCTCAATACTTTTATGTTTAAATTGTTTTCGAATTCTAACATTAAAATCTGTCACAACAATTTAAAAGGCTGTTTGGTCTAATAAAAAACATTTTGTATATTTAAGAAAAAATCTATTTTTTCATCAGAATAAAAACTTGTTGGGATATAATTAAAAACAATGACATTTGATCTAATTTATGACTAGAGTTGAATGAAATAATTGCTCTTATTAATAATGCAGTACTCATTCATAGCTTATATTCTAACTTTCCTAGAAAGTTGTGTTGATCTCTAATTACATGAGATCAGGCAAAGTCAATTTGTTTTGTGATAAAAATAATAAATATCCATTTAAGAAAGGAATTAATGTCACATAATTTGCAATATTAAAACAAATTAAAAAATAATATTTCAACTTTCAAGGAACAACAATATGAATGTGATCATTATAGAAAAATAATAATTCGTATGTTTCAGTAAAATAAAAATCAAACAACATGTCTTGCTGTTTAGCCATATCTATTCTTCATAAAATAATGTTCTTCAGTGCACTTTATTTCACACAAATTGTCCAGCCAGTCTAAGAATCTCTGTTTAAAATCTGTGTTTATTAAACTGTATCACATCTTCTGTCCATAAATTTTAATGCAAATTTCAAAAAAATATTTCTATAAATGGTGGGGGTTTATTCTCTTCGAACATAGGGTCTACTTCTTTCACTATAAATCAATAACTTTTATTTTATCACTTATTAAAAAAGAAAGAATATTCTTTCAATTATAAGGAATGGAACCTTACACTGCTCACCATTAATTCACTCTCTTTTTTACTATCTTCAGTGCTATATTTGCAGTTTTGCATTCATTTTACTGTAAAACTTTTATAAAGAGTTTTTCCAGTTTTAATAACAGTTATGAGAAAGCATAAGAAATGGTGATCATGTAATGTAAAAACTTTAACTATATACTAGTGAATCAGTTTTTCAAAAACTAATAAACCAATATTACTTAAATTAGAGCTATTACAAACAAATTAAAACTTCACCTACAATGGTAATGATTGATTTTGAAAATACTATTTCTTTGTTTAAATAAATACATGGATATGTATTGATACATATCTGTTCTAGATATAAAATGAAATTGTTTAGTAATTAAATTATATAGTATCTAGATGTACCCATGGCTTCACTTGCATTGGTAGAATAAAATAATATAATATTGCAATCAGTTATACTACTAAATAATCAACTTTTAGGATTTTAGTTTAAATATATTTCTCACATGATAAACTAATTAGTAGTAGTAGTAATAATAATAATAATAATAATAATAATAATAATAATAATAATAATAATAATAATAATAATAATAATAATAATAATAATAATAATAATAATAATAATAATAATAATAATAATAATAATAATAATAATAATAATAATAATAATAATAATAATAATAATAATAATAATAATAATAATAATAATAATAATAATAATAATAATAATAATAATAATAATAATAATAATAATAATAATAATAATAATAATAATAATAATAATAATAATAATAATAATAATAATAATAATAATAATAATAATAATAATAATATTTTTATCTAATATTATTAGGCACATTCTCTGGTATATATATATTTCCAAGACATGCCAAAACAGAAAAATATGGAACAAAACTGATCAATCACAAATAATCATTTGCAAATAATAATTAGTTTCATTGAATTTGTTCCTGGCATGCTATTTAGAACTTATAATATATTTAAATTGCATTTTCCCCCTAAGAGTTTTATTATTAATTTTTTATTCTATCATGTGTTTCTAATTGAATAATTGCATATAATATTCATTTATATATGACAATTAGTTTCAAGAGATACAGTTCCTGACATTCTACTTGTAATACATATATATATTTATGTATTTTTCAATATATATATATATATATTAAATACTGCCTAACACTATATTAATAATTATAAATAAAATAAAAATTCATATAACATTATAATATTAATAAAAAAAAATTACTAAAATTCTTCCACAACTATGGTTTCTTCTATTAACAAATAGAACTTTTCAAGTGAGATTCAACTAAACATACCACATATATATACAAAAAAAATAGCCTACTTTATTTTGGCTAGTATTGTAATGCTATATGTATTTCTATTATATATATATATTAAATAGAATCGTACATTTCTAATTTAACTAATAAATATCATATGGGAAGGAGAGAAGATTAATTTAATGTTCAAGGTCACTTGATGATGTCTCAGTTTCTGGCTAAAATATTGTAAATTTAAAAGATAGTTGGTTTTCTTTAACATTGATATAAGTATCTAACTAGTTATTCATTTTCATGATTGTGTTTATTTTGATTAATAAACTTCATTAACAAATATTATTATTGACAATAGCAGGAATCATATGTGTATCCAAATAAAAAAGTGGATGGTATCTGAAATGCCATATTTGAAATCAGTGTGTATATTGTATAATAACATACTTTAGCTATTTACTACAAAAATTGTAAGACATTAATTAGCATGTATTGTTTATATAAATGATAATAAAAATATTGTATTAGATAATTTTTAACATTCTTGAAAATAATTTATAAACCCAATAAAATATTGTTAATTTATTACCCATACTGCTATTATTTTTAAAAGTAAATAATTTATTGTATCGGATAATTTTTAATATTGTTTAAAGTAATTGATAAAGTACTGTAGAAAAGTCAGCTTTTTAAAAATTATTCTAAGTCAACATTTTTTCAAATATATATAATGCAAGACTACTGCTCATGTTTATTTTTATTGATTCATTGCTTAAATCAAAGCACCATAAAGCAAAAATTTATAGCCTATGTACATATATAAAGAATAGGTAAAGAATAGATAAATAAAGGTTAGAATTTTTTTTTTTCACAATACTGTAGAAAAGTTAAAAATTATCATTAGTTGATATTTTTTAGAAGACAAATAACAAGAACCTACCTCTTGTACTCATTTTTATATTTCTTATATTTTGCCTATCTTTTTATTATCATGTATTTATATAAAAAGAGGGATTTGAACTTAGAATTTTCAGTCTATATTCATCCTCCAGTCCACCTCAAATAATTGATACACATGACCACACATATGTGAAAAAGATAAAGGATCCCCAGTATATGTATTTCATGCAGAACCAGCACTCATCAGTTGGGTCAGATCATAATCTCCCACACATATATACAATCAGTGCTCAGCTTATATTAAGATAGCAATTCCTTAAGCTTTAATGGACAGGCTTCTCACCCTTCCAACAATTCAACTGTCTATTTCATCGAAAAGCCAATGATATAATGCTCAAAGCCTTGGTGAATTTGTTATTGTAATCATACTCATGTAGATATTATACCAATCTAACCCCTCATATTATCAGACCATTATGTACCCATTTATATTAAGAGGACTGGGCTGAGTGCTAAATGGATTAATTATATATATTAATTCTAATATTCTCATGGATAAATGAATTTATAGTGTTCCATGTAGTCAAAATATAATAGCTAAATAGTTGATGTTTCAGTACTTCCTCAAAGCTTTCACATATTATAAGAATGTATATGGTGCAATTTAAAATTTTTTTTTTTCTTTTGTTTTCTTCATTCTCAAATTTCTATTGGTTGAAAAGTTTCCAAAAATATTTTACCCTCCAATAGCTTTTTCAAAATATTGTTAATACTACTGTAATACTGTGTATATATAACTATGCACTCCATCTTATACAACTGACACACATGACCACATATATATGAAAAAGGTAAATGATCAATATACATATTCCATAATAAATCAGCACTCATCAGTTGGTCCACATCACCATTTCCCACACACATATATATATACAATCAGTGCTCAGTTTATATTAAGATAGCAAATCTTCAAATTTTAATGAACAAACTTCAATCTTCTCCACTCCCCAACTCTTCAGCCATTCATATTATTGGAAGTCCAATTATGGAAGACTCAAAGCCTTTGTTAATGCCAATATTAGTCATATCCATGTTGACTTTTAAGTTCCTCTCACTAATTACATTTAAAACCTTAATATGTCCATTTAAATACACAGAAGAGAGATGATTGTATATATGTGTCGGAGATGATGATCTGGACCAACTTACGAGTGCTGAATCAGCACGAAATATTTATCTTGGAGATCACATGTATGTGGTAATGCATATCAGTTGTATAAGATGGACTATATAGGCTGTAAGGAACTTGAAGGTCTGAGTTTAAGTTCCTTCTAATTATATTATTTAGTATAGACAATACCCTTATATTTGAATATTACATATTCAGCCTGTAATCTGCCCATCCATATTCTGTGTATTTAAATGGATATATTAAGGTTCTATATGTGAGTGGTCAGTGACTTAAAAGTGAACATGGATATGACAATAATATTGGCATCAAAAAGAGCTTCAAGTGTTTCATCATTGGATTTTCTATGATATAGATTAAGCTTGTCCATTAAAGTTTGAAGATTTGCTACATTAATAAAAACTGAGTATTGATTGTATATATGATGGGAGATAATGATCTGGAACAATTGATGAGAACTGGTTCAACATAAAGTATGCATATTGGAAATCATTTACCTTTTCCACATGTATGTTATCATGTGTATCAGTTGTATAAAATGAAATGCATAGCTATAGGGAGCTTGAAAGTCTGAGTTCACATCCCCTCCTATTTCATTGTTTAGTATAGACAATATACTTATATTTGAATATTATATATATATATATTAGTATTTTGCTTAATGAAAATTAACACCTTTAAAATCATGGAAATGCTCATATCATGTGTTAAATAAATATATTTAAAATGTACTTTATCATGTGAGAATATACTTACAACAAACGTTTATCAAATTCAGTAGTATTTCTCTTGCTGTACTTGCAGCATTTTTAAATTTACTCTTTCATGTGTTAAATACATTTAAACTGACACCAGTAAAAGATTATTAATTTTATAGTAAAAGTTTATTAAATTCAGTAGTATTTTTCTTGCTATACACATAGCCACTTTAAATTTTACTTTAACAAGTGTCAAATATATTTTTAAACTGAAATACTAAAAATTTATCAAATTCATCATTATAATGGATCTGCATAGTCATTATTCAAATGAGAAATTAATTACATGGAGCAAATGCAATTTCATTAATAACTTTACAAAATCAACTTTTACTTTGCTTAAACGAAAAACTATACTCTTCCTTTAAAAATATTTCCAATTCTGCAATCTTTTCATCAGTGAAGCCTGTATTTGCATTTTTATGACATTATTCAAAAGCAGTTGTGATATAGATTTTCCGTGTATTTTTAAATTGTAAATTATAAATTTTTTAAAAACACTTAAGTATCATAAAGCAAAAATGTATAGATGAGTAAAATTCTTTACAAAAACAAAACATGCAGATTTAGCAGAGCAATTTGTGTTGAATTATAAAGTCACAAACAAACAAACTCACATTTATATAGTAATATAGATACATTCAAAGATCAGCCTTACAAGCTAATTGTGCATGCGGCTTCTGTGAGTGTTAAATAATAAATGAATACTTCACTCTACAATACAAGATATAGTATTTATGCAGGAATAAAAGGAATCCTCTTATTCCTATGACTCAAATTCTTTTATATGAGCAAATCTGAAGTACTGTTGAGTAAAGTGTGAGAGTAGAATTCTCACTTTAAATTACTATCTACGATGTTGGAATGAATGATGTCGGTGAAATTGTCTAGAATTTACTAAACGTCACTCTAAGTGAAACTTAATTATAAGTAAATAAGCATTTATTTTTATATGACGCTATGCATACAATTGTATACATTCAAAGATCAGCCTTTCAAGCTAATTGTGCATGCATCTTCTGCGAGTGTTAAATAATAAATGAATACTTCACTCTACAATACAAGATATAGTATTTATGCAGGAATTGTAGAGTGAAGTATTCATTTATTATTTAACACTCGCAGAAGACACATGCACAATTAGCTTGAAAGGCTGATCTTTGAATGTATACAATTGTATGCATAGCATCATATAAAAATAAATGCTTATTTACTTATAATTAAGTTTCACTTAGAGTGACATTTAGTAAATTCTAGACAATTTCACCCACATTATTCATTCCAACATCGTAGATAGTAATTTAGAGTGAGAATTCTACTCTCACGCTGTACTCAACAGTACTTCAGATTTGCTCATATAAAAGAATTTGAGTCGTAGGAATGAGGATTCCTTTTATTCCTGCATAAATACTATATCTTGTATTGTAGAGTGAAGTATTCATTTATTATTTAACACTCGCAGAAGACGCATGCACAATTAGCTTGAAAGGCTGATCTTTGAATGTATACAATTGTATGCATAGCGTCATATAAAAATAAATAGTAATATAGATATAAAGTTAATAATTAAAATTAAAAAAAAAATAAAATAGATAAAAGATTGTGTTATGTGAAACAGGACATTTTGGTTTATTAGAGGCAACCAATTTTCTTTTAGTCTCTTTAAAAAAGTAATTACTTCTTTTTATTTATTAAACCTTATATGCAAGTAAAAAGTGTGATATCTTTACACCCAATTGCATCTTCATTAGTTTTAAGTAGTAAATTTTAAGTTTAAGGTTAGTGGCAGAGCAACAGAAATTTGGTTCAAAGGCAAAGTCTCAAGCCCCACCCCCCACACACACATTTTACTTTCAATATGGCAAATTTTTATTTTCAATCATTTGTATTAAAAGTTTTAAAGTCATCATTCTTTTCATGTGCATTTGCAAAATCCTTAACTAATGTAATACTTGATAAATTTTACAAGTGCAGTGTTTGGACTGTAACTAGGTAATATCTTGTGGCTGGTGCGAGAGTGTTTCTAGTGAGGAGGGATGATTACCTTATTTCTTTCGGTCTATTTTCAATGCACAGCTCTGTATGCTTAATAATTAGTATTACAAGTTCTGTAGCCTAATCTAGGTGTTTGAATTACTTTAAAAACTTTTATTACTTTTTTTATTAAAAACCTTTCAATAAAGTCACAATTAGTGAAGTTTAAAAACAACAAGAAAATTATGTATTTCATTAAATTCACTTTCCAAACAACCCACTTAGTAATTAATAATTCTGGAAATTGCTTTGTGGATAATTTTTCTGTAAGATCTTCCTTCAATAATAAAGTTATGAATTTATTATTTAGCAAATAGTTTAAAGAAAAAACTTGAATTGTAATTATAATTTTAATACATTAAGAGTTTGAATATATATATATAATTAAAAAATCATATATAAAAAGAAGTTTTTGATTTCCTTACCCATATGAAACAGTATGCACTGCCTTCCCTTGTGATTAGATAATTATGCTATTATGTTGGGTATAACTATTTCTGATAACTTTCGTTACCTAATTTATAAATATATGAGTGAGCTTTTACTAAGTTTTATTTCAGCAATATCTGCCTTGTCATCATTTGGGTAACGTGGTGGGTCAGTAGCAGTTTGTGGTGCTTCAATCACAGTTATGACATGAAATTTGGCTATTAATTATTTTATCTAATCTAAAATTTAGAAAGGATCAGATTAAAAAAGGAAAATGTGGATAGAGATAATTAATTTAACATGTTTTATTTTTGGCAAATAAAAAAAATTAATAAAGATGAAAGCTTTGCAATTTCATTTCTCTTTTAATATGACCTTCCTTTAAGTTTTAGATTGGACAAAAGAATTAACACTAAACCTTCTGAATTATTAATAATTTGTAAAGATAGCAATAAAATCTAATCTTCAGTTTTTATTTTTGTGTAGTTTTTAAAAACAGAAAAGACAGCCATAAATAAAGAGTTCTTTTTTAAACAACAAAATTTAAAAATAAAATAAAAATAGAATCAACACTGAAGTTTAATTTAAAAAAAAGTTTTCTATAAGATTTAAATACATTAGTGTATTTCAGTGCTATTATTTTTTGAAACAATTTATAATAAAGTTAGCGAAATAATAAAATAGGGAGTGAAAAGGATTAAATATTTTAAGATATATTTAAGAGAGAGCGAAAAGAAAAAAGTGTTAGTAGTACACGATTAATGACTATAAAATATAAATTTAAGGAAAGACATCCAATAAAATTCATTTATGTTAAAGTAGTATAAAACGAAAAATGATAAAATTAACAATTGCTGTAATCATTTAAAAAAATTGAAAAAGCCATAGTAGAATTTTTGAATAAAAGAAGTGTGTGCGCGCAAAAGCACATATACACACATTTGCATTATATCTAATACTTTATCTCATCAATTCTCTTCTGCATTTTATGATAAAATAAACATTTCTTTTTACTAATGATATGAAGTGATATAAATTAACAATCACGAGCCATTTGCAAGGGGAAAAATCTATATTTTTATGAAATATAATTTACATTAAAATTATATTATTTAGAAGAATAAATTTAAAAGACTCTACAGAAGATATCGACTATATTTTGAAAAATTTATTAACATTTATTTCAAATTAATTACAAAAAAAGAGAGATTAAATAAAATCCTCTTATTAGTTTTTTTTTAAAAAAGAGCGAGAGAAATTTCTAAATAAATATCAGTAAGTAATAAACTTAATTACAAAGTAATACATTAATTTACATAGCATAAAAACACAATTTCGGTACAATAATATTACTATTAAACAAATAAACAATCCATTGTGAGTATTAAGACAAATCTGATTAAAATCTTTTTCTTAGGCATTTGTTATTCAAGGGTTATAATAAATACATCAACAAAATGAAATGTTAAATGATGCAAAGTGTTAATAAATTTAAAAGTAATTTACTAAACATAATTTGAAAAGTATAGATTTGTGAAATTATGATAAGCAATCAACTCTGATTTATCAGAAATACTGCCGAGACATTTATAAAATTAAATGATTCATTGAAATTGAAATCACATTATTGTATTTACTTTTTGTTTAAAATATTAATGTGATAACTTACTTTAAATATATTAAATTTAACTTTTCGAATAATTTATTAAGCAAACATGATAAATAATTCAAAATTAATATATATATTTGCAAACTAACAAACAAAAAAGAGAATAAAACGATAAACTTTTAATTATAAATATACAGAGGTGTATTCAGCAATGTGTTTTTTGCTCAAATATCTTTTCCACGATTTAAAGAAAAAAAGGAAAACAAATATGAGAACTATAAAAATAAAACATTTAATTTTTATAATAATGAAAAAATAAGCAGGAAAGAAAACTGGTATGTGTTATTACATTGTGCAACCAACCGGATGCATAATCAAAATCTGCAATGTATGGATAAGATTTCCAATAATATATTATATGTGTCTAAACAATCAGCTTTGTTTGATCCCATAATTCCATGGCAATGTAGGGGGTTTGAGAAACACTTGCAAGCATCATTCTGTAAATCCAACATGTTAAAAGGTGAAGATTAAAGCAAAAAAATAATAATTTAAATCCATTGGAAATATTTTGTTGGTGTGTTGCTTTGTTATAAAGGGTGGAATAATTCATTTTTAAACACTGACAATTAAAATTCAGCCACATCATGTGATCAAGAAAATAAAATAAAAATTTAGTACACTAGAGGTAATCAGTTATTGCAATCGTCTCTAAGAAATCACATTTGAAACACCCATGAGGCCTATCATCCCTTGCTATAAAACTAAGATGAACAATTAGTACATAACCTTAAATGAGTATGGACATTCCAACCCAAAGAAAAAAAAAACACTTGCACTACAATTTAATTTTGCAATGATTACATAAACCAATTTGTGAACTACAAATACATCCACATATAGAATATGCTGTCCATTTTTCTGTTTAATGTTTTGTGATGCTGTTTTTAATTTCTTCAGCAGTAAAATTTTATTTCTGAAATATTTCAATGTCATGTCTATTTAAATATAGCTTTAAAATGTATTCTCCCTCTCTGAAATCTCTTCTCAATGGAAACGATCAATTGTTGTACTTTTTTAGAATGACTTTGGAATAAACTTTACAGCACAGATGGGGTCTATCTTCTCCATAAAATTCATGCTCAAGTTCAATCCAAAGAGTTCTTTTAGAAGGTTTTACAATATTCATCCATTTTACATAATTAAATCCAACATAGGTGTCATTTTACAAAAGGTGACTCTACCATATTACATCCTGCAAAAGTTGAACATAGGTATTGGTTTTATGATCTTGTTATTGTATATTTAAAATTTTTCTGCATTCTTATTCTAATGCTCTTATATTATATTATAAGGTGTCCAAGTCTCATTTCCAATTAATAAATAAAATAAAATAATAGTTCTGTATGCAACTATTTTACTTGCAATAATTATTTACCTGAAATGAAATATCTTGATGGCAGCATCACATTAGAATCTGTATTGTATTTTAAAATCTAAGTCCACCTTGCAATTTAGCAAACTATCAAAATATTTCAAACTTGTTCAAACTGTCAAGGTGATAACTATTCATGCTAAGAGTGGTTGAGGATATTTCTCCCCATCACTGGCTGAAAAGGAATTTGGATTTTTGAATATTAATCATTAAATCTAAGTATTTAAATGTTGCATTCAAATTATTAAGTACATTCTGTAAATTATCTTTGAACTGGTAAAAATACTCACAGTCATCCACATTTTGTAAATCTGTAATCCAAAAAAAAAATAGTTGTTGTTTTTGCTTTTAATGGATTCAAATTAAAAATTCCACTATCAAACCTGTATCATATCTTGATCCCTATTTCATTAAGTAACCTATGAATAGTCAAATACAATTATCATAAAAATTGAAAATAATGTTGGAGTAAGTATCTATTCTTATTTAACACCAGTTTTCATTTCAAATGCTTCAGATTTTTCATCTGTAGTAGTAATTCATTTCATCATGTAGAATCTGTATAATACAAAGAAATTTTGATGTATAACTAACTAATTTTAAACAATACCATTAATATGTTTAATTAATTGAAACATATGCTTGCCCAATTTAATAAAATCCAATATACACCTGGGTCTCTTTTTACACGAATTTATTTAACGCGATTTTGAAGTTACGTGATTCACGTTTCTCCGGATGTCGAACTCCGATAATGCGCTATTACTTTAAATAATAAATTTTGCGTATATTGAAAGTAATAGCACATTATTGGAATTCGACTTTCATCTTAGTAATTTCAATATTTTCAGTGCTTTATAATATTAAGATTTTATGCAATAATGAAATTAAAATCATGATTTCCACATTTTATGTATACAAACATTAAATTTTACAAGATTATAATGTAAATTTGTTCAAACACATTGTGGGAATGTTACTTTTGCATTTTAAATCACATTCTGTTTTGCTTTTTAAAAAAGAACGTAATCAATTATTAATCATTTAGTGTCCGCAAGTTTATTTTTAAAAGGTGAGTAATAGCAGTGGGCACAATTAAAATTGAAAATTAAAAAATTAAAGACAAAAATAAGAATTTAATTTTTAGTTGTTAGATTAATTACTAATTATGTTGTCACCAGAAAACCATTAACACAACATGAGAGTGACGTTGACGCTAGTTGTATTTCCTCTTGTGAATAATCTGATTTTTTACCAGTTTGCAAACAAACCTGTTTATCGGCAAATAGTGATAATAATTAAAACGTGTATAAAAATGTAAATTACTGTAAATTATGCATAAAAATATATTGTTTTGAATAAAATTAAATATTATAGTTAAAAAATGGTTGTCTTGTATCAATTTTTTTCAAATTTGAAATTTTTTATTAGTCATATTTTATTTCCTTATTTTTTTTTTTGTGCAAATTTTAAAGTAATTTTATGTTGGTGCTTTGCTTTTATGCGATTTTTGAAAAATCACAATCCATATTGCCCCCTTTTTCAAGGTAAGTTACATCTATTTTTGTGCGATTTCATTTGCGCATGTTTTCTGAGGAACCTATCTATCGCGTAAAACGAGACCCAGGTGTATAAATAAATCTTTGGTTCCTGACTCTTTTTTTCATCTATCCAATAACAAAACCATGTCTATAGTGCTTTTTGATTCTGTGAAATCACATTAAGTCTTTGGCAATCATTCATCTTTGACTGGAAGTAACCTATTTAACAAAGTCCTTGAATGTACCTTTGCCATAGTGGATAATAATAATAATCCATGATAATTACTGCAATCATGCCTATTCCCTTATTTTTAAAATTGGAATAATAGAATTATTCTTAAGATCAGGTGGCATGGGCACAACTTTATGGGTCCATATATTCATTAAAAAAATTACAATATTTTTTTTTTAAAATTTCTCCAGGTACTTACTTCTCCAAGATCTGCAGCCTTTCCATTTTTAAAATTACAAATAACTGTTTTGACTTCACAAACTGGATATTTCTGTCCAAATCCTAAATTAATAGAGAAAGTGGATACATCATTAGTAGTTGCCATATCAATTATTATATCATTATTTGACAGGTAATTAAAATATTCCACTTGTTCAAAATATATTGTCATCATATACAAGGATGTCATTGCTTGATGTAATAGAATTGTGATAACATTTCTCAGGTTCATATGTTGCTTTCCATGAAGTAAAAAATGATCTAGAATGATATCATATTTAACATTCCCTGGAAGTTGTTGAATTTTTGCTTTTATCTCTACATGAAGATCCACATTAAAAATTTATTATTATACCAAAGAAAAAAAAGTCATGTTTTTTCTATCAAATTTCCAATAATAAGATCCCTATCTTCTGTTTAGTAAACTCAAGAAGAGACTTACTTGCATCTACCCTTCTTAATTGCTTCAGTAATATAACAAACCTGAAGGTCCAAATTAACAATTTTAGTGTTTAATATGTATTAAAATTTAGTATGCACTATAGATTCTTCTAAAGATTAAATATCTTCTTTTTTTTGTGAATTAATTGGAAAGAACAAAATTATAATGTATCTGTCATTATAATCTTGGAGTAGATTAATATGTAGTTCATCTAACAATCTACATTTATAAGGTCCAACAACTTTTGGCCAATGTCTACTATTTATATGTACATAAGCATTAAAATCTTTAAGAAGAAAAATTGACTCTTTTAATGATATTGCTGTAATATTGGTAGCCAGCAAAAAATAAAAGCTTTCTCTGAATTCAAAAGCATACAAACTAATAAAATGAACACTAAATACCATTGTGGGAGGCAAGTGTTAACACCATTAGTCTTTCATTGACACAATGAGGATTACTAAAAATAAAATATACCAAATTAGACTTTATGGCCAAACCATGTATTTTCCTTTCAGAGACTGATCTGCACTTCCAAAAAGCTTGTTCCACCTGCTAGTTCTATTGAACTTCCTTCTTCTAGAAAATGGATTTTTTCTAAGATCAACTACATTGATTTTAAATCTTGATAAATTTCTTAGCTATCAGTGAAGTTAGTCCATACTACTCTTGAAGAGTTTGGGTCATGTAAAGTTTGCACATTTCTTATACCTATATTTAGCAAAAGAAAAGATTTACAATACTTATTTCCAGTACTATCACTGTCTCTCATTTTACCACTATTACTAAATATTAAATATTATTTACATTGTTGTAATGAGAAATCCATCAGGCATGCTGATTTAGCAAGACTGTTTGAGAAATGCTATTTTAGGTCCCCTTTTTAAATCCCTTATATTTCTATGATAGCTTATGGGGATTTCTAATTAGATCTTCCTAACTACACAATCTGAGTCAACTAGAATGGTGAACTCATTCACATTGAATTCCAAACTGACTCATTAGTGATTGTGATGCTTTGAGCAAAGAACATGACTGGGATTGCAAGCCTACTAAGCACATCATTGCTTTCTTAAGGGATTGAACTAAAATAAAGGGATTGATGAGAAGGCAAAAATTTTATGCATGTATTTAAAGAATGGTTATGCATGTATTTAAAGAATGGTTATGTGCTTTATGTGATTTCATATACACACAAACCTACTGTCACTGTTAGGATAGAACAATGACCAATGTTATAGTAAGCTCATGACAACTTGGCACTAAACAGATTTAAATGACAGACAAAAGATTTTGTATTGGAAAAGATGCCCAGCTTTTGATGAACCAATATTTTATCCTATAAGATAGAAAGGGTATTCTTGGCTGTGTACTGGATATTTCTTATTTGTAGTTGACCTTCATATCTGAAGATCATTCTATTATCTGATACAATTGGAATCTGTCAATAACCAGAGCATAGCACCCAGCAGTGGTTCTATACAATGTTATTCATAAACCAATGGTACACACTTCTATTGCTGTCATTATCATATTGAATCATATTTTCTGTTTTTGAATATGACTAATGATGTTTGAAAGTCATCAAATAGATCTGATTCTATCAATCTATGTTTTGATTCATCACTGTTGCATCTACTTTTCACTACTCTTGCTTACAATTGTTTTCTGTAATAACTTATTGCTTACATAGTCTGGAAAGAAAAAAAACAACCATCTGATCCAAGGTCTATGTGATTGTATCAACCTAGTGACAATGGTTGGTATTCCTTTTTATAATCTGTTACAAATATATTCAGATATTCTCACATCTTATTCCAACAGGCAAAACTCTCCATACAGTAGTGCCAGAGTAACCAATGGTTGCCAAAAGGCTTATGCATAAAATCCCCATTTAGTGCCTACTCATCCAATATCCCCAGACTAGTTTCTAGCTTGTGGCCCTCATCAGTGAGAAGCCTTGGATCTGAGAGCACTGCACCTAGATCTTAGAATCTAATGCAACCCTCCAGCAACCACCTTTTATCTCTACTTAACTACAAAACTATGAGAATAAAATTGAAAACACAATATTTTCAACCTAAGCTCAATAGCTTATATAGTCATAAGGGTCTGAACTCCTCACTGACAAAGACCACAAGACAGAAACTAGTCTGGGAATATTGGATGAGTAGGCACTAGATAGGGATTTTATGCACAAGACTTCTGGCATCCATTGATTACTCTAACTTGCACTGAGTGGCACTACTGTATGGAGAGTTTTGCCTGTTTTAATAAGAGTCATGAGCAAGCTTAAGAAACGGTGATCATGTGATGTTTAGTGGTTTGACATCTTATTCCAATTAGCAATATGAATCAATTAAATATATTAAATACCCAGTCAGGTATTTCTAAAATATACATATTAAGAGTTTGAAAATAAGATCTTATGGATATTGTAAAAAAAATCTCTATATTGCTTGGTTTCATTTAACATAAGGATTTTTTTATTATTATTAAATAACAACATTTTGAACCCTGTTTTGCTTCGTATGTTTGATAATTTTCATCTTACCCAACATATAATATTTACAAATGTTGATGTCAAGGATTGTATATTACAAAAAGAAAACTTTGAAAAATGTCTGATTATCTTTTGTTTTTAAAGATAAACACTTTATTCAATATAATTATTTACAGAATATATTAATATTCTAACCCTAAAATATTAATCTATATATATTAATATTAATATGGATTAGTTTCAATATAATATGGAAAGCTTAATTTCTTATAGTCAACATTTTTAGAAAAACCAATATATTATGAGAAAGAGATACATAAATGATGTAACTGTGAACCTGCACAGACAATAATGAAAATGCACAACCAATTAACCACCAAATCTTTGCTGCAGTGAACTATTAAAAATGAAAAGACCACAAAAGACATTAAATTATTAGACCTAATGATTAATAGTTTAACCTTCTGGATTGGCACCAGAAATATTGATTGTAATTATGTAGCACTGTATCAGTAACATCTGATGGCATCTTACTAAAAAAAAATGAAATAACCTGAAATTTTTAAAATTCTTTATTAATGACCTAAAACTATGCTTAAAAGCACTTATAGATGTAATTTGGAGGTTTTGAGATCCGTAATATTTTTCTTTAGTGAGTAATTGATGATAGGAAGGGGGTGGCTTGTCACAGAAGTTGTCAGTTTAGTTTAAATTGATTCCAAGTTTGTTTTATTTGTCTGCAGAACAATATTGATATTTGTTTAGATAATTCTCTGGTTTATTTGCTTATAATATTTTAATCAATAGTGTAAATAGTACAATATGTTTGACTCATCATCATAGAAACTTTCATTTCAGTCAGATTAGTTTAGTACCTGCAGTACATTATTTGTAAATGTTAATATATGCTTGTGCCATCTTTCAGCTTCATTTTCCATTCATGTACTTCATTAAACCACCAAATATCTTGTCTCATATCAAAATATTTAATTTCACAACCAATAGCTTAAATAACCAGCTTAGTTACATTTTAAATGAATTAACAGATCACTGGACTGGTGAATTATTAAACAACAAATATACTACTAAATATTTTATTTGCTAAAATAATTATCATTAATTTTATTCTGTTAATTTAGAAATACAACATATTTTTATTCTTAGTTCGATTTAATATTTTTTTTTCTACAAAAGACAAAATGATTTTTTTGCTTTCTTTCTTTTTCAAGACAAAAGGTTTCTTGCATAATCTTCTCCTAATTAAAGTTTCAGTGCAATGGGTGGAGCAATTCTGTGTCTAGAGACCGTTGAACTTTCAAATGACCTTGGATTATTGGAAGAACAGATGCTTGGGTAATAGTCTGGGTTCTATAAAAAAGGGAAATCTTTTACAAAAGGGGGAATTCCATTTGACTTCACTGAACATCACTGTGCTTTCTGAACAAAAGTTTTATTAGTACAATTTTTTTTATAAGCTGATTCTTCCAAGACCCAAGTCTGAAAGTGGAAAATATTATTAATTTTCTAGAACATGGAAACATAAACGACAGTAAAAAGGTACATCTTCTTTATTTTTAACTGACCATTTTAAATTCTAGGACCATCGTTTGAGATACGTATGTGTGCTAAATTATAAAACTATTTTACTTTAAATTTTTTTTATCATTAATGGAAATGCATGTTTATGTTTCAAAATTGCTTTACTTAAATCTTAATTTTAATCTTAAAAAAGTAATGGAAATGTGTGTTTATGTTTCAAAATTATTTTATCTAAAACTTAATTCTAGTATTAGAGAAGTAGCTGGACTCTGTTATCATTTTGGAAAAGTTATGAACACTTTCACTAAATGCCTCAGTGACTCTTTGTTAATAAATCTTGCTAATTATAAAAGAAGAAAGTTCAAACGAAAAGATATGTGAAATAATTGATTCTAACCTGCTTTATCATTATTATTATTGTTAAAACATTTACCTAACCATTTGTACCTAAAAAAATAAGAACAAATGCGTAATTTAATGGATTGTTTATTTATTTATCTCTAAATATTCTGAGGAATGAACGGATAGAATAGTATAAAACTGAATATGTTTTTCATTTATTTATTGTTCTCCTCATTTGTAGTTGGATTTTCTTGTTAAAAAAATGTGTTATCAACAAACTTACGTGAACTTAGGTGGATTCTATAAATTGAGTCGTGACTTGCTTGATGAATGACCTTTAAGAACTCAGAACAAATGCCTGAATAGATATCTAATGAATAAAGTAATAAATTATTGCTCTACATATGTAAATAAAAATGTATTGCCAAAAGTGAAGAATTTTCATATGTAATATTGCCAGCGGTCATTAGCTATTGCTAAAAACATTGGATGCTATAAATTGAATCCAAAATAATATTATTTATCTTCCTGCAGGAAACTGTTATGTGTTTGTCAGTATTTATATTTATACCAATTATTATCATCATTTAGTATATGATTAAGATACATCACTTACAGACTATGAATGAACTATTATTGTGTTAGCATTTAATAGCTAGATAGGTTTAGAAATTTGTATTATAATTTATTTTTATTATTATTCTTTTTTGTGTTCTTCTTCAAGAACGTCTCACAAAGTATAATATGGAGAAATATTATGCTAGGTAATTAGTATTATTTTGTTATAACTTTTATTGTGTACTTATAATTTTACTTGCGTACATGTTAGTGATAGAAGTGTCCATTCGCTGTTAAAATGGGGAACAGCTTGTTTTGAAAAGAGCTTGTTATATAAAATTTTATTGTTTATCATTGCGTTTTTCAAGAAGTTATAAATTTTTATTTCATAACAATTATTCAACTCAGAATTTAAAGATTTGTTGTTTATCCCAAACCAAACTTTTATTTCAATTTTGTGCTAATGCAAAATGCATTTTGAAAAAAAAAAGATTATTTTGTCTTTGCTCGCTAGAAGTTATATTTGCCTTGCTTGTTTAATATTAATTAGTATATTTCCAAGCTAAAAATATTATACTTATCAGAAATGAGAGATTTATTCATTATTGCCTTTACAGTTTATTAATTGATATTTACAATATTTCTTACCAAAGTGATTTGAAATTATTTGTGTTATTATGCTTACATATAGGTGTCTGTTATTTAATCTAGCTATAATAATGTTTGAATTGGAAGTAAAAATACTTTAATGCCTATCGGTTTTGGACGATGAAAATGGGCCAATGGAAGTTGAAAGATTAGACATTTATTTAAGTGTAAATTTATTATTTCTTTATTATGCTTAGTTTGAAATGTATTTAGTGGCTATGCAGAATGAAGTTATTTCATTATATAGTATGGAATTGAGATAAGCTCTTCCTTTAATTTATTTGAGTATTTGACATGGGTGGATTATATAGTATATTGTATGGGATTGAGAAAACTCTCCCCTTAGCTTGTTGAAGAATTTGTTAGGAGTAGATTATATCCTCCAGATTTAGTAGTTGTGTTTTATGAATTATAGTATGAGAAGTCAAGTAGTGTATCTCCCTTATTTTGGTGATGAGACCGTGTTCATGCCAGTTTGTTTTAAGTCTCAGAAGTTAGACTTGGGAGCTATTGTGTAGTTATTCAAATGATTAGAGTTATTAAAGTCTTTTATCCCCGTGTGCCATATGTAATGTTTTTCATCTGTTATTCATAGCCAAGTGTGAGATAGTTTGCTGATAAAAAAAATAAAAATAAAAGTAGAGTTGATTTTTCTCAAAGAACAGCTGAAGTAGAATTTGTATTAAAGCTTGGTTGGCCATTGTCATCATCAATATTATGATCTTTATCCCAATTTCATAAGTAAACCGATCGGATTTAGTTGTATTAATTATTTTATAACAGATAGCATAATTCAGACACATGCATAAATTATTAATTTAGAAGGTATGGAGAAATGCATTATTAATGTGTAACTTTAATTATTGTTTCAAATCATTTTACATTAATTATTTAGATTTCATACTATCTACTCTCATAATGTTCCATTCTCATTTGAATGAGCAAGCAAGAGAAGACAAAGTGTAGCTAATTAATAGAATTATTCATTTAACTTATAAAGTATAATTTGAGTTCTTAATTTTACTCTTACTCTTAGATTTAAACCTCTCTCATTTTATTTGATGTGCACTTGAAGTAAAATGCCAAGAATTTTAGTTTTACTTTATAATTTTAATGTCAGTGTTCAACAGAGTTTTATTTTTCATGAGCATATCAGAAGTGATTGATAGCTTGAGTGTACTGAAAATAAAATACCAAATATAGAATAAATTTATATTTAATAATCTTAGTGTAGTATCATAATGTGTCTGTGTCATATGTTTATCAGAATTGACTGATAGCTTAAGCCAATTTTGCAAGTAAAATAAAAAGAAGTTTAGTTTGTGTTATTATTTTAGTACTGAAAATATAATGTTTCTTCCATAAGTCTATCAGAATGCACTGATAGCTGGCATATTTTAAAATAAAATATAGAAAGTTATCTTTATGTTATTTGCTCTTATGTAGACCATTGACCATTAATGTTGGAATCATCAAAACATGTATATGTGTCAACTATTAAACCAAATGTTTATTTAAGTTATGCTTGCAAATAAATGTTTTATTTATTTAAAGTTGTGTTCAGAATTCTTCTTTGACATGCATTCGTATTTCATATTTCCACACATGCACACACATTTACATATCTAATATGATATGATTGCATTATTCCATTTAATTTAATGATATGTCCAGATCTGATGATGTTGCTTTCTTTGAGCCAAACACTGTATGAAATGTTGATTATTTAATGATTCTCTGAAAATTGTATCATTTAGTTATTATTTAGATGATGAATTGAAATCAAAATGCACCCTATTTCTTTCATTATCTAACTGCTACCATTTTATCAGAATAATGCTTAATTTTATAATAGTAACTAGTAGTTGTTGGAAAGTATAGATTTAGAATTAAGCCATGCAATAAATTAATTCCCTGAGATATTCACTTATTAATTCAGATTAGACATTGATTCAGTTACTAAGTTTAAATTATTATACAATTAAAAGTTAAGTAATGTTATATTTATTTTATATTTAACTCTAACTTACCATGCAGTACAGTTCAGCATTACATTTTTATTTATTAATTTAATTTTCTAATATAGTAGAGGTTGTTTAATGCACGTGGATGATGGGGGGAGGTGAGGTATAGACTATAACTTGTCAATTTAAATGGTAGAACTTTACCAATTTTAATTCTTTATTTATTTTAGAACTTAATAGATGTTTTGTTCCTATTAACAATAATGTTTTCTCCCACATCTAATATACATTTTACACCCTATAGACCTCTGTAGCCCCCAACTGAGCTAAGCTAAGGTAGAACATCATTTAAGAGCCTCATTAATAATTTTAAGGCAAAATCAGACTAATAGTTTATTCTATGATCAACAGAATTGGGACCCCCAGGTATTTGTTGTTAGGAAAAGTAGGAGAGGTGTTGGGAGAGGATTACAATAGAAACAAAAACAATTTGGACCATGAAAGTGATTATAAAACTAATCTTCCCTCAACCAAAAATCCTAATGTCATACAAATTATCTGGATTCAAAGGATTTCACAATCAATTACTCTTCAAATAAGAAGCAAACTGAAAATACATCAAAGCATATATGAAAAACTTAAGCAGTATAGGTTACAGCCAAGAAGCACTTAACAAAGAAATGAAAAGATTTAACATCAAAATAAAACAGAACTTATAATGACAATACCCTGATAAAATATGGATTACAATGCCCTACATACCAAAAACAGCAGATAAAATAAAATAAAAACATTTGCCAAAAAGATACAACATCAACCACCAAACACCATTCAGCCTTAATAGACTAATCAACAATACCAAAAACAAATTACAAAAAGAAATCAAACAAATAGTCTATGAGGTTCAGTGCAATTGCCTAGGATTTACAGCTGTATGTTATGGACCATCGCATATCAACATTACCACAAGAATGGTACAGCATAAGTACCTATAAAATGTATAAAAGAAAATTCAGAATATGCATCTGTGTTCTAAGATTATGAAAAAAAAACATGGACATAAGCTTTGGTCCACATAATATCAAACTAGTCTGCATAGAATGCAATGACAGAAAGAAGAAAATAAAGAAGGCTTAGTATATAGCAAATAACAATGTTATAAAAAAGAGCTAATAGCATCCAATTATCAAACTGATACAACAGACACTATAAAAGCAGCAAACTGAAGCCAGCAGAAAACTAATAAAAGAATTACACACTGCAGACATACTAACATATTTAAGCACAGTTATTATAAATAAACAATGAAGTGAAAATAAAAAATTATAATCAACATTATGTATTCTAAAAGTTAAAAGTCTTTTCCTTAATAATGTAAATTGCTATAATGGAAGTTATATTTGGAAAAAAAAATGCTATAAATGTAGTTTATTTGTTTTTTAGAGTATTTCGAATTGGTTATGGCTTAGTTAGTATATGCATTTAAAATAATATTTTTTCTTTGACTGAAGTCTTTCTTTAGTTTCTAGGATAACTTTCATTTATACTTATTTATTGCCAAAAGAGTATTAAACAGCATATTAAAGTCTGATACGACCATATTGTGATATGATAAAAAAAAAAAACCATTAGTTAAATGATGAGTATTGACATCCAAAATGGTGAATTTAATGATGTTAACATTTTTTTTTTCATGTATTATTGAGATTTATTTTTATCCAGATCTCCATTAAATGTATTATAAACTGGCTTGTGAAATCCATTATATATTGACAATTTTTTAAAGCATTTAGAACACTTAAAAGGCTATCCCTTTTAAGGTGTTGAATATATCTTCAGACTTCCAATGCTCACATGTAGCATTCAGTACAATGATTTTCAAACATGAACATCAACTGTAAAAAATCGCTAAGCAACACCCATGCCAAGAACGTCTCCTGCTACCTGATAAGTATTGATTCAATAAAGGCTATGTATTGTTGCCAAAAAATTAGTTATCTATTCCTCTTTTCTTTTTTAACCTTACTGTCTTCAGTCATTTAGTTAATTTAAGGTCCAGTTGTAATGAGCCTCTTTTACAATTTGTCATCTTGCTGTGCTAATTGTGTGAGATTGCAGTTTGAACAACAATATTTTCATACTTCAAGTAAATGTACAGCAATTCTGACTCAAATTTTTTTATCATATGTTTTTATGACCACATAAAAAAGAAATGAATGATAAAGTAGATTAGATAGTTTTTAAATGTGATCTTGGTACAAAGAAATATCATCAGCAATGAGTTATTTTGAAAATGCATCTAAACCAAAAATATTAAATTGTTAAAGGCTGATGTTTAGATAGCCATATTTAGAGATCCTCTGCTATCATATAAATTGAAGAGCTTATAAAGATAATCTAAAATATTCTATCTAACACAATGCAATTAGGTCATCATGTTTGACAGATTTATTCATGAAAACAATGTAAATATATATTAGATCATAATAATATAAGAATATGGAAAAATGTGAGATTTGCTTTATTTGAACTCTGCATGACCTAAACAGAAGACAGCAACTATAGCTATCAAGATTTAATATCATTATAGTTGAACTTAGTAATTGTCTTATGTGGATAAAAATTTTAATTGAACAGGTACTTTGCTGTATTTTGGGGAAAAAAACAGATACTCAAGAAAAAAAAAGACTATATAAGGTTAGATTCACTATGAAGTCTAACTTGGCATCTTCTATCCTTAAAATTACTAGATGCATAAAGAAAAGGCTAATAGTTTTAAAACTTGGTTTAAGCAATAGCACTTATGTCCATTTAATCAGTGATTATATGCTAACATTAGTATCTGAGATTTCTGAGAAAGCTTAATTTAATTTTAATGATATTAATGTAATAATATTTGCCACAAAAACCAATTCTTCTTTTGAGACTTAAATTAGCACTCTGATCTAAAATTTTTGAAAAATAATAATATTGATGCTACTATTGAATTTTCCTACAACCTATGGATTATTCATCATGAGCTTTTTAGCTTTTTGTGTAGACAAAAAAAATCATTACATAGTATTTTGGATACACAGTTAAAAACCAAAATGCAAAAGAAGTTAATATTGTATAAACACTTACAATGTAATTGCTGGACAGATATAGAATAATACACTCAAAATTGCATTAAAAATAAAGACTATTCCAATCATATTTTCCCAACATTTGTTATAGACATGTTGGCAGCTATTAATCACTAAAACTAGATTTAAAGATTTGAAACAAATGTGTTACTTAAGAAAAGAATTATCTTAAAAGAATATATTATGGATGCGAGTAAATCTATTCTTGAGTTTATTTTTTATTTATGAATTTTTTTAGACTCTTAAAAAAATATATATAAAAAAATCTTAGGAGATTCTCTGATTTTTATTTATGAATTTTTTTAGACTCTTAAAAAAAAAAGATAAAAAAAATCTTAGGAGATTTTCTGAAAGGCAGAATAGTAAAATTTATATGGATATGCATAAGAAATTTAATGATTTAATAACAGATGTTTGACAACTAATAAGAGTTAAAAATGATTGTTGTATTAAAATTGTAAAAAAGATAGTCATTTATTGGTTACTGTCACTTAAGATTTTTTTTTTTTTGGGTACATTGAAAATAATATATTGATCTAAGAATTGCTACCACAGTCTATTTAATTTATACTCGGATGACAAAGTTTTATATCAATAAACATCACATGATCACCATTTCTTATGCTTGCTTATAACTGTTATTAAAACAGGCAAAACTCTCTATATGTATTGCCACTCAGTGCAAGCCAGAGTAATCAATGAATGCCAGAAGGTTTGTGCATAAATCCCTATCTAGTGCCTACCCATCTAATATCCCCAAACTAATTTCTGGCTTGTGGCCTTCGTCAGTGACTAACCTTGGATCTGAGAGCACTGCACCTAGATCTTAGGATCAGACTAGTTTCTGGCTTGTGGCTTCATTAGTGATGAGCCTTGGATCTGAGAGCATTGCACCTAAGATCTAGGTGCAGTGCTCTCAGATCCAAGGCTCATCACTGACGGGGGCCTAGTTTCTGAAGGCCACAAGCCGAAACTAGTCTGGGGATATTGGATGAGAAGGCACTAGATGGGGATTTTATGCACAAACCTTCTGGCATTCCTTGGGATATTGGATAAGTAGGCACTAAATGGGGATTTTATACACAAACCTTCTGGCATCCATTGACTACTCTGTCTTGCATTGAGTGGCAATATGTATAGAGAGTTTTGCCTGTTTTAAAGTTTTATATGATAATGATGATATTTCAAACAGGTGGAGGGAATATTTTGATCACTTTCTGAACAATGGTACAGAAATTGATATGATATCCTTAATAATATATCTACGCTATCTTATCCATTTAGATTTAAACAAATATTCCAGCTTATTAAAGATAAAGAGTAGCTTTATGCAATTTTAAATGTAAAAAAAGTGGTAATTTCTAATGAAATATTTGAAGCAATTTTAAAATATGAAAATATCTTAGTTTTAAAATTTATTGGATTTGTTTTTTTCTTAAATATATAAACCGATAATGTTGTGTTATCTGATCTTAAAAATGCCTCTACTGTTTCAACTTATAAAAGTAAAGGATGTAAAAAATGGAAAAATTACCATGGAATACCATTATTATCTACTATAGCAATGATACTATTGAAAATTTTATTGAATATGTAACTTACAATCATGGATAGTTATCAGAGACTCAAGAAGCATTTTAGATGTGGATTTTATTGCCAGGTAAATTCAAAAAAGTGTAAGAGCAAAGAATTGATTTGATAAAGGTATTTTATTCAATTAATTAAACAGATTTGTGAAAATGTATTGTTTGTCCAGTAAGTTTATTTATATTATAGAGAGTCAACACTATGTTACTGCTGATGGAATATGTAAAATTTGTATACCAGTTCTAATTTTTCTTGACTATTTTTTTACAATACCAGTTTTAGGAACAGTTTACAGGCAGCTTCATGAAGTAAGCATTATGTAAAATTTACCTATGATAGTGGAATTTTTTAAATTTGAAGTGATTAAAAGCATAATTAAGAATGTTATTTTCTTGATTTCTAGATTTATAATTCATTGATGACTATATTTAAGGTTTAAAGACTTTTCATTTTGTAATTAATGTTTATAAAATTCAGGGTTTTTATAGACTATGACAAATAAAAATTCTCAAATTTTTTATCTTGGATGGCCATTATTTTGAGGATATGAACCAATTTAAATAGTTTTTAGTTAAAAAGGCAAATTTGGATATTAAGATGCAGCACAAACTTCAGTACAATATCACATATAATAAGTAAAAAGACAACATATTTCATTAAAATGATATAACTACTTCAACTAAATTATTTATATATAGTGATATTATTTCACTTACTATATTGTATGACTCTTGATTCTCTATTGTCATAGCATAAAAGCTTCAAAAAATTTCATTTAAAATGTTTCCTAGACTTTTAAAAATAAATACAAGGCAAATTCATAAAATATGATATATACAATCTACTATTGTAAAAGTATATCTTCATTGTACATGTGAAATAGAAGAATAACAGACTTTCTAAAATTGACTATGATATTTATGACAGAGATAGATAATATTTTTGTTATAAAGATTATTCAAAATCACTTTTAAAATGTGCAATATTAATTATTTCATTAAAAAATATGAATGAGCAATTAAGAGCAATAATTAAATCAAATATTTAAAAAAAATAAAAGCAGCATTGCGAGATACTAAATAAACAGACTAAGGAACCATCATGTGATAAATATACAGATAAATGTATATACAGATTAAATTGTACAGTCATGCAAAAGTCATTGCTAATGTTTATTTTTATTTTTTTGTTTTATAGTTTTTTTTTGGAAGCAATTACCAGTAATAAATGATAATTAAATGATAATGAAATTTTATTAAAAAATGTTGAATAACTATTATTAATATGCACAATGCTTATTACCTTAAACTATATTTTAATTCTACAAATTAAAAAATATTAAGAATTGATGGAAATAATGAGAATGTGAAATACATAAATGCACTGTATATAACAAACTTTTAGGACATCTATAACTTGAAGGTTAGGATTTAAAATCAATAAAAAAAAAAAAAGATATTTTTTCTTCATTTATAAAAAAATATATAATTCTTGAGGAAAATAATTTAAACCGGCAATTTTTATGTCATTTGGTTTAACCAAAATAATAATAATTTTTGATTCCCAGATACTTCATTTAAATCCATCATATTTTTAGATAGTAGTTCAATCAACTAGAACTTTCTTTTATCAATTAAAAAAAAAATCTTACTAAATATGTCCATTTATTTTAAACTTTTTTTAATTGATGAAATTGTAAAGACAGTTTTATTTTCTTACCTTACATTATGACTTCTATTACTCATATCTTTTATGAGTAATAGAAGATGTAATTAAGTGTAATTTTCATTACTGTAAATTATACTTAATTATATCTTCCATTTGTTAATAGTTTTCCTGTTCTTACATTCTTTTGTAATCTAGAAATATTAACGTTTTAATAAATAAAATAAATATCTAAGACAATTATTATAAAACTCATCATTCCAAACAATATTTTTTCTATAACATTTAATTAGCATTGATCAAATTAGTAGTTTTAAAAAAATTCAGCAGAAAATATTATTTTAAATTAAACGAGACCGTTCTCCCCAACCTTTCTTCGTATTTTTTTTAATTATCTATATACACTACATACGTATATTAATAATCAATATTTTATAATATATTTCATCGGATGAGATAAAAAAAAAACTTTATATATGTTTAATAATATTAAAAATATTTTCAGACTTAAGGAAAACATAAATGAAGTAGAGTCTACAGACAAACTGGTTTATTTTAATTACTTTCTTTTTCCAATATTTGTCGCAATATCCAAACATAATTTTAATGTCTTCTTCTGACAAGATAAAAACTTTATATAAATAAATAAAAATAATACATAATAGCTACTTGAAAAATAAATAATTAAATAAAATCTCTTTTAACAGAAATTAGCAATAATTGTAAAAAAAATCATTAGAATTTAACACATTTTTTTTTTTCTCCATATTTTAATAGTGGCATCTTGTATAACGTTTTTCACGAGTTATTATTTTTATTATACCTTTCTTCTACGCAGGGAATGCTTATTAAGCAATAATCTTTTTATTTAAAAAAATTACATTTTTTTTTTTTTTTTGACAATTATTTGCGTTTTTTGTATTTTTTTTTTTTTTTACTATTATCTAAGTTTTTCTACTTAACAAACTATTCATAATCATGTTATGATTTTTTCTCTATTTTTTTTTTATATCAAAATATTTTATTTCTATTATATATATAATAATGGGAAAAAATGATTAGTTATTTAAAGATATTTTTATCCTATAAAAACATCTGTATACTCTTAAAAGTATTAAAGAATGAAAACATTTAAAATGGAATTCATTATAAAGAGATATACTCAAAGACAAAAACAGTTTCTCTGGCTTTATTTTTCCTAAACTTGGTATATTTATTTATTTTACTATAATAGCATGTATGCAATTTATGCAATTTATCCTCTCTATTTACTTATACTTCCATCAGTTCAATGCTTATCTATTTATATAGTTGTATACTAGTTTTTTAGTTATGATAAAAATTAACTTTTAACATTTAGAATATATATTGCAAAAAAAATATATATATATACATAATACTGTACATAATTTCCATGTGAATTAAAAGCAAAATATATAATTATTATTATTTGTCTTATAATAATTTTGAAGTAAAAAAAAATGTTTTAAACTAAAATATATGTGTATACTAATGTGAAAAAATGTTTATACAGAGTTAAAATATAAGAATAATATTTATTGCACCGAGTATACTTTTGACGCTTTCAGGTCATATTCATGGTTAGTCTGTGCATATTTATTTTTACAATAAATATCTTCCCTGGGCAGATTTTCAATACGGCAGTCGTCATAACCATCACGTGTGATAATAAGATCCTGATATATGCAGAAAGAATCAAAATCAATAAGCAAACGTTAAAGCAGGACAACGGTATAAAAAAATTATTAAAAAACTAAATCAAAAACTAATTCAATTTTATCAATCTATTAAAACTAGATCCCCCGCCCCAGACAATCTGGACCAAAACAATGAGAAACATAACGGTAACTTGGATAATAAAAGCCTTGAACAAATAGTGAAGCTTTTCAATTCCTTCCATACTCAAAGAGCTTTTCCCCTCATTTAAATATTTTTTTTTTTACAAACTGTTCAATAACATTAGAAGCAACGGACAAATACTGTTCATTATACAAATTCTCCAAAGCATTAGTATTTGAATTTCTTAGTAAAAATTAATATGTGGGAAAACATTACAAAAATCGCAGATCACCCCATTCCTTGGTATCTAATACTAGAATTTGATAATGAGGAGCTAAGAGATAAATTTAAAAATGAAGTAGAAATAATAGAAAACAACATCATAGTACCAATTAATCCAATTAAAAATAATATTATTACTGGGATGCTAAAAAATGCATACTTTTACTATACAAATGATGACTTTAACAAAGTGTTGGAACTACTTGGCATGGTTATCAACTTTCACCCAATGTTACTCTATGACAATGCTGTGCCAGTCTATAGTAATAACTAGCAATTAAAAATTAAACTACACAAAAATGTAAATGCAAATATATTTCTTTCCAAATCATACACCAGGGAGCCACATTTTTTCTAACAATCAAAGGTCTAAAACCATAGTATTATCACTGGAAAGAAAGAGCATATCTTTTAGCATTTTTTCAAACCTTTTCTATTAAAAATGCAATCTCAAAGCAACACTTGTGCACCAACGTGATGTTAAAAACTCAATTCAACAAAATGCAGAAAAACGAACAAAAATATCAAGACAAGTGAGAATATCACAAAGAAAACTGCACTCTGCAAATAACTAATAAATCAGTACCAGAAATAATGGACTCAATTTATAGCTCATTCTCCCCAGTTACAATTATGAAACTACAATCAAAATGAAAACCAAGTCACTCAAGAAAAAAAAAATGTTGAAGAAAAGCAATAATATCCAAAATGAAGGTTAGCAAAAGTGAAAAGCAATCAATTCATAAAGATAACAATGAAAATGTTAAAGCAATTAAAAATACCAATGATTCAGACTCTATAATCTCTACTTATGATGAACATCATCCTACTGAGGTAAGTAGCTCGTTTACTTTGTTTGACAAATATTAACGAGCAGGTACAAGAAAGTAGGAATTTTACATTATTAACCAAAACACACACAATCCCAAAACATAAAACCCACAATTACAGCCAATACTCTACATTGCTTGCAAATAAATATCAATTTATATTTAGTCAATATAATATACTTTATTGCTTTAAATTTATAACTATAACACAATCTTTTCTTAGCCAATTTTATCTATTTAAGATTTCTTTCTATTGATAATCTTTGATTATGCAATATAAAATAGGTGTCTTTAAGGTCAGAAGAATGAATGCCATAGACAAGATAAGTGGTATGGCATTATGCAATCGCACATACAAGCATAATATACACCAAAATGTACAATATGCCCCAAATAAAGTGCAACTAATTATCTTAGCACAAGAAGGTTTCACCACCTTTTCCAAAAACTCATACAGCCCTTCAGTATAAACAACTATAATAATAAATAATAAACGTCCATTTACCTCATTTAAAAGTCTATAGATTCTCACATATTTACAGTAGTCTTTTTTTTTTTACAAAGCAATTACAATATATATTACATTTGTTTATTTACCTCAAGGCTGCATAATTATCAGAAGAATCCTAAAACTAAACTGAAAACTAGCCAAAATCTGTATATCTATGTATTATTATGTGAGATTTCAACATGACATGTAGAAAATTTGTAAATAGAAGATTGCATATACTTGTATTCTCTTTAATGAAAGGAGAGATTATTCCCAAATCTCTATATCTTTCAACAATGGTTAATACTCTTCACCCCCATTTTTTCACCTAATACAGATAAAACTTAAAAGCTCACTTTTCTCAGATTACTCATCACTCATAGTAACCCTTGATCTAAATTTTAGCTCAAACAAAATAATACAAACAAGTAAAACAATCCAAGTCTTAATTCATTTACATTTCTCACAGTTTCTCTATTCCAATATATATATATATAAGGTTCTAGTACAAAAATCTATTCCAATATATATATATATAAGGTTCTAGTACAAAAATAATGTGTATTTCACACACATAATCTTACATATCAATAAAACATATTATAAAAGGCTTTACTTCTTCCACATGGATTTTAGAATTGATGGACAAATATCCCAAAGTATTTATGCAAACATCATCTTCTGACATAGACTGTCCCAGATACCTCACACTTAAATATGAACACAAAGCAGCTAACTCCTTGTTTATAGAATATCTTGCAATTAAAAAAACACAATTTTTTTCTAAAACAAATGCACTCATAATCCAAGCAATATATTATGTGGGCACTAGACCAATTATCACCTATAAATATTCCAACCACCATTGAAAAGCAAGATGTATATATTTTCACAGTGATGTTGGAATCCATCTATACATACTTCAAAAAGGACATCTTTAATCCAAACCCACAATTTTTAGGGCCATCAAAAAATGACTTAACATTCCTACACATATTTTTTTTTTTTTTACATAAAGTCAACACAATACCAGAAACATCTCGCCCAAGTTTATACAGCATTCCTAAGGTAGTATAATGTGCCAAACTTCCCCCCTAAAAAGTATACAAAATCCATGGACTCTATCCAGTTTCATTAGACTCCTTCCTAGAAAAAAATAAGGCAAAAAACTTGCACTAAATAATCCATGCCCAATCTCAATGAGTACTTTAAGCATTAAAATACTAAAAAGCACTCTTAAAGACAATAAAAACACACTTCCTACCATTATTAGCAAAATCACAATATGCAAAGATTTTTCCACTAATAAGGCAGCCTTCATATTTAAAACATTAATAAACAAAGTCATAAACAATAAAAAAAAATATAGTTCTATGATACAACTAGACATAAACTCAACCCTTAATTCAGTGCAAATAGACAAACTTATAAGTCTACATGAGGAACAACACTTCCTAAATTCTACTGATACATATTAACAAATCTTCTACTCAGCAGAAAAACTCATCACACTAAAACTCATCTTTCTTTATGCCATACAGTTTCATTCCACAAGGATCTTTAACAAGTTCTCTTCTGTTCATATTTTAGATTAATATACTTATCAAAATAATTGAAGAACAACTTACAGGGATATATGTGCCAAGTCTAAATAAAAGCTTCTCATGCATAGCATAAATGGATGATGTTTTCAGTATTTTTAACAAACAAAAAACAAATCCATTTTGTGATTTCAGAATGCACAAATAATTTCACATTTGAAGTAAATGTAGACTAATCTAGTTTATGACAATTTTATATGGAGAAAAAAACTCACAGAATCTTCCAAAGAATCTATAACTTCCTTTCTGGTTTTTCCATCCTGTGTTAGTCAGAGATGTGATGGCAAATTCAAAAAAGACAAAAAAAAAGAGAAAATATAATGCAATCAATGACAGATCATCACTATATGCAAAAACCACAATATTCAATGTGCTGGTGATTGCTTACTACATTCCATTAATAACATTCACCAAAGCTTTCAAAAATCAGATTAATAGCCTATATAGAAAATTACCCTGGAACAAAAAAAACTGTTGTAGCATCAATTAAAATGGTACTTTCCAATTTTTTCCCATGTCACGACTTGAGGGCACTTATTTCCAATAGTCAGAGATAATTATATAGTTGCAGGGGCTAATATTTAATAAAAGTAAATAAACCACATAGTTGTGACTTGTGAATTTTTAAATTTATTGTATAAAAATATGACAAAATGATATACTATGGTGAATCAGAATGCATTTCACAAATACGTGATTACTTGCTCACTAAAATCAAATGACTTTAAAGGAAAAAACATGGCGATAAACAAAAACACTGAAAAAAATAAATTTACTTTGAATTAAATTTACTTTAAAAAATAATCATATGGTTAATAATTTTAATGCGCAAATACGCGCACAACAACCGAGCTTCATCAGGATTAAATAACAATATATTATAAACTCAAAATAACTATAATATCTAAAGAATAATGCCCGAGCGCTTTCAAGAGAACTTAGCTCTCATAATCATGGGCAACAAAGAATAAGCATAGCATATTTTAGCATATACCAACACGCTATGCTTATTCTTTGTTGCCCATGATTATGAGAGCTAAGTTCTTTTGAAAGCGCTCGGGCATTATTCTTTAGATATTATAGTTATTTTGAGTTTATAATATATTGTTATTTAATCCTGATGAAGCTCGGTTGTTGTGCGCGTATTTGCGCATTAAAATTATATACATGTATAATAAGCACCTGAGTTTAATAATTTCTTTTTAAATATGGTTAATAGTTTATTTCTTGGGAATAAAACACCAGAGGTGACTAAACTGGGCTGAAATCCATAGATCTAGAGCTCCATAATCCACTATTCTCCTACATAAAACCATCTTACTCTTAACTGGATTAATAATGAAGGTAACAAAAAAACATTTTCTTAGTTTGTAAGAATTAATTTAAATACATAAAAATGGATTTAATTATTTTTTATATGAAATAATGACTTCATAATTTGTTAATGTAGATAATGATAAAACACAAATATTAAATGATTAGTTGTATTTATATGTTAGACTATTCCCATCATCTAATATGAGTAATGAATGTCTTTGGAAAAATGTAACTTTATTTAAATATTCTAAATACATTCAATTGTTAGGATAGTATATGCACAATGTTTCAAAAGGTATTATTGTCCCCTCTTCTCCAGGTGCTATTGGCCGGACCAGTGACAGTATTTGCATGGGAATCAAATCTGGACTCTTAGATTCTTTGAGTATTGAATTTTTTAAGGTAACACTACTCAAAGAATCTAAGAGTCCAGGGTTCGATTCCCATGCTAGCATTGTTACTGGTCAGGGCAGCAACACCTGAAGAAGAGAGGAGAATAATACCTCTTGAAACATCATGCATTATTAACCTGTATGCTATTACTAACACTTGAATGTATTTGGAATATTTAAATAAAGTTAAATTTTTCTAAAGACATTCAATACTCATATTAGATTATGGAAATAGTCCAACATATAACTTAAAAACACCATCATCACAAATCTTCATGAAAACATTAAATGATTAGTTTAAGGATTTTTAATGAAATTTATCAAAACGTGCTTTAAATTAAATTAATAGATATTTTATTGTAATTTTCTTATTTACTAAAATAGAATAGTTAATGGGGCGTTTATAAATATTTTTGTAATTTATAAATAATATTTTTGTGGAAAAGTTTACATATTGTCCAATTAATTAATTAATGCTAATGATTATAGTTTGTTTGTTTTTTTGCATCAAGAATTTACTTCAATTATATTTACAGTTAAATCATTTAGTTGTAAACAAAAAGAACTCTGCTATAACTCAAAAGTTTTGTTAAAAGTAATTGAATCTGGACTAATTTTTATCTATAAATACTGTTTAATGCTTTGGTACAGATTGATTCCAACATAAATAATCAATCGATTCTACAACTGTTTATAATATATGATAGTTATGCTATATTGGCATTCTCAATTAGATTTTTATGAATTATATGCTTATTTTTGGTATTGTTGTGCTTGTTAAATGTACATTTTCACCCGAGAACTTTGTATGATTGTAGCATTTTTCTTTTTTTTTTCATACATAAATACCTTTTTAATTTAAATTTCTCATAGATTTATTGTTATGAATATCTTTCTTATGAACTATACAGCTTATTTCTTGTATTGTTGTGCTTGATAAATACATTTGTCTTAAATATATATTTTTATTTGAATATCTTTTTATGGACACAGCATTTTCTTTTTCCTTGTACACAGATACCTTTTTGGTTTTTAATTTCTTATGGTTTAATTGACATCAAATTTATTTCTTATGAATTACATGGCAATATGTTTATATGGTTATGCTTGCCGAATACTTATCAAAAAAATGTATAGTTTCACTTGCACATTTTTTATATATTTTTCATTTTCATAAAAGGACATCTTTTTGGATTTTAATTTCTTACACATTTATTGCTGTTAATCACTTTTTTATGAATTACACGGTTTATTTTTTGTATGGTTGAGTTTGTTAATTCCATTACTTATATTAATTTCACAGAATGGTTTTATAAATGAATTTATGGATTTGCCTTTGCCCTCATTGAAAATTTAATTTCATATAGAATGTTTGTATTAATCATATATATCCAATGTATTTGTTTTTGCATCATTGTGCATTTGTTTGTCACTAAATATTTTATTTTCACATATTTTCATGTTTCATTTGCTTTTGATATAAATATATTAAATTATATTCAATTTTTCTTTTTATTATTTATAAAAATATAAAATTTATTGATTAGTTTTTTTCTTGATTCATTGCCATTCTAAGAATAGAGCTCATATTCTACTAGCAACCAATATAAATGTATATAAACAATGCATAATGCTAGGCTAAAATCTATGTAAAATATTTGAAACACCCCCGTCGTTATATTATTCCAGCCACATATCCCCTTTACATAAAGAAAGCTTGAATTTTAACACTTCATTGAAAAAGGAAACATATTTTATCAGAGCATGTATACAATTTCAATATTATAGTAATAAATCTTAATATTTGTTATTTTGCTGTGCCAGGCTTTCAATACAGTGTACTCTATTATTCTGAATATATATATATAGTTTATTTTTACATATTTTGAGTTTCATTAATGGCTAATTATGGTATGAATAAAGCTACATATAAGAGATAACCTTGAGTCATGACTGAGATTTTTCTAATCGTATATTAAATGTAAAGTTTTCCCAAATTCCTGTGTTATGTTCAATATAGTTTTGCTTTGACAAAGATATAGTGTATCAAAAGCCTGAGTCAGCAAAATAACAAATATTGTTAAAATTGATTATTGTAATAGTTAATAATTATCTAAATATTCTAGTGGATTATATTCTTACATGTTATCAACAGTATACACATATTACATATATAAATATTATTTGGGACTTGAACTCAGACTTTCAAGCTCCCTATATCTACCCAATCTATCTCATATAACTGATACATATGACTACATAAATGTGAAAAAGACAAATGATCTCCAATAAATGTATTTTATGCTGAACTGCACTCATCAATTGGTCCAGATCACCATCTCCCACACACATATACAATCAGTGTTCAGTTTATATTAAGATAGCAAATCTTTAAACTTTAATGGACACCCTACAATCTTCTTCACTCTCCAACTATTCAGCCATTCATTTCATTAAAAATCCAAGGATGGAATTCTCAAGATCCTTGTTGATGCTAATATTATTGTCAAACCCATTCTTGGATTTTCAATTAAATGAATAACAAAAGAGTTGGAGAGTGGATAAGACTGTAGCTTGTCCATTAAAATTTAAAGATTTGTTATCTTAATATAAACTGAGCAGTGATGGTATATATGTGTGGGAGATGGTGATCTGGACCAAATGATGAGTGCTGGTTCAGCATTAAATACATATATTGGAGATCATTTGTTTGTTTTTTTCACGAGTATATTATGTAGTCATATGTATCATTTATATAAGATAGATTGGATACATATAGGGAGCTTAAAAGTTCGAGTTCAAGTCTCTTATAAATACATTAAATTTAGTATAGGTAATGTACTTATGTTTAAATATTATATATATGTGTATGTGCACAATGGATAAAAAAAGATAAATAAACCCATACAATTTACCCTTTGTTTTACTGAAATAAAATAAACAATTTACCCTTTGGTTTACTAAAATAAAATAACCAAATCTAAAAGCTTCAGTTAAAAAAATACTATTGCAGAGGCTGAATACTAAATAATAAGTCTATATTTATAAAGACATTAAATCAAATATTAAATATATCAAGCTTTTACAAAATATAATTTAAAAATAACTTATCATCCATATAAAAGGCATTAATAACATTCATAAATGATTTCTAAGATTTGTTTTAAGTTTGCAACTTTAAGAAAGAGGAATCTGAACTTTTAGATCACTACACTAGGAAACTATCTACTGCATTTCACCTATTGCATTTCACTATAGTGGAAAATTATCTATTGAGTGACATATGAAAGCAATGCCTATACACATTCTAACAATGATTGTAACTCACCTTTAAATTTATAAAAGTCTTCTTCATCATTACCATAGCTTGGCTTTCTTACAATACAATGAATATTTTTTGTACTAGTTATTGTAAAAAAAAAGGATAGATTATTAGTTACAGTTTATTAAATTTCGAACATAACATCAACTCCAAACATGCTTATCTATCAATTATAAATCTCTCTCATCAGCTTCAAAACTTTTTTTGCTTTTACAATCTTTCATTGTGAACTAGAAGTTAAGTTTCAATGTAATATCTATAAGAATAATCTTATATTTTATCAACCTTCCCCCATTCTTATTACATCTTACTTGTTATTTTTATATCTCAAAGAAAAAAGCAACTCTTTCAAATAAAAGCCAAATTAATTTACTTTATATAAACATGTCTTTCCTTTAAAACTTCCAAATTTCTTTAATCACAGGACTTTACGAAATATAATATTTTCTTTCATAATAAAACATTACTTGGCCCCCCCCCCCCCCCGAGAACGAAATTTTTCTAGTTACTTTTATGGAATACAATATTATTAATTTAATAGTCTTGATTACAAAAAGACAATTTTAAATCTCAAAAGAACATAAAATAATAATGCAATAATATACTTTTTTATTTATTTATTATAAAGCACTAATGTCTTTAAAAAAGTCACATGCTGCGAAAATCTTAAAATTTTGATATTTAGATGTAGATATTAGATAACTTTTGGATTAGGAGATTTGTTCACTTTATTACATACCAGAACTATTTATTGTAAGTTTGAGTAATCATTGAATACTAAGTTGTATTACATCCAAAAATTCCAAAACTGTTTTCTAGCTATTGTATAATATTCACTGTTTTTTTTTTATATCTGAGATTTCCAAAGCCATATTTTATGTACAGTTATGCAAGTCCTATGTTAGATTAGCAGTTATATGTTAGTGATATCAGTTATATGTTCATTGACCAACATCAAAAATATTTTATTAACTTGAATTAAGTATCTAGTTTGCATTGAATTACTTAAGCTTACAAGGGATGGTTCTAGAGTATATAAAACGAATTGTTGATTTTAATGCTTATTGTTAAAAATAAATTGAGAAAAAGTAATATTGCTAAAGAATCAAAGATACTTACATATTTTGAGTTAGAATTAAGATGGTTTAGACATATAGTAATGCAAGAATGTTGGTGGGATCCAAAACCTTATAACTTTTGAACTTCAAGCCTTTAGCTTATATTTTTTTAAAAAAGTGTCAGATGACATGTATATAGAATCTGATGTTTTTCTTAATAAAAGCTTATGACCACAAACTAGTCTAGATATTTGTTTAGACATATAGTAATGCAAGAATGTTGGTTTGGATCCAAAACCTTATAATGGTTAAACTTCAAGTCTTTAGCTTATATTTTTTAAAAAAGTGTCAGATGAATCTGATATTTTTCTTAATAAAAGCTTATGACCACAAATTAGTCTAGATATTTATATATGGATGATCACAATATAGTACAGTAAATAGTATGTAGTAGATTAAATAAAGTAAATTGTTGCTCATAATGCAAAGCTATAAAATCAATGTAAGCAATATTTGTTAAATATTAAAATTAATAATTATATTAACAATCACAAAAATTCTATAGTTCATTTTCAATATCTGCATTAAGAGCAGCAATTAACAAGTAAATGTCTATTTTTTAATTACTATAATACTATGCTGGTATAAAAATTTATTTTAAATTCATTAGATATTAAAATTAAAAGTTATATCAAATAGTTTTATATCAATATTAGCTGAACCTATGGCTTCACTCATATTAGTAGGAAATTATCAAAATTTTTTAAAAAATTAAATACCATAAAGCAAAAATCCATATTCTAACAAACAAACTTTTCAATTATATAATATATATGTTAATATGAAGATTTTCACGGGTTGCATATATAAAAGACATTTTGCGGGTTCATCTGTGTTAAAATATTTTAAATATCGATATATTGACATTTCGACTTGATCACACAAGTCATCTACTGGGTGATAAAAGGTAGAAAGATGGTTGTAGAGGCGCTACAATCACTGATTGGAAAAAAAAACATTAAAGTTCCACCAATAGCAAGAATGTTAAATTAAGAATGTTTTTTTAAAAAAATCTTTCCAAATAGGAGGAAGTTTGCATGTATCATCTTGCTTATTGATACAATCTGGCCTTTTAAGTATCTCAATGGCTTCTTTAATTTTGCACTGGTAGAGATTATCACATCTGGATATGATCCTGGTATTAGAAAAATCAATTTTATGACCTGAATCTATATTATGGAATGAGAGTGCTGATGATGATGAGTGTTGTTTAACTGCATTAGCATGCTCATCTCTCCTAACACTGATGTGATGATTACTCATACCTATGTAAGAAGCTTTACAATTTTCACATGAGATTTGATAAACACCATGAGATTCAAGGACACTGATGGATTGAATCTCATGGTGTTTATCAAATATCATGTGAAAATTGTAAAGCTTCTTACATAGATATGAGTAATCATCACATCAGTGTTAGGAGAGATGAGCATGCTAATGCAGTTAAACAACACTCATCATCATCAGCACTTTCACTCCATAATATAGATTCAGGTCATAAAACTGATTTTTCTAGTACCAGATGTGATAATCTCTACCAGTGCAAAATTAGAGAAACCATTGAGATACTTAAAAGGCCAGATTGTATCAATAAGCAAAATGATACATGCAAACTTCCTCCTATTTGGAAAGATTTTTTTAAAAAAACATTTTTAATTTAACATTTTTGCTATTGGTGGAACTTTAATGTTTTTTTCATATCAGTGATTGTAGCGCCTCTACAACCGTCTTTCTACTTTTTATCACCCAGTAGATGACTTGTGTGATCAAGTCGAAATGTTGGTATATCAATATTTAAAATATTTTAGCATGGATGAACCCACAAACTATGACTTTTATATATATATAAGTATAAATAATAAATGATTACTAGTAACTTATACACAATAGAGCTATCTTTAGTTTATATATTCATGAATTATTTGTTTTAGAGCTCTAGTAATGACTCTGGTTGTTAACTACAAATCCTTTAATTTTTCTGAAATATACAATAACATCTACTGTTGATACTCACTTTGTACAGATAAATTAATCCCCCGAAAATAATTTTTTCTAAATTACTTACTTTAAAAGTAGTAGCACTGCATGTAATAAATTAACAATCATTTCACTACAATATTTTAAATAATCAAAATCACACTTTTCTTTATGTTTGCTGTAATATCCTATAAATATAATTTGTCCAAACTTCAAACACTTTTTAGCAAAACTCTTTATTTGTACATACACAGACATCTACGTAAGATAAATAAAAATAAAAAGAGTGAAGTAAAAAAGAAAGATGAAAATTGATATATAGGAATAAAAACAAATAATAATATTATAGTGAATAAGTTTAACAAAATTATAAAGAAGATTAATAAAAGATACAAAAGAATAATTAATACAAAAATAGTTAAAAAAAAGAGAAAACCTATTAAATTTGATAGATAACAAATACATAGGATATAATAAAGATAATAAAGAAATAATTAATGGAGTATATGTGATAAAATGCAAACAATGTCTAGATAGTGGGATTGATAACAAGTATGTGGGAGAAACAAAAAATTGTATAAAAACAAGATTAAAACAACATATAGCAGATAATAAATCACCGATATATATATACATACAAAAGAAACAAGACACAAATTTACACAAAGTTCAATAAAAATTAAGTTACATACGAAAAGTATTAAAGAAAGAAAAATAAAAGAAGCTATATTAATAAGAAAGATAAAACCAGAATTTAATAGAGATTCTGGAATTAGGATGAGATTGATATAGTTATAGTTATTAAATAAGATAAATAGAGGTAAATATGTAAAGAGATAATTGCTTATAAATGAGTTGGGGATGATAAAAAATGGTTAGGTTAAATAGGAATATAAATGTGGGTATATATAGATATAGATATTAAATAATAAGAAAATAATAAATTAATAAAATTAGCATAATATTTACGTATAAAACAGTATAATAAAAAAAATAAAAAATAAAAAAAATTTATGAGAATTATATAAAAATAATAATAAAAGTTAAAGTGTATAAAATAAAAAATATATATGTAAATAAAGTTGTAGGGAATATATATATAAAGACATATAAGGCAGTATGATATAAATTTGTGAGAGTTGTATAATGGTAATAAAGTTAAAGTGTAAAAATAAAAAATTAAAAAATATATATAAATAGAGAGTTGTAGGAGATATATATTTAGTTTAAATAACATGTAATAAGGGAGTGGCAGTAGCAGGGTTAACATATGGCAATGATGCATTATGTGTTAGTAAAGGGGTATTAGATTGCTTAGAAAAAGTACAAAGGGAAGTAAGAAGACATGTATTAGATGCTGAGGTGTGGACAGCAAAAGAGGCAATTTAAGGAGAAATGGGATGGTCAAGTTTTTATATGAGGGATGCAAAAAGCAAATTGAAAATGTTTGGTAGATTGCAGTTCCTGGATAATAAAAGAATAGCCAAAATAGTATTTAATTGGGTTACAAGTAAAGGGCAGCCAACAAGATGGGTGAGAAAGGTAATGCGGTATGCAGAAGATTTGGATAAAGAAGTTATGTCAGTGTACTTATACAAAAGATGGGATGATTGTGTTAGGAGGATTGTTGAGTGTTATAATGGGAAGGAGTGGAATAGAAGAATAGATGCATTAATAAAGAATAGGAAGTTGGAGAGATGGAGAACTAGTATGGAGAGTAAAACGAGTTTAAATATATATAAAAGTAAACGGAACATTGGTTGTGAGTTAATTTATGATAATAGTAAGGAAAGTTTATTGTTTAAGGCTCGAACAGGATCTTTAGCAACAAGGGAATATACACGTAAATGGAAAAATATGGGTGATTTAGTCTGTAAGTTGTGTAAAGAAGGCATAGAAAATATTAGGCATCTGTCACTTCAATGTAAATGTTTGGAAGCAGAAAGGGTACAAATAATGAAGTTACGGAAGGTTAAATATGAACAAAGTGATTATACAGAAAGTGAGTTATTGGTTTTTATGCTGGGTTTGGGGGAAAATAAGGGGGATTTAGATATGAAGGTCATAGAGTTGACAAAGATTATGTTGTGGAAATGGGATGGAGCAGATTATTTAGGGTGGACAATGGAAAAGGAAGGTAAAGTGGCTAACAGGTTTCTCTGGGCATAGCTGCTGAGAGATTCCTGATTCCGTTTAAGGATAAGTCACAGTACATCACATCACTTCACATCACATGAAAAAAACGAATTTTTATTTTCATTTGGCAGATCAAAATAGACTTGGTGAGTTTAGGGATTATAATGTTTATAGGTTTTAAATGTTAAGAAATAATAATAAATATAAAATATTAATTTTAAAAGAAGAATGAGTAGGGAAATAATAAATATATGATTTGAAATTAAAAGAGTTTTAGTTATTAATCATAAAAGTTGGGTTTATGAAGAATAGAGATAATTAGTAGATTGTTAATAATAATAAAATAGATAATTTTTCAGATTAATAGTTGTCCTTGAATGTATATATGTATAAAGTTAGGAATACACATGTATAATTTATATTTATTTTCTATTTATGTAGTACATTTTATTTTATATTAATTGTTTTATTTGGGTTTGATTATTTATTTCAGTTTTTTAATATATATATATTTTATGTTGTTTTTAGTTTTTTATTGTTTAAAATGTTTTATAGTGTTATTATATAGTTATGTTTTTTTTATTTTATTTTATTTTGTTCATTATATAATAGCTCTGAAGAAGATTGCAGGTCAGTCGAAACGTAGGTGTCTGTGTATGTACAAATAAAGAGTTTTGCTAATGTTTGAAGTTTGGACAAATTATATTTTAAATAATCTTTCAAATATATTTTTATTAGCCTTTTATATATAAATATGAATAATATTTATTATTTAATAACTCCACAAATACTGCACCAATCTTCTTGGCACACACTTTTTTTTTTCAGTGAAATAATTAATATATTGATAATTTTTGAATTTGTTTGAAAATATTAATTTTAAATAATGAAAAATTCCCTAGAAGTCACTGTTAATACAAAATTTCAAAATGATGTATCTGCAGCTTTGCTCATGTTTGTAGTAAAATCACAAATATTTTCCAATAATTAAGTACATAAAGTAAATATTCATATCCTATGTAATTCTTCCAAAAAGAAAAAAAAATCATGAAAGTTTCATCAAAATTGGTGCAATATTTATTGAGTTATTAAATAACAAACACGCAAATTAACTTTCACACACACACACACACTTATATATATATATTAAATATCATAAAGCAAAAACCTATAATCTATGTAATTCTTCTAATAAAAAAAATCATGCAAGATTCATCATGATTGGTGCAATGCTTTTTTTTCATTATATAACTTTTTTTTTTATATATGTAAGTAGACTTTATTAGTAACAAAATATTTACAAGAATTAGTATATTTACATTAAGAGCTTTTTACATTTTTTATTTTTATTTTTTTACATTGCTTAGGAGGTTTTTAGAATACAGTGAATTGGAACAAGATGATTTCTGTTATTGCATTAATGAGCAGCTAAGGAATATATTGCTTTGCCATATTTTTTGTAACATTACTGGGTATATATTTTTGCACATACAGATATATGTTATGCCATTCCTTGTTATTTTTTTTAGTACATTGTATTTTTTGTTGTCAAAGATTACAGCACAATGGGAAAGCCATATTGTTCTGAGAGTGTGAATGGTTACAAAGGCATAGAATGGTTTTAATTTCTTTATATTGTTTATGAACATATTTTTAAATGTCTCAAAGATATGGGATGTATTTTCTGGGAGTGCATTGCAGTATGCAAGTAGGATCTATGTTTAATTTAAAGTGTTTTATGAGAAATAACTTTGTTGGTATTATATCAGGTAGCAGATTATGCAGGAATTTTAGCCATGAGTGAGGCATGCATAAATTTTGAAATTTGGTCAGTGTTCTGACAGTAGAAAGTGTTGACCAAAATTGCCTATCGGGATAAATGATTTTTTTAGATCTTTGTATGATAAACTGATTAAAGTATTAATGTTATAATTGTCCAGTAAATCAGCATGCTCAATTGCATATAATCAATAAAAGTGGTGATTCACATATGGAGTGATAGCAAGCAGTAATAGAGGTGGAGTTGTCTTTAGAAAAGGGTTAGTAGTGGTTATGATATACATCTTAGCTCTAATGTAGGATGTGAATGATTGTGGAGCTATTAGGTTAAGTCCACTCTTGCATACTGGGAAACAAGTATTTTCGATTGATGATGTTGATCCCCATATATATGTTTTTGCTATTCTCATGAAATACTTAATAGTTTTTTTTGGAGATGCATCCAAGGGCTGTAATAGACAAATATACTTCCTAGAATAGCATTGATGATGCGAACTTTCATTATAGGATATAGCAATTTTGAGTTGAAGCACTTTATTTTTGTATTAAATTTGTCTATGACAAGAAGATTTAAATGATGACTTAGTTGTGTTTTTGAAAGATTAATAGATATGCTAAGAAAGGAAGAGTGAGGAAAGACTGCGACTGGTAGCTATTTGGTGCAACACTTGTTGAGTTATTAAGTAATAAACAAACAAACAAACAAAAAAATTTTCAAATTTATATATATATTAGATATATTATAGTATTCAAAAATTAACATTTATTTAAGTTTCTTTTTTCCTTTACTTTTTTGTTCTAAAATATGACAACGTAATTAGCAATTTCAGTTTATAAAAAAGTGAAAATTATTTTTTCAGAAATTAACTTGGAAAAATTAAAAAAAAAAGGAACTCACTTTTCAAAATTTTTTTTTTTTAAGTTATGTAACCAATTATTATTTTTTAAATGTATGTGCATTCAATATTTAAAAAAAATACTCAAGAAAATCATAACTCATATAAAAATTGAAAATCATAAAAATGTAAAAACCTATTCATAGTATTATACTTATATCAATCAGATTTATTAATTTGTATATGTGCTAATTTCTATGTATACTCAATATTAAAAAAAAAAATGCTATTTAAGTAAACGGATAACCCATACAAAAACTGGAAGTCATGAAAATTTAAAAGCCTCTTTAAAATTTTTGTTCAGATTAAAAGATTTTCCAGATTATTATTCACCAATATATTCATCAATGATATTTATCAAGCCTATATAATTCTTAATTTATTGTTTTCATAAAACCTCTTTAAAAATTTTCTTCAGATTAAAAGATTTTCCAGATTATTATTCACCAATATATTCATCAATGATATTTATCAAGCCTATATAATTCTTAATTTATTGTTTTCATGGAATTTATATAGCAAATTTCTAAATCCTCTTCCTCTCTTTTGATTTTAAATATTGATGATTTTACTTGAAATCAGCCTTCATAAATTACAATTTGTTTTGACAACTTTTCTCTCTTATTATATAAATTTAAAAAGTTTGCTGTTAACTGAGGCACTTTGATTTCCTATTTGGAGTCTTAAAAAATTGAGCAAGATAAATCCCTGATAATCATCTCCATATGTTCATATCATTACAGCTATTATATTATTACTGATTATTCATATAATTAATAAACATGGATAAGTTGCTCACAAACATGCATTGCAGTTAGCATCATTAATTTAATAGCTTTTACTTTGAATTCAAAACGAAAAAACACCATGGTTGATCTTCTCAAATACTTAATATTTCTTAAGTGAAACATCCCTTGGATTATTTTGAAGACAGTATAAATACGTGTGCATATGTTTAAATGATCTTTCTCTTTATATATATATATATATATTGTACCCATCAAAACATGTTTATCCATATAATATGAGCTGGAACTCACAAAATGTACTTCAAACCCAGTCCAGCCTGAGATTTAGGTCAGGGACCAGCCTGAATTCTAACCCACTCTCTAAGCCCCAGATTTAACACCTAATGAATAACATAATAGTGATGGCACATGAGAATTAATTTTAATCCAGCCCACTAGCAAAGCGGAGAAGACAATGAGACTTCTATTAACTATGACTAAACTAAAATATATATATATATATATATAAGCATGGCTGTACCTTTGGAAGTGGAGAAGAAGGAATTCAGAATATTCAGACAAGTTGGATAATAAAAATTAGTTTAATATAATGACAAATTATTTACATACGTTTATAAATTAACGGCCTACATTAGTATGTGCATGAATGAGCAAGCGGTAGATGATTACATAGTGTCATTCATGCTATTATTCCTCATATGCTCTTTATTAGCTAAATAATATATATAAATAAGCACACATCTTTGGTGGGTCCAATAGTAAGATGTCAATCGATTATTAGAAAGAATTCACATAAAATTGCTATTAATGCTTTTATATACGGTTCTGAAACATGGTGACTAATACTATTTTGGGAGCATTCCGAGATTCATTACAGATATAATACAAACTATTTTCATGCCATTACGGTCGTAAAAATAAATAAAATACATTTGAAAACATATCTGATTATATGACAAAATACTTAATGTAACTTCTTTTAATTAGCGCTGGTAATAAGAATGCTTTATGTTCCCCAAGGCATATAGATACTCTTAAATACAGAAATAAGTTATAATGGTGGGATTGTATAAGACTGAAATAAATTTAATTAATAAAACTAGAAGTAGTTGGCATTTATATATATATATTTTAAGCAGAGCACAATTTTAATATGAGAGCATTAAAACTGGGTCATGAAGCAAAAGAAATAATAATACGAAGTGCTGACATAATAGCCTAAAAATAACAGGAAAAGTCATGTTTCTGGATGAAAGACGAAGTCTAAGACCCCCTTCTTGGGTAGTGCTTAGAGAAAAGTGGATAGGCATGCCATGGACATCACCAACATGCAGGCCTTTTATATGAAGAAAGTGGATAGGCATAGCGTGTGCCAGACTTAGGCAATCACCGCCAGAGGCCTTTTTATACAAAATAAATGGTTCTGGGAAGGTCAAGTATCCTTTGAACAAGGCTTGAAAAGAAATCTATGGATTCAAACTTGTCACAATCCCCAGATTAGAAGATTAGAAGCATGTAATATATATACGAAGATAGGCTGAATGTCAGTAATGCAGTAATGATAAATGTCACTAATGACATTGAATAAGTTTTACTGCTTTAAAAATAAATGACTCTAGTTTGAATGCCATAATTTATATAAATAATATGCTATGCATATATAGAGAGAAGATTTCATTTAATAAAATATAAATGAAGATTTTATTTAGTAAAAGAAACATTAAGATTTACCCCCATCCCTTTTCTGCTATTTTTAAATAATTCAATCCCACCTTTGCGGATTTTATAACTGAGAATATTTAAGCATCTGATATTTTAAGAGTATGGAAAATAAAAGAAAACAAGCAGTTATAGAAAACCAATAATAGGTCACATTTTCAGAATTAAAAAAAAAAACAATTTTAAAAGACTTCAAAGCGTTAATTAGCTTGAATGGTGGATTTACCCCCAGTAGAATTACTTTATTCTATTCAGAGTTGAACAAATAATTTTATAATAAACCAACCTAAAATGTTGATTCGTAAAAACAAACTGGCAAACATATATCATATAATATATTTTGGGGGAACATTAAAAACCTTAATTAATGGAGATTCAATGGAAAGACAAAAAGGATTTTAAAAATTAAGTTTGCCAGGTTGCTGGAAATTGGCATATTAATAATAAGCAAGCAGATATATAAATCAAATAATAAATACATACAAATAAATGACCGCACCAAAGTTAAGGAAAGTTAAGAGCATATGAGAGAGAATTAAATTTATAGAAATCACTTAAAAGCAAATTACATATTACAACAAAAACAAAGTTAAATAACACATTAGAAGAAATCTGGATAGATGAGTTAGGCTAAATTTAGTTTGAGGTGACGGCTTGAAAAGTTAGTTACCTTGCAATTTTAAGAATCCAATTTAAAGTATGGCACATGCATGGCAATTGAAATGCAAGTTCTTCGGTGGCAGCAAGCTTCTTTTAGCATACTAAAGTTTTTGGGTCGGGCTTTTACTTCACTCTTGGGCAACAGAATGGTATGGCCACGGAAAATGATGATCCAATAGGGCCAAGAAGGGTGGTGGACTTACTACTACATCATTTTCAGTTTCATAATGATGAGTAGTATGTTAACAATACAGTTCTCTCAATAGTAGCTTATCTATTCATTGGTAATTTAAAATCTGGCCATTTTATACTCTGCCCAGGTATTTCTGGAATGCCTTTAATTACTTAGTTTTAGCCTTAAAATCTAATCTCTGATCTTTACATTTCTTTGTCCATTGTTTTTCAAAGATGCAACGTTAGATAACATCTAAAATAAATTCAAATCTATTTCTAGATTAGAAATAGATTTGACAAAAATGTTTATAACAAAAGAAAATCTTTAATCTTAATCCCATTTTAAGTAAAAACTTTAATTAAAAATACTTTCCCCAGATTAAAACAATAGTGTTTTCAACCCTTTAAATATTTTTGGACAATTACGGTTGCATCTTCCATCTTGGATTTTACAAAATATAGAGTTTAAAAGGAAAAACAAGCAATTTAAAAAGAAAAAGTTTAAAAAATGATGTATAATAAAATATTGAAAACATCAATATTTTGTTAGTAAGTTTTTGCTCATATATATATATATATTTGAGCCGCACCTATGAACTTTAATAAAAAAGAACTAATAATTAATAAAAAGAATTACTAATATTTTTTAAAAAAATGTTATTGAAATGTTAAAATTTTATAAATTAGGCACGCATCTCAAATATATACATAATATATATATATATATATTTATATGACTAAAGGAGCGAGATGGATATAGGGTTTGAGTACAAGTTAGTAGGTGGAAACATGAAGCTCAATCTTAAGCTAAGATTGACTGCTTCAATATATATAATATTCAAACATAAGTATATTGTCTATACTAAAGTAATGTAGTTAGAAGGGACTTAAACTCAGACTTTCAAGTTCTCTACAACTATGCACTCCATCTTATACAAACATGGCCACATACATGTGAGAAAGATAAATGATCACTAATATACATATTTCATGTTAAATCAGCCCTCATCAGTTGACCCAGATCATCATCTCCTACATATACACAATCAGTGCTCAGTTTATGCTAAGATAGCAAATCTTAAAAATTTATTGGCATCAACAAGGGCTTTGAGATTTCCATAATTGGTTTTTCAATGATATGGATGGTTGAAGAATTGGTGGGTGGAGAAGACAGAAGCTTGTCCATTAAAGTTTGAAGATTTGCTATCTTAATACAAACTGTGCATTGATGGTATATATGTGTGGAAGATGGTCATATGAACCAATTGATGAGGGCTGGTTCAGCACAAAATATGCATATTGGAGATCTTTTTTTTTTCAGATGTATATAGTCATGTGTATCAATTGTATAAGATGAAGTGCATAGCTGTAGGGGTTTTGAAAGCCTTCTATACACACACACACACATAAAAAATTAATAAAACAAGACACAAATTGTGCAACTTGCCTTTATATATATATATATCATTGCTCCACCAAAGAGATTGTAAAGTAATTAACACAAGGCAGCAATTGATGTTTGAAAATAAGGATACTAAAAATACCCGGACAATAGATATAGGTTGCGATACAATGATGATTTTTTATTTACATACCTACAATTGCAAATCATTTTCAACTAAATATGATGTTGAATTAACCATATCAAAATATAATAGAACTGGTAAGTTTTATTCCAAACCATTTATAATTATATATTTCATGTTATGCTTCCACTGATTTGTATTTTTTAGATATTTTGAGGAATCTCTGATAAAATCATCAGACAATTGAAATTCCTACAAATAGATAGCTTATGATTGTGCACACCTTTATATTATAAAATATATGATATAATTTATATTCTGTTTAAAACATTTAGATTATTATATCAAATAATATAACAAATAATTTCCTTTATTATTTTCAAGATCTACATTAGGAGCAGTAATTCACTATTGGCTTTTTTCCAGAATAATTTTTTTTATTTAGTTATGAAAATTACTTTCAAGTGAGGGATAATGCATGAATTGGAGGGAAAAAATCATTTAATATTAAATGAAACATTATCATAATTTGTAAAGATAAAAAATGGAGAGACCATTGACTTTGAAAAGTACCATGATAAAGTACAAATATTGGAAACACATATGGAGTGGAATTTATTACAAATAAAAAATGGAAAAACAATATGGTGAAGATTGGTAGTATATTAATCAAGATGGCAAGATTAAATATTCAATTTAATAAAAGTTACCAAATGCATATAATTTAGACTTGTGAAAAAAATAGAGGATTTTTGTTTAGGTATATACAATGCTTTTGGCTAAATCCAACATTCTAAAATTTCATGGGAGATTGTAAAGCTACAATTAAAAAAATAACTGAAGATTAAAATGATGGGGATAAATTTTGATATGGAAACAGAAATGCGAAGCAAAATAGACCCGTGGAACTCATCGCAAGTAGGAATTATCTGAAAGTTTGTAGTAATTCTATTTTATTTGAAATTATATTTTGGACTATTTCCACAATCCAGTTAGTATTAATTGTTAATGTTTTCAGAAAAATTCAAACTTTATTTAAACATTTCAATTACTTTCAACTTTTAGTAATGTCGCACAAGTTAAGATATAAACGTTTTGAATGTTATTATTCTCCTCTCTTCTTCAAATGCTGCTACCTTGACAAATGATACCACATGTAAGGGAATCCAACTAGAAACCTTAATATTTATGAATATTGAATTTAAGGTAATGCTTTAATTAACTAGATTATTCTGTCACCAGGGTCTTCCTGATTTCCCTATTTTTTCTTAAGGGCAAGAATAATGAGTAATTTTCAAACATTACAAATTATCACATCATCTTGCTTTTAGGGTTATTCGCCATAGTCACATGAACAGTTTCTTTAAATTTTCTTCTTCTTGTTTTTCATTTATGTCCAATATTCTTTTTCCAAGTGAGTATATATGTTCATTGGTAGATGCACATTCTATTAGCTTAGATATGTCTAATTTTTCCACTTTAATTTTTATTTTGTGATCTTTTAATCAGTCTTTTAATGAGCAGCTGGTTTAACTGATATACATCTTTCTACATTCATATGATATTTCATAGATATAATTTTTTGCAGAATTTCCAGTGCAGATTTAACAGAGGTTGAACCTTCTCATATTAGGCTACAACTGTGGAAAGTTTTCTTTCATTTATCTGCTATTACTTCTATGTGTATATTCACAACATTTTTTGCTTAGAAAATAATAATAATAAATGAAAAATAAAAAAAGCTTGGCACATAATTAATTCTAAGAACTCCATAAACATGAGTCAATAGAATTCCTCCCAGCAAGCACTGGTCGTTTAATCTAATTACATGGACAAGTGCTTGGTCAATTTACACATGTAAATATGCAAATTTATGATAATCAATAACTAATTTAATGTATGTTTACACACATGCAGATATGCCAATAATTACTATAGTTGTGCTTTGATAAAGATATGCTGGATGGAAAGCCTGGCTCAGCAAAGTAATAAATATTGTTTTATATGAAAAATTTAATATTGTAATAGTTGATAATTCTCTATAGATTCTTGTAAAATATATTTTGTTACAATATATATATACATACACACACACAACAGTACCAAATAATTGTTTTTTTATTTAGTGTTTCTTTTTGTTGCTGATTGAATGATAAATATATATATTTTTACTAAGTCACTGGTTTCTGGAAGAAACTTCTTTTGTTCCATTTCATAGTGATATTATAACTCCACTTTTTGTATTTCTATCAAGATTTAAAAGTACCTGCTATGTATTTTCCTATGTGAAAAGGTTTTATACGACATTAACACAGCATAGTGGCAGGTTGTAGAACAACACTTTTATTCAACAGTCCAATGTGAGATTTTTTTTTAGTCAGTAGAGAATCATCCAAGACAGATTAGTCTTGAGTCCACCTTTTATCAGTGCCAAATGGCATAAACACATATCTAATTTTTATCCATTGTATCCCACCATGTTTCAACAATAACACTACCACAATGCTTAATATGTATATAAAATGTAATGTAATTTACTCATAAATTTTCATATGTAAATGCAAGTACTTTATAATTTTCCATTTTTTTCTCTACAAAACACCATTAAAAAGCAAATTTTGATAAAAAGAACATGTTATTTAAATAATAGTTTAACAAAGATAAATGAAATTGTTTATTTCTTTTAAATTATGGGGCTAATAATTATATTTTATCTTCTAAACTATAGGATATTTTTGATACTCGCTATTTTATTTTATTTTTTGCATTATTTTCCGTCTACAAAATGCTTACATATAAAATAACATACACACACAACAAAAACAAACATCTGTGTTAAATTTAAATTGAGAACACCAAATATAAACTTTTAAAAGCATGATTTAAATATATATTTACGATAATAATAAAAAGCTATTTATCTATACATCACAAATTAATTAAGGCGGAAAATGATTAGAAAAAGCCACGCAAGACCTCCGCCGACAAGGTATCTTTTACTACTTCTAATTCAGGTGCGAGAAAAATTGAAAATTAATTGCTATTATTTTTTTTTTTTAAATTTGCCAACTCTTCAAATTGATTAGTTTTCGAAATCTTTGGGGAAAAACTTTTTCTAAAAGGGAGTTTCCATACAGATTTTAAGTTTAATGAAAGTATATTTAACAATAGTTGTCAATTCATAAGAAAATTAGATAATTAAACATAAAAATATTTACAATTATAATTATAAAAAGATTAATTTTCTTTAATAAATCTTGATAAAAATAAACTTTTTAAGGGACACAATTTAAACAAATTCTTATCTACGTGAGCAGGTGTGTGTGTGTGCTTATACAACATATAATCAAAACCACTTTTTTATTGCTGTACTTCTGCATGAAGTAACAGTTCTTTACTTGTGGCATTCAGAGTTTTTTTTCTAATACTATATTTATTAGCATATCTTTTTAGTTTTATTTTCTTCATTCCATCGATCCATCTTAAATACATTTTTTTAACTTATAGAATCTCTTCACTATTATTGTTCTTTCAAGATTCTTAAATTTACTTACTCTTAATATTCTTATTAGACTTTTATAAAAGGGTTTCTTGGATTAGCATTTCAATTCAAGTGAATCTTAGAGACGTTTTAAATCCCAAGAATGCTTAATGCTTTTACTGGTATCAGACCTATAACCAATCCAGCAAATCATTCAACCCTACTTGTAAATAGGCATCTAGAAATTCTTTGGTGAATAGCAAAAATTAAAAAAAAAAAAATTAAGCCTGTCAGATTCATGTCATAACGATGACTGTAATATCACAATTGTAATTTAATGTAATAATTTCATCAATAATCAATAAATTATTGTTAAATTAAGCCTTTTACAAATATTGTCTCATTTTGAAAAGTATCCTACAATTTCTTTTTCTTTTATATTATTGCTTTTATTAAAATAACTTGGTCTTTTTTTTTCTAAGTTAAAATCTTAAATATTATAAATATCTTTAATTATGAATATTAGCCATAACAAAAATAAAAAGTCAATATATAATATAAATTATAAAAAAATTGAATTGTTGACATTAGAGAAAAGATGAATGCCTCCATCTTTTTATTAACAAAATTTGTCTTTTTTTTTAATATTTGGCATTACTAGCAACATTCAGAGTACTAGGTAATAAAATAAAATTGGAAGATGGTATATAAAAATTATATAGATACATTAATTACTTTTTGGTATACTCTTTCATATTAAAACTTATTTAAGACTAAAAATTAAAATGAATAATATGGTATCTTCATGTAATGATCATATTAATACAAACCAAATTAAAAATAGTTTTCAGTTATTAAAAAAATGATGGTCACTATTTTATATTTCTAACTACATTACATAAAATACAACATATGAAAATCATATCAGAAATAGCTGAAAACAAATTGATATTGTTTAATAAAACTGATTAGAAGTCTTGTTTAAGAAATCAAAAGAAATTTTTAAAAATAAAAACACATAAAAATTTCAATGTTATAAATTAGATGATAAATTGGCAAAATATTAAAATTAATACAAGATGAAAACAAATTTTTGAGGAAAAAATAATCAAATTATGATTTATTTCTTGAATATAAGGGCAGAGAACAAAAAAAAAAAAAACAACTATTCTAGTTATAAAAATAAAATAAAAAAATAAAGGTAACATTAAAAAAAAAAAAATTGAAAAAAAATAAATTAATTAAATATTACTCAGAAAATTATATAAATGATGAAGATTTAAAAAAAAAACATTTCAATATATATGATACTATTCTTTTAGCAAATATATTTTATAAGATATTAATATTTTAAAAAACTGTAATAATCAATTTCCAAACCTAAATGAATAATAATAATATGAAGTAATAAAATAATGTAGAATAAATATAAGCATAGAAATAAATAAAATTAAATTGATAGACAAAAAGAAAAATATTGATATTCTATCAGATATTATAATTTACATGTTGTTTCCCACATTATTAAAGACATCTATAGTAGTTTTTAAATCTGATGATAAAAATAGTTTTGATACCTATAGAACTATATTCATATTTCTTACAATTGTTAAAACAACTGAAAATTATATCCCTAAAATAATAAATAAATTTAAAATAAAAATACCTTTTTAAATAAAAATCTGTAAGACTTCGTAAAATGAATATTATGTAAATGGAGAATTTCACAAATAAAATTAACAGTGCATTAAATAAAAATATATTTTTAAGTATAATTTTCTTGGAATTTTATAAGGTTTTTGATGTCATTGGACAATTAATTCACAGTTTAGAAGATTGTGAAATAAGAGACAAAATATTCATTTTATTTAAAAATTATTTTAAAAATAGAGTAACTAAAATATTAGCTGTATTAAATAATAAGCAAAAAAATTATATGAGTTCTTCAAGGTTTTATATTTAGTGCATTATTGTTTCATTTTTTTAAATAAATAATTTGGGAAATATTAATATTGAAAGAAAAATATTTCAATGTGCTGACTATATTATTTATTATGAATTAAAATTTTTCAAAAAAGTTTTAACAAAATTGCCCATCAGTGCTTTAAAAAAAGAATTTGTATAAATGAAGAAAACACAAAAAAATCAATGTATGTTATTATGTTCTCCTTACATGATATTAAAAGTATACACTTAAATACACTTGCCTGAATGTATAACAAAATACAATGTGTAATAATAATGAATGTATAAAAGTAGAATAGGCAAAAATACATTAGATGTTTTGGAATGATAATAGATGAAAACTTGTCTTGGATACATTGTAATTATGTTGAGATATTTTATATCAATATTTTATAAAGTTAATGATTTTTTTTACTGTTCTTGTATCATTATGAATAAATTGTTGTGGGGATCTTTATTAAGATAAGGAATAACAATTTATAATCATTCAATCTAATCTAATATTAAAAGACTAACATTACTTCAAAAAGCAATGGTTAATTTATTAGGAGCGAAGTATATAAAAAGAAAAAAAAAAGTTATAAAAACAATATATTATTTGATGAACTTCCTTAATATATAATTTTAGAAAAAAAATTATTTGATAATAATTTCAAAAATCTTCTGTAAAACAGTTTGAAATGGATTTTAGAAAAATAGATTCACACACAGTTGCAAAATCTTATAATAAACCTGAAAACTGAATGAGAAATCACTATGTTCTAAATTATTTAACAAGTTACTTAATGAATTAAAAAAAAACACAACATTATAGGAAAACAAAAAATTCCAAATTAAAGCATATATTAAAAAAAGAAAAAAAAACAGTAATTTAAAATAAATCCAATAATGTATTTAGATATGCAATTTGATGTAATCAAATATTTTTATTATGTATAATTATACATTATTATAATACAATTGTGTTTTTTGGTTATCCTTAGTTTATTCTGTATTATATTTAAAATTAAAGAAATTGTAATTATTTAAATTGTTTATGACAACCTTTCCCTTATAAAAACATAAGTAGCATTTATTAGAAGAAGCAAATTTTGTTTAAATATGTTTCATTTATTTAAATTGACATACATAAGTAAAATTAAAACAAACTAAATTAAAAGACTGATTGCAAATTAACATTCACAAAAGTGAGGAAACTGATGAAGTAACAAAAATAGTGAAAAAATAATTTCATTGTAGTAATTAGGCAATAATCATAATATTTTATTAATATAACTGCTAAAAAAGCAATCATCAAATTGTTATTTATTGATTTGATTTATAAAGACTTTTTTTTTAAAAGACGATTAAACAAAAACCAGGTTCACATGTAGCTTTATTAAATCCTTCAATTCTTCCATTTATGTACATAGATTTAGTAGCCATTATACATAAATATTTGAAAACCAGGCACTCTTCACAAACCTGGAGCTTAATTGTAGTATAGTGGATTTGAACTTAGATTTTCAAGCACTCTTCAACTATTCACACTATCTCATACAACTGATATACATGATCACACACTACACTATCTGTAGTGTGTAGTCATGTATATCAGTTGTATGAGATAGTGTGGATAGTTGAAGAGTGCTTGAAAATCTGAGTTCAAATCCCCTATACTTAGCTATTATACATGTGGTTCAAGATCATTTATTCACTCATAGCTAACAAAGTCAGATGCTGCTATTAAATCCTATTCTTGAAGCAGATAAGCACAAGTTATCCAGAACCTATTGATGAGATTTCATCTTGCTGACTTTATTGCTGAGTCTTGGGGAAAAAATTGAGATATAGTATAAAGCTTATTTATTGTATCATAATTCTATTATTATATAAAATATTTTAAAATAATTCAATTATAATATGTTACAAAAGCATTAGATAAATTACCACACTTAGTCCACTTCCTGTTGCGAGAGGGAGAAATTCACTGTTCACTGGCACCACAAGAATGGGAGGATTCACATATTCAAGATGGGAATTGGTAAGAAAAAGCATGATAAAACATAAGTAGTTACTTGTTTAAACCTTTTACACCTTTTCAAGAAATTTTAAGTTAGGTTTAAGTCAAGATAACTCAACTTATCAATCGTTTTATTTTATGCAAATGGCCACCATTAATCAAGTGAAAGCTAATATAAGTAATTACTAGAATCATTAAGACAAGATTAAAACTGAGAAAACGAATTTAAAATGTAATCTAATAACTCAAAATAGAAAATAAATGAATGAATTTATAATGTAATCTAATAACTCAAAATAGGAATTAATAACAAAAATCCTAATTTTGATGATGGAACTAATTTAAAACGTTTAGAAAATTAATACCTGTAAAAATAAAAGTGAAGAAAAAATGTTCAACAATGATATTCCTGAGAATTCAAATGTAACTCCTGATACCAATAAATAAAACTGCTTTTAACAACTACAAACCAGTCAGGGAGGACAGAAAACAGTTGAAGAAACATGTCAGATGTAAAGATTAATCAAAACCATGGGGAAATGTTTTTCAAATGTTAAATTGTTCATAAAAAAAAAAAATAACGATATCGTGATGTAAAACCGAAAGTGGTCATAAGTGGCAAAACTTTGCAGGAAAGAAAATTATTTTAAATATTGGATTATGATTTAAGTTACCTCCCTGCATAAAAATTATAAACTTATGATGATTAGATCAAAAGTTATTGGGCCACTCCTGGTGCGATTGGGATGCCACAAAAAATAAAAAAATTTCAAAAGTTTCAAATTGACTTAGAATTATGACCAAGTGAATTAGAAGATAAAAAACAATGATTTAGAGATAAAAATGGGTTTAAAGGATGTTATAGGCCTAGACAGAAACATAAGCGGTTAATTATTCAATCCCTTTAGATTTAAATTATTAAGAAAAACCCAAAGACTAAATACAAATTGTTAGATTTTATAATTGGAACTTTAAGAATCAAGAATTAGAACTCAACTTGGATTAGAAGAACTCAATAGAATCAGTGAAGCAGAATCACACTTGAAATTTTGTCACAGTCTAGTTCAGAACAAGGTTATATAATATGAACTGGATCATGAACCCTGAGAACTTAATGGGACCATGAGAATAATTGGTTTTTTTTTTCATTTTGGGTTTTGCTTGAATTCTCAGTCTCAAGGGTAGAGGTGATGGCCATAAAGGGTTTGTTGATTGGCATGATCGGTCGGTGATCATTGCTGCACCCATGTTTGGGGATGATGTGGCAAGGTTCTCATGGCCCTCCCTGATTCGCTTGGTGTTCCAAACATGCTGAACTAATGTTACACCCAAATAAATTGCAACCCACTTATGGCGGGGCCAAAGTGGTCTAACCTTGTCCAAGGAGTGAGTCTGGGTTCTCGCTAAACTGAGTTCTGGCTGACGGGTCATAGATGGAGTCTGGGGGGCTGCCTGGGGACATACCAGGCAGGTTGAGAGTCGATTGTCCCACATAGACATTGCCTTCAATGGACGTTGCATTCCCTTGATTGACTGACATTTGATCTGTGATAATTCATGTCCCTGTTTTTTTTGGTGTTTCTTTCTAGATGTTTGTACTCTGAATGTATTTGTCTTTTTCAGATACCTGTAATACCTAATCTATTGGACAAGGCGGTTGTATTTCTTTGAACCACCGCCCAGTTGTAGAATATAAATGTATCATTCTAGCCTCTATTTCCCATTGCTGCAGGTGACAGAATATGACCCCTGCACAGGTGGATCATACTTTAGTGACTTAATAAAGTTGCTTTGAAACATAGTCGTACATTTTAAAATATCAATGTATTGTAATTGACCTAAATGTGAATAAATTTGATTTTGAAAGTAAATTACCACACTCATAAAATCTTCTATTTATGCTTATTCTGTAAATTTTAGTGTAAAGTATTTAAAAAAAACAATAACAAACAAATAAAATCTTATTAAAAGTAATTATACATTTAGTAAATTTCAATGTAATATTTACTAAGGCAATAAACCTAAAGTATGTGCGGTTGAAAATGCGAAGATAGGGACCTCTATAGGTCTTAGTAAATATTACTTACATAATCAATGTGCATTAAATAAATTTATAAATTTCAATATATAATTGCCAATAAATTTAAAAAAAAGTATGTAGCAATTATCTTTATAAAATTTCGGACAAACCTGATTCTACACAAATTCACCAAAATATTTAAAAAAAAAAAAAATTATGCATAGTCACAAACAACAAAAATTAACAACATTATAAATATCAAATTGGAAATCCAATTATATTTCATTAAATAACAATGTGTTTAAACAATATCTTAAATTAAAAAAATTGTATCTAAATATTTAAGTTTGTTTTCTTGTATTATTTTGTTTCTATCTATTATCAATTTACTATTAACTTAGGAATTAGCTCTTTATATTATTTTTTGCATGTGCAGAAAATTTTGTGCATGCATATACTAATGTCATATATATATTTTATTCCTATCTATGTGAAACATCATAAACAAATCTGATGTATTAGCATCTTTATGACTCCATGTTAACAAATTTCTTTCTACAAATATACAATATATTTAATACTTTTATTTTCCCATTTTAGTTATTCAATCATCCAATCACTTTTATTCTAATAAATAAATATATAAGGATCGTTTACATTTCTCTGCAGAAAAAGGCTCCCCAGACATCATTCCAAAGAAAAACAGTAAAGAAGATGTCTGTGATCTTTAATAACTGAAGGTTTTAGTCATTTTTCATATTTGTTTATGTTCTAACTATGAATAGTTAGATATCAATTTATCAACCAATGAATGGAATGATTAGCTAGACCGGTTACAGGTGTGCTATTTAAAAAAATCTTAAGTTTATTTAAAACCTAAAAAAATGTCCAAGTTTTATTTGGTTTAAATTGACACTTCAAATATACACGTTAACTTATGCAAAGATTGTATTTTGTTTATATCTACATTTAATTTAATTTTGGCAAAAAAAATTTAAAAGTTAATTTAATTTTGGCATTAAAATTTATTTTTTGTTTACAGATTTCAATTTAGCAGTTTCTACATAATAAAACAATGCTATTGAAACATACTTTCACTATAATAACAATTCGAAGCATGTAATTGTTAAGTACATTTAAAATATAAACCAAGTATTAATACATGTTTATTAAATCTATTGCAAACTGGAATGACCAGGTGGCATACAGAATTTCAAATGATTGTAGATATTAAAAGTAATGAAAGAATAAATCGTTATTAATAAATTTTTATCAGCATATGAAAAAAACAATAAAATACTTAGTTGGAAGGTCATATAGTGTTTAATTCTCAGAAATGACAGGTTAAATCTTAATATAGGAATCTTGGCTATCGAGTCCATTACTCAACTATTCATGGCAGCTCTAAATATTGAGGCACTTAATATATTGAGATACTGTTTTTGATTATGAAAAAAATAATAATGCAAAAATAGATTTGGAAAAATATTTTATACATTCTGAATAAAATACTGTTAAGTTTTTATAAAATAAAAATCTTGTTTGAACTGCTTTGGCATATCGTAAACTTTTTTTTAAAAAAAAAAAATTAAATAAAAACTACATAGCACTATAAAACTGTTAATGCAGTTTTTAAAGCGAGTCCTTTATACATATATATTAGAAACTCCTGAATAAATAATACAAAATTTCCTTTGTGATAAACACAAAATAGTTCTAATCAAGATATAATAAAATAGTATATTAATAAACTCTAAACTGGTTCAGAATTCTTTTTATTTCAATGTTTTTTTTTTCCTTTACTAAACTTTTAAATCTATGAATGACACATTATTAATAAGAAGAAAAAAAACTTTGTTTGTATTACAATATTATAATGTAGAAAATTGGCACACGTACAAAGTTTCATTTTACAAAATCAACTCATGATGCATATCTTAAAATATTTTAACTAATTTCTTTTACCCAATTTTAGTTTTACAACCACTTTCTAGGTCATATCAACTAGTGAATTTCAATATAGTCATACACCCACATAACCACAATTAAATTTTTAATCTCAGATTTTAATCGTGACTGACTCAGTATACCTCAGCTGCCATAAGGTCAACATTTTCAAATCTGTGTTTAATATATTTATAAAGAAAAAAAAGATGAACATTAACAAAAAGAATGAAATATTTAATTTTAATAAAGTAATTACTAACAAGAGTTATATGTTCTCTATTAGAAAGAGTATCTGATTCTTTGAAATAAATAAATGAAGGGCAGAAAAATAAAGAAGATAGTTTATTTCTGCGAAAAGTATTTTAGCTGAAGGTAAACATACATGTATATATTAAAATTAACTTTAGACAACAATATGCATTATTTCGATATCATGTGGTAAATTACTTAAAAAGACAAGTGACATTAAAACACCAACAAAAAAAAAAAAAAAAACGTTTAATTTTAATGATCTCTTTTATTTTACTTTCATCAGATATAAATTAATTCAGAAATGAGCAATTTTTACCAATTACCAAAACTACTCAAATTGATATACTTAGATGAACATATATATACGTATGTAAAAATCACTTCATTATAAAAAGAAATACTATTAAAAAAAATTAAACATTAGTATGGTAAAAGTCAACTAACAATAGTATTCAAATATACATATATACTTAGTACTACATATATAATCTTATGAAAACAATTGGTTTGTTAATTCCAAACATTTTTCAACATAAAAAAATAAAAATAAAACAAGCATATGTAAGTATATATGTTCTCTGACTAAAGATAAAGAATTGCTTAATTAGAGTACTGTAATTTATTTTTGCAAAAATACATTGTAATTAAATTATCAATGGTGGAAGATTGAAATAATTCTTACTTTATTAAAAAATAATAATTTTAGCATCTTTGTGAAATATCAATAAGATGAGATGTTTATTACAATACTCAAAAATAATAAGATCCTAGAAAAATAATCAGGATTATCAAAAATAGTTTTATCACTTCAAAATACTAATAATTAAAAAAAAAAAACAAGATTATAATGAATTATAAATCTTTTCTATTATTATATCAAACATCTATGCATTAACTAACTACACAACTTAAAGTGTATGCTATTCAAAGAAAATGTAAATAAACAAAAAAAAAACAGTTAAAATTTTATAAATTTTATGATATTCATGCAGCCATATTTCCTTTTCTGAGCACAGTAAACACTCACATTTAAAACAAAAAGTTAAATTTGTAAATAAATTTATAATAAGCCAGCATATGTTTTTCAATCTTAGAATATTGTACACAATTATACATAAACATAAAAAAATTTTAATTTATGTTAAACACACATAAATGAAATTCTTCCTTTATTATCCTTTCCAAATTTAATGTGCAATATTTTGTATAATAAAATATTTTCTAGATGTAATGTTATAAGTCTTATAAATTTTAGAATATAGTAAAAGTTGATACTCATTTAAAAACATTAAACCAATTAGAGAAATTCTAATTTCTTGACAAACAGATGACTATTATGTTTCTATAAGAGAAAAAAACATTATTGGGAAAAATATCATCTAGAGCATATTTAATAGGAATAAAAATCAGACATTTCACTATTTGCTTTATTTTAAAAATAAAAGTATGGTAATTAGTTTTGTTTTTCTTATTTTTATTGCTTAAATGAATGCATGATGAACACTCAATAAAATATATGTAAATGTGTGTCCTCAATTTATTATTAATAATTATATTATTATTAAATCATTAAAATATCACATAAAAACCTTTTCTTATGCTTGCACAAGCTGTTAAAATAATTGCAATTTTTTACACAGTAGTGCCACTTAGTGAAAGAGGTGGTAATAAGTAGATGCTAGAAGATTGTGCATTGTTATCCCTATCCAGTGCCTTCTCATCATATATTCAAAGACTAGCTTATATCTTTCATCAGTGAAGAATTGGGAGCAGTAGATCGTTGGATCTAATGCACACCTCACTTTTTACCTTTTTGATTAACTATAAATCTATCAACCAGAACTGAAAACACAATAATGTTTTCCATCCAAGTTAATTTCCTTGTATAGTCATGTAGATCAAATTCCAGTTCACTGTTGAACTGAATTTAGAGCTATATGACTATCCAATTAACTAATGCACACATCCAAATCCTATCTTTTATTTTTTTTGGTTAACTATAAAGCTATTATGAACCCCAAAATATATAGATACTGGACCAGATTCAGATTAATATGACTATATAAGTGAACTAGCTTGGATTAAAATCATTATTGTGTTTATAATTTTGGCTGATAGATTTACAGTTAACCAAAAAGGTAAAAGATTGAGAGATGGAGGTGTGCATTAAATCCAGAGATTCAGGCACACCGCCAAGGCTTTTTACTGAGGAAAGCCATAAGCTAGAAACTAGTCTTGGAGATATTGACTGGAGAGGCATTGAATAGTGACTAGAATGCACAACCATCTCACATCTATTAACAAGAGGTACACTAGGTGGCACTATTGTATAGAAAAATTACTACATAATTGTTGAGAGATTCTTGACTCCGTTTAAGGAGAAGCTACAGTACATCACATCACATCACAAGATAATATACATGTAAATGGAAAAATATGGGTGATTTATTTTTTAAATTATGTAAGGAAGGAATAGAAAATATTAGGCATTTGTTAAGTGAATGTAAATGCTTGAAAACAGAAAAAATACATATAATGAAATTATGGAAGAATAAATATGAAAAAAGTGATTATACAGAAAGTGAATTATTGGTTTTTATGTTGGGTTTGGGAAAAGATAAGGGGGATTTAGATATAAAGGCTATAGAGTTGATAAAGATTATGTTGTGGAAATGGGATGGAGCAGAATATGGGAAAACTTAGAGTGGGGAATGGAAAATAAAGTGGTTAACAGGTTTATCTGGGTATAATTGCTGAGATATTCTTGACTTCATTTAAGGAGAAGCCACAGTACATCACATCACATAACAGCTTTAATAGCTTGTGTAAGTATGAGGTGGTGATCATGTGATATTTAAATGATTTAATACCAATTCTAGCCAGAGGATAATGGTGATTACAATTATCAAAAAAACTAAAGATACCAAAATATATAGATGATTAACTGAATTCTGATTTATATAATTATATAAATGAATAAGCTTGAATTGAAAATATTATTGGGTTTTCTAATTTGAGCTGGTAGCTTTATAGTTAACCAAAAAATGAAAAAAATGATGCTAGGGGTGTTCATTAGATCCAGATACAGGTGCACTGTCCCAGACCCAAAGCTGCTAATGAATGAAAGCCATAATCTAAAAACTAGTCTGTGAATATTGGATGAGAAGGCATTAAATAGGGATTATAATGTACAACTTTCTAGCATCTATTGATTACTACAGCTTGCATTAGGTAGCACTATCATGTATAAAATTTTGCTATTGTACTACTATTGCATTTTACAATTTTGTTTATACTAAAAATCTTAATTTATATGTCCATACTATACATATAAAAAAACGTCTGTGTTATACATATGTGCATGCTAAAAAGTACTGTAAAACTTGCACTTCATTAATTTCAATATATATTCTGTTCTAATCAATGATTATCAACAAAACATGAGTTATTATATGCTACATACATATATTTATATGTGAGGGGATATGGAACAAACTATAGTGTAGTTAATGCCTCCACTGTATAATTAAAATTAAATTGTGTGAAAAAAATTATTAAAGAGCAAATAAAAATTCATATAAAAAATTGACAGGAAAAATCATTTAAAACGAATTTTGCATGCCAAGACACCATTACAAATCTTTTTTTTTTTTTTGGAAATCATATATACTGGATAGACAATGAATGGAAGTTGGTTATTGCTTGTCATTTCTTTAAAGCAAGTTTAAAATTGCACCACTATAAATCTTAATGAATGTTTACATGATTAATAGGCCTATATGAGTGTGTGTTAATCAAAATTATCCCCCAAATCACAACTCAACCAGACTAGCCAAAAATAAACTATATAACACTATCAATAATTGTACTGCAACAAACAGACTTCTCAAGTGTAAAGAACTACAAAATAACATATTTAAACTAAACATTACCCACAATTTCACTTAAGGGTTTATGGGAGGTAAATGAAATTGTGGGTAATGTTTAGTTTAAATATATTGTTATTTTGTTGTTCTTTACACCTGAGCAGTCTGCTTGTTGCTGTGCAATCATTGGTAGTGTTTTAGAGATTTTTTGTGGCTAGTCGGGTGAGTTGTAAATTTGGGCTAATTTTGATTACTTGACTAGTTTAACTTTATGCTTTTAATATATATATATATATATATTAGTAATGATCATATTTCTGAAAATACAGACAACATGTTACTAATAGATTATCAAATAATATGGAATACCATATATGATCATAATGATCAAAACTGTTTATCTACTGATCATTTCTCTACATAAAAATTTATCTAATTTTTAATTGTTCCACATAGGATCTCTTCTCTATCACTCTGCTTCCCAAAAATGTTTAACATATTTTGTTTATAAAAACTCTCACGACAATAAAAATATGTATGTAAGAATTTTATAAAATTAGAAAAATTTGTAAAAAAAAATAATTTAAAAATTCCAGATTAATTTTGCTCCATACTGAACATAAATGGGAAATAAAGAATTGGGTAGTAGTTGAAAGAAAACTGATGCCAAATTATATATGTTTGATAACTTCAGTTTATATCTTATAATAATATATTAATGCTAAGTGATGAAGATAAAAGTATTATTACAATACATGAATATTACTTGAATAATTTTATAATTTTATCAAATAATAATAATAATAAAATGATGATGATGATAACAATAATTTAATTTATTAATATTTCAACAGTTAATAAAATCATTTAAAGAAATACATTACAACTTAAATATTTGATAAGCTACTTGTTGTTTCCTCGACAAATTTCATTAGATCTACAGAAAATATATCAAAGTCATTAAAAAATATATTATAAAAAATTGGTAGGGTGTATAATACAGCCAAATATAAAGTTTCACATTTATATTTATCAATACTAAATAAATTCTTATTCCTTGTATATGCATGAAGAACTTTTATTAATATTTTTGAAATACAATTATGTAAAAAAAAAATCTCCATGAATGATTAAATAAAAAAATTTCATATCACAAATCACTCTTCTATGAAACAAATTTATACAAACATCTTTTGCATTAATTATATTATAGAATTGTAACTGTAATTTTATTGAGCACACAGCAAGTATACATAAGTACTTATAAGACAGGCTGTAACCTGTATCAAATGCGTCTTGAAAATTTTATAATAGTCAAGGAATATTATTTTGCGATAGAGGGACTTCTCAAACAATGACACATGATAGCGACTTTTATAAAGATTTCTACTTATATAGGCCAAGCTCTCAAATCAGGATGCTTCAGATTGACCTATATAAGTAGAAATTTAGATTAAAGATAAGATGCCACTCTTATATTTATAAAAGTCGCTATCATATGTCGTGGTTTGAGAGGTTCCTCTATCGGCAAAATAATATTGCTTGACTATTATAAAATTTTCAAGGCACATTTGTCTTATAAGTAATTAATTATTTTAGTGAATTTACTATATAATGACTGCAATTTATTTATATGAGATAACTTATCAGTTCTATATTATTGAACCATATTCCATTATAGGAAATACAAGTATTTTAAAGAAATGTATTTTAACAAAAATATTAAAGTAACGTCCATTATGAAGAATAAGACCCATTATTTTATTGGCTTTACATAAAATATTATCCACATGAGTTGTATAAGATCCATTTTGATTAAACCACATTCCAAGATGATTATAATACTTTTTATATTCAATAGTTTCATTATTTATATAATATGGTTCTACATAGTACTGAACATTTCTTATATATGTAATAACACAACATTTCTTTATATTTATGTGCATCTTATTCTTAAGGCACCATTCTTTATAGCTATCTATATAATATTGAAGCTCTAAATGATCCTTATAACAAGTAATTAATTTAAATATTTTACAATCATCAGCATATGATAATAGACTATCTTTCACTATATATCTATCCAAATCATTTATATATATTACAAATAATAATGATGTGTGTACACTACCTTGTGGAACACCTAATTCATTAATATAAGTATGTGAAACATTATTATTATATTTAATAAAATGTCTATTTTGCAAGAATGACATAAAAACAATTTCAAAAATTCAATGAGAAGCCTATATCAGATATTTTATTTAAAAGTTTAGAATGAATAACTCGATCAAAAATGCTACTTAAAATAAATTACATCAAATAGAGCTTGATTATTTATAGAATGGGCAATATGATCATGTATAAATAGTAAATTTGTTTCAACAGATCTACATGGTAAAAATCCATGTTGAAAACTTGAAATCAATGAATTAACTTGACCAACAATACCATTATATATACACTTCTCAAAATATTAAAAAAAAAAAATAGATAAAACTGAGATTGGTCATTTTCAAATAAGAAGGAAAAATACCTGTTTCAATTGAAAGATATAAAATACATTCCAGAGGACATGACACAATCTCCATGCAATCTTTTATTAAGATTACAGGAATATAATCAAAACCAGGACTAGAATTCACATTTATTTGATCAACAGCTTTTTAAATATCTTCTTTAGTTTTAAATCCTATTTTAAAGTCATATTCTAAAATTTCCCTATCTCTATTCTCATCCTCATCATTTACATCACTAAAAGTATATTTATCTCGCATTGAAAAATAATTATAAAATTTATTAATATCAGGCATGGCCTTTTAGATTTATTAATATTAAAATCCTTCATAATTTTCCAAAACTCTTTAGGTCGAGCTAGAAGTGAAGTTTCCATATATCCAGAAAGATATTAAAATCTTTTTTCTTAATTTTTTTAGGTAAATATTTAAAGTTAATAAAATTATTATAACAAATATAACAACCAGTTTTTTAAAAATAATTTATGTAATTTATATTTCCTTTTTAAAATTACTTTTAATTTATTTGAATATCCAATAGGATATTTAAGCTTTTCCCCTATATGAGCTGGCGCATATTTAGATATATAAAACTGTAATGTATCTATAGATACATCCAAAGCTTCATCCAATGTTCTATTACTACAATATAAAGAAGTACTATTTTGTATAAGATTTAAATGAGTAACAAAATTCTTCAGTCTTAGTGCTTTAGATAAAAGTACTTGATTATTCGAAAGCTTTGGAGTATTAAAATCACCCGTAATCACTATATTATGTGGATAATTTATTAAATCCATTTACTTCTGTTTAAACCCTCTAAATACCACTTCATCCTCTTTTTTTCTTTTCAAAATATACATTACATATAACCATATAATTAAAAAACAATTAAAAATCTCCAATTTTCTCTTTTCTTTATAAAAACTTTATTTCTTGTATATATATTCCAACTTTTCTTGTATGTTCCAACGTTTCAACTATTTTTATTTATTTATAGTCATTTTCAAGGATCTAGAAAAAACATATTACATTATAACTCCATATAATAAAAACATATATATAAACAAAACAAAAATATAAAAAAATATACAAAAAACAAAAAAATATATAACACCATAAAAATTAAACTAAATAAAATACATTAAATCAACTAAATTAAAACACAAAATATACACCACACTTACTTGCCTCCCTTCTCAAAAAAACTTTCTATTTTTACATTCTCTTTTTATCCAAAATCCACTTTAACCATAAAACCCTTATTTCCTTCTGCTGTCCTATACTCTTCAAAATTACATTTACTTTCAAAAATAATTCTTTTTTGCATTACTTATCCAATTCTATTCAAAACAGGTTTATATCTTTTGATGTATAAACTCTCTTTTATCATTCTTTCTTTATATAATCTAACCCCCTCCAACATTTTAATCTTAAAATCTATATGACCAACTTCCTTACTATGTATATTTACATTAGAATTCTTATCTCTCAAATGCTGTTTCAATCTTGTCTCTAATTTGTTCTTTGTCATACCAATATATGATACATCTTTATTGTCTTTTTTACAATCCAAACACTCTATTCTATAAATTCCATTCATATTTTCAACATTCCTAGTTTTTATCATATTACCTAAATTACATTTCCTTTTATATACTGGTTTCAATAATAAACCACATTCCTTCCCATATTTCTTATTCATATCCCTCATTATCTTTTTAATCTTAAAAAAAAAGTACTTTTTGACACTTTATACCCCCCACTATACATAAATTCATTCTTTTTTCTTTATTTTTTCTCAATTTCCTCTCAATTTTGTCTATATTCTTTTCTCTACATAATTTATTAATAATCTTAATTGGATAATCATTTCTTACTGCCTCATTTTTTATACACTCCATTTCCTCCCTAAATAACCCCTCCTCTGAACATAAATTAATTCCTCTAACTATTCTATTATTAACAATATTAATCCTATGTATGTATTCAATATCTGATTCCCAATTACTCAATAATCCATAAAAAGTATCTTTTCTAAAAATACTAGTCTCGATCCATACTCTATAATTTTTTATAACTTTTTTAATTAAATATAATTCTATATTAGTTAAAATTAAATCAAAATCTTTATTAGATATACCAGAATGTATGTATATTCCCAAAAGTATTTTAGTATACCTAAAATTAACTTCTACCCAAATTGATTCATTAGAACATAATATAACTTTATGCAACTTGAATTCCAGGTGAGATCTAAGAACAATCAAGGTGCCTATTCTTCTAACAGCAATATCAGGATCTCTGTCCTGTCACAAAACAGTATATTTAGTTTCCAAATAGTTTTTCACATCAATAGCTTTAGTGTTACAATCCATTCTATTTAAAAACAATCTTTTTATATAAAATATTTGTCTTAATAGCTTTAGCATCAACAGTTGCCCCTATAAATAAACTGTTTATTATGATATTTAAAATATTCATTATTGGATTTATTACTTTTTTACTACTTTTATAAGTAACTGTTTTAAAACCACCATCTACAATTGAATTAGTTTGTTCAGAATTGATCTCAGAATTCTGTTCATCTTTAACTAATTCATTCTTCATTTCCTGTTTGACAGCAACATTTAGGTCCACACTCAAAGACGAATCAGATATTTTATAATTTTCACTATTAAACACCTTTTTACTTTCATTTAAAATATCTGCCTTTTTATTACTAATTAAAATCTTATCAGTACCATCAGTAATTTTGTTAAAAGGAACAGTCTGCCTAATTATCAGCCAAACTATTTTTAACTTTATCATTAACTATCCCATTTATCAATTCTTTGACTTGCATAAAATTTGATTTATTTCTTCATTATTTCTTAACAAAAGCGATTTTAGTATATAATTCTCCTTGCAAAACTTATCAATTTATATAGATATATTTTGAATATTTTCAGTAAACCTATTAATATAATTAAATATATCAATCACACAGTTTTTTCCAAAATATTTCATAAATATCCATTATATAAGTAAACAAACAAACTCCTTCTTTCTAAAACTTGCTTTTTATATGACTATAATCAACAATAAAAAATCCAACTTTCAACTATTTTATATAGTCTTTTTCAAGATACACTAAAATAAAATAAAAAGAAAGAAAAAAACATATATACATATAATAATAAACATCACATATTTCAAAAAAATTAAATTAAAAATTACAAAAATTGTAAAATATATTCACAATCAAAATTTTACCTTATCTCACTCCCCTTTCCTATTGCAAAGAATCATCACTTAATCATAAACAATTTCCTTTTTTAAAAAAAAAACAACAATAACCTATATATTGTAACATTTTCCAAGTTTTGATAGATCTGGTATGCCTTCTTTTACTCACTATAAATTTAGTGAAAGTTAATCAAGCTATGAATACAGAAAATATAATATATTTCTTTCATATTTCTATAAAACATAGCTATATTTCCTGATTAACTGGTCTACCAATTATTTCGACTTACGCTAACAGTGGAATCAGCTTTTTATTTCTATTTATAAGGGCACCAAGATTCATTTACAAACCTGCTGAAATCAGTTGCATCGCTCATTGTAAATAAAAAAGTAAATGGTTTTAAAAGAAACTGGGTCATATTTTAGCGTAGATAAGGTTATTTTTATTTTTAAGGTATTATTCCCGGAGCTTAGTCAACAAATATTGGCAAAGGTAACTTATACTCAAATCCTAATAACTAACATTAATAAATTTAATAATTATCATTAATAATGCACAATGAAAAAGTTGATGAAAGCAAAATATTTTATTCTAACAAATTAAAATATTTTTAAGATAAATTAGTTAAATAAAATTAGAAAAGTCATGCATGCTAATCCAGGTAATCACTTTACACAATTAACACAGTGTATTCTTTTCCATTCTCTCTTCATAAAACAATCCATAAATCAAAATGTCTCTATCGGAGTTATATCACAAGTTTATATTATGGTATTGTTTGCAAACTTAATTTAGTCACTATTAGGATATGAAGAATTTTAGCTTACCGGTAAATTTAGCAAGTTTACGAAGATTTATGGGATCTCGAGCTTATAATTGGTCTCCCCTTCCGGCATCTGGTCCATTCTGTAGCTGAAGCACGAAGCTTGCTTGTGATGACCTTTGCCACAAAAGACGGTGGTCACAAGGCTTTGTTTCCATTCTTGCATGATGACTTCATTCAGCAAGTGAGTAGTGTTCCTGTGCAAGCGCATTTCATGGCAACAGGTCACTCTCATAAAAACTTCCACTCTAAGAACACGTAACCAGAAAATAAATGAAAGATCCAGATTGAAATTGTCCTCTTCTTGTTATACCTCGATCCAGTTTTAAAACTTCTGCACATGATATTATTATCATGGCGCTTAGGTTTATAATCTTGTACATTCTTTTCAAATTTACGTAACAAAGTCTATTTTTTCAGCATAATTCTGTCATCTTTAATTACCAAAAAAGATTTTTCTAATTGTAACCTTTTTACTTCTGGATTTCTTTTAATTTATCTGGATTAGTAATCTGCATGTCATTTATTCTTTCCAATTTTAACTTTTGTTTTTAATTACCTAAAAAAAATTATGAACGAAAAATGTAACTTTCATTGTACGTTTTAAAAAAAATTATACAAACTAAAAAAAAATTTAATTGCGTCTTTTTAATAAGATCGCTAAATTTACTTTTTTTTTCTTAGCTTTTAAATATCTTACCGAATGCCCATATATTTCTACCATATATAAATAAATGGTACAATATATATATCCTTTAAAACTTCAAATAATAACCTATTATTTTCTTTCTTCCATTAACATCCTATTTAATTCTGGTTTTATTTCATTAATGTACGCACCTTCCTTTATCATTCTTTCATTGTATGATTTAATACATTCCAAAGGCTTTATTTCAAAATTCCTATGCTTAAATTTATTCATGAGAATGTAAATAGCAGAATTTTTATCACCTAAATGCTGCTTTAATCTAGTTTTCAATTTTTTCTTACTAATCCCAACATATGTCATTTCTACATTCTTTCTAAAACAATCCAAACAATTTATCAAATAAACTGAATTCATAATCTCTAACCTATTATAATCCCCATTATTATTAATTAAAAAAATTAAACTTGCTTTCTTTTTATAAACTGGACAAATTGAAACAATATATATTTCCTATTAATCATTTTAATTAATTTCTTAACTTTAATAAATAAATCTCTAGATATATTAAAATCAACATAAATAACTTTTTCTCTATTTCTATCCCTATCTAACCCCATTCTATTTCTTATTTTATTTATATTTTTATTAGAAAATAAATCTTCAACTACACCCCTAGGATAATCATTCATAAAACATTCATTCCTGATAATATCAACCTCATTCCCAAACAAATTACTATTTGAACATAACTTAATTGCCCTAATAATTTTATTATTAACAATATTAATTTTACTATGATTATCAATATCTGAAAACCAATTATTTGACAATCCAAAAAATGTTTTTTTTCTAAACACAAATGTTTTTCTAATAACACCACCATTCCTACTGATTTTTTTAAAAATTCTAACATCTATATAAACAATATCATTAATATATTCTTTTTCCATAGTAAACTTTCTTTTTTCAACTCTACTATTGATATAATTCAAAAAATTGTCTGCATTTCTTTTATTACCACTGAAAACCATAAAATAGTCAACATATTTAACATAAAAAATTGGTTTATTCCTATTATAATTAAAATATTGCTCTTCAAACTTATACATATATATTCCTGCAAAAAACCACTTAAACTATTATCCATAAAAAAGTAAAAATTGACGTTTTTTTTTTATATGAGATATTAGTGATTTGTTGTAGGGACCTCATTTTTAAATATGGGGGTAAATTTTATAAGAAAAGAGGGTTTAAGTATGGGTAATAGTTTAAGTGGTTTTTTTTTTGGCAGGAATATATATGTATAAGTTTGAAGAGCAATATTTTAATTATAATAGGAATAAACCAATTTTTTATGTTAGATATGTTGATGACTATTTTATGGTTTTCAATGGTAATAAAAAATGCAGATAATTTTTTGAATTATATTAATGGTAGAGTTGAAAAAATAAAGTTTACTATGGAAAAAGATTATATTAATGTTATTGAATATATGGATGTTAGAATTTTTAAAAAAATTGGTAGGAATGGTAGTGTTATTATAGAAACATCTGCATTTAAAAAAAACAGTTTTTGGATTGTCAAATAATTGGTTTTCAGATATTAATAATCATAGTAAAATAAATATTATTAATAATAAGATTATTAGGGCAATTAAGTTATGTTCAAATAGTAATTTATTTGGGAATGAGGTTGATATTATCAGGAATGTTTTATGAATGATTATCTTAGGGGTATAGTTGAAGATTTATTTTCTAATAAAAATAAAGAAATAGGATGGGGTTAAATAGAGATAGAAATAGAGAAAAAGTTATTTATGTTGGTTTTAATATATCTAGAGATTTATTTATTAAAGTTAAGAAATTAATTAAAATGATTAATAGGAAATATAATGTTTCAATTTGTCCAGTTTATAAAAAAAAAGCAAGTTTAAATTTTTTAGTTAATAATAATGGGGATTATAATAGGTTAGAGATTATGAATTCAGTTTATTTGATAAAATGTTTGGATTGTTTTAGAAAGAATGTAGAAATGACATATGTTGGGACTAGTAAGAATAAATTAAAAACTAGATTAAAGCAGCATTTAGGTGATAAAAATTTAAGCATGGTAATTTTGAAATAAAGCCTTTGGAATGTATTAATTTATACAATGAAAGATATAATAAAGGAAGGTATGTACATTAATGAAATAAAACCAGAATTAAATAAAATGTTAATGGAAAAAAGAAAAAAAAAAGGTTATTATTTGAATATTTTAAAGAATATATATAGGTTGTTGTTGTTTTTATTAAAAAAAAGGAAATTGTTTGTGGTTAAGTGGTGATTGTTTGCAATAGGAAAGGGGAGTGAGATAAGGTAAAATTTTGATTGTGAATATATTTTGTAATTTTTAATTATTTTTTTTTGGAATATGTGATATTTATTATTATATGTAAATATGTTTTTTTGTTTTTTTTTATTTTAGTGTGCCTTAAAAAAGACTATATAAAATAGTCAAAACGTTGGATTTTTTTATTGTTGATTATAGTCATATAAAAAGCAGGTTTTAAAAAGGAGTTTGTTTGTTTATTTATATACTGGATAAGCCTATTAATATATGGAAAAACCCTATAATTAGCATACTCAAGATTTTCAAAGTCATGCTCAGAAATGACATGTCCGCATTCTTCAGATTTTCCAGTAGTCAAAGACTTATAAATATAGTTATACTTATATAGAGTATTCTTTAAATCCATAAATTTCCCTAAGTAAGTATATTATTTCCAGTATTATTTCATTCAATAGTTTATCCGATAATAATTTATTTATAGAAGACTCCTTTTCAATAACCTTAAATAAACAAGAAAATTAATCTACTGTCATTTGATTATAATTATCCAAGACATCAGAAGAACAATCTATCAGTGTTTAACTGTAATTATCCAAGTTAATAGGTAATGAAACAGAATAACTATCATTTAAAGCATTTGATCACAATTAACCAAAACTTTGTCATCAATAGTAGAACAATTTTCATGTAGTATTTGATTACAATTATCCCATTCCTTTTCATGAATACAATCTGAATAATAACTTTTAACTTCTTTATCATTAAACACACTAACTTGACAAGTTGAACATAAAAAATGATTTATTCCTCCATCTATCAACCCAAATCTAATACTTGCAATTTCATACATTTAATATGAAATACTTTTTTACAAACATGCTTGCAGAAATTTTTTTGAATGTTTAGGAAAAATGACTCTCAGACAAAATCCACATGCATCCTTAAGTGGTGTCATCGTGACCACTAACAACAAGATATTCTTCATGTTGGTTGGTGGTTTTTAATAAACCTGGAAAAGTGTCTGTAACTTTTGGTGAATTTGATATGCAGGAATCATTAGTGTAATCCATATATGCTAGAAGTAAGGAAGGTGTAGATGAACTGCATGTGAGATATTAGCTATTTAACGATATATGTATAAAGTCAAAGTACTTTTAGACTGAATCAAATTCTATTTGTTCCAATTTTCACAATGTAATATATGTGTCAGAGATTAAGAATCCTGTGGCATATGAGGGTAAAAGAACTAAAATAGTTTTATGCAAATGAATGGTTGTGATGTGTAATTCATCAAGATTCAGGATAAGAGATTGTTCAGAGTGGTAAGAGAAAAAAAGAATTTGTTCTACTCATCAGCACACAGGTACCCAGGGAAATATTCACTGGACCCTGGGCCATCCATCCACACTAAATGTTCCTATGGCACTCCATGTTGACAGTAATATGTATGCAGGCTATAACAGGCTATAACATAATTAATCCTATATACCAATATTTCAAGCAGAAGTTACAAATCCACAATGCATTCATACCACCTTCAGACTTATTTGGGCCACCTGCCAATATCCAATTCCAAACCATAAAATTTGCTTACAAGCTTGCCACCATAAATAACTTATGCAGTTTGAAAATAAAGGGTTTCTGCTATACATGTTGTTCTGATGTTTAAAGCAGTCATAAACTCATTTTGAGACTGAAAAAAATATGCTCTGATTGCAGTTCAGCTAGATATAGTCGGTATTGGACTCTCTAACTTTTCCATTCTAATTGATATGCTAGCTAATCCTGCTATGTCAAGTACTCTGCTTTAATTAATTACCAACTTTCTGGAGAGTGATACATATCCCTCTTAATGGGAAAAGTTCACCATCATTCACTCCTATGCAATCCATCTCCCAATCCCCCCATTAAAGCATAAACAACAGACATTTTCAAATATCCAAATTATACATATTCACCAATACATTCTATGCTTAGCATACATGGATGATGTCACTGTCTTTTTGCCATCTCATAAGCATCTCACCATATTGCAAAACATCCTCAATCAATACACTGCCATGTATAAATTTAGATTTAACATAAGTAAAACAGCAGCAATGGTTTATATATACCAACAAAGAATACATTTAAATATTCCAAGGAAAGGCAACCCCTTTATTAGGCTACTCATTCTACATGGTCTCATTTTACAAAACAAACTTAAAGAAAATGCCACAAAGATTGCCAACTCCTCTCCAAAGCTTTTCTCTCCCTTTATGCTAAAATTCACCTATTTAATATACCCATAATGACTAAGATTATATATTCCTTGCCGATTGTTAAGTTTTCAAAATTGTTTAATTCTGCCTTCTCCTCCTTCTGCAATAAGCTACTATGGGGCAGGAAGACAGTTTCAATATCAGCTAAGAGATTTTGATACCCAACCATATAGGGCCACCAAAGCACCCAAGTGTTCTATATCCAAAAAGCCATAAAATTCAATTGCATCAAATGTTCAAAAGTTCTCTACACTAAGATCGCTGTTACGAGTAAACCTTACTGATAAACTTTCCCATCTATAAGCTTCATTTCCCACCACACTTTACCAATCAATCTTATCAGCATCCAAGTGATCAACATTTCCCATGACTATTATTTATATACGTACTGGCAAACATATGCTATATATCCGAAATCCAACAAAGATTATCCTACTACCATGCTTGCTATCAACAATTGCAAGCTACTCTGCTCCTTCAAAAAATGGTCCACATGTATTGCCAACATTTCACTTTCTCCGGTATCGCTGTCTATATAAAAATAAAAAATCCATTCTGCACCTTATGTCATGCAGCTCAGGTAACCCAACAATATCTTTCCCAGCAGTGTCAAGACCTCAACCACATCAGGATTATCATGATAAATACATACATATAATCAGTTGCATCTGAACAACAGCTAATTCAATCCTATCAGAAGAGACACCTTCATATAGCAGGGACAACAACTTTCACCCTGTATACCTTGTGGTGCACTCATTGTACTTTCATCATTGGCAACAACCCAAGAAGATACCCAACTACATTCATCAATAAGCTCCAACAAATCAAGGCTCAGGACAGGAATACCCTCAGATATTTTTGATGCTACCTGATCACTACTAAAACAACAATCCAATCTATAATAGATCATAATCCAACAATAACCACATTGAATAGTATTCAAGAGCGCCCATCCATTACTCTCAACAAAACTCACCTTCATTAATTACCTTCAATTCTCTCCACTCGCCACCTGTTGCAATTTACCGGCTGTCCCCATATATAATTCTATTCTGAATGGACTTTATTTATATAACACCCATGGTTTGATTTTATACTACGTGAATTATAAATTACCTCCCTAGTATACTACAAGATTAACAATTAAAAGAACAATAATCAAGATTAATTTAGTGACTGTAAATAACTTCCAATATGATGCCAGTTCTTACAATCTTAGGTCATATCTATCTATTTATGAAGTCAAGTTTTATATTGAACTGTTTTGTTTAATGATTAAACTTGAAAAAATGGATGATATAAGCAATTTGTATGCATTTGCATGTAGTTAACGATATGAAAAGGACTATGAATATGGAGCTGCAAGGGCTCTGAAAGCGCTAAGTCTAAAAGATAGAATAGATTAAAAAAAAGCCTACTAATTAATAAACCTAAAAGTTTCACCATAACACAATTAGTTTTAGTGTATTAGTAATCCATTTCTGTATAAAAAACTAGTAGTAGCATTTGTAAAAAAAATATACCTTGAAATTTGATTATTATAACCCTTGAAATTAATCCATATAAAAACCTGTACAACATGATTGCATCTGTAATGCTATGTAACCCAACAGATTAATAAAGATTATTGTTGAATAATGATGATGATGATAATAATAATAATAAATAATAATAATAATAATAATAATAATAATAATAATAATAATAATAATAATAATAATAATAATAATAATAATAATAATAATAATAATAATAATAATAATAATAATAATAATAATAATAATAATAATAATAATAATAATAATAATAATAATAATAATAATAATAATAATAATAATAATAATAATAATAATAATAATAATAATAATAATAATAATAATAATAATAATAATAATAATAATAATAATAATAATAATAATAATAATAATAATAATAATAATAATAATAATAATAATAATAATAATAATAATAATAATAATAATAATAATAATATCAGCAGCAGCAGCAGCAGAATAACAAATTAAAAATTTTACTAGTTATAAAAATTAAGGTATCGGATATACAACTATATAAAATGATAAAATCAAATTCTAAAAAAAAAAAAAAAGATGACTACTAAAAAAATTATATAATTCTATATATAATCCACTAATACAAACACCAAAATGGCAGCCACCCATTCTTATAGGATTAAAGATATTAGTTATTATCCACAAAAGTATTTTTAGTCATGAGTATTTTAAAATTTAAAAAAAAATTCTAAACGAGATGAAGAAACATATTACATATTATCACTAATTTTTCCCAGAAAGGAAAATAAATAGTAAGAAAATATACAATGGAGTTTCTTAAACAGTAAAGTATATAAGCAGTGTAGAATAATAACATTCTGATGAAATGAAGATTACCACTATTAATCACCCGAATATATAAAACACAATTGTAATAATGAACAGAATTAGTATTACTTTAAACAAAAAGAGCCTATTGATTGATTATTAGGGTTAAAAATATAAGAATCTACATCAATTAAAACATATAATTGTCATTTTTATACTAAATATAAAAAACCCTCTCCTCTGTATTGTTTTATTGTGATTATAAATATAAACTTTTGAGTCTTTAGAATGTTCTCATCAAATATCAATGAATCTAGGATGGATCATATCATTAATATGGAAATAGAAGACTGGTTACTTATAGGTTGGCAAGTTCACCAATGAATTCCAACTAATATATTTATTGGATGCTAAAGATAATCTAGTAAGTCTCAAGAATTAAGGAGCAGGATTGGCACCTTTAAATAAGTTTATGTATATTCAATTATTGGATGTCAATGATACTCTAGTAAGTCTTTATATGGAGCAAGATTGGCATTTTAAATTGATTTATACATAAAACATGTATGAACTAACTAATTTAAAACTTAGTTATAAAATAATCAGGTTTTCTGCCATATAATTATTTTGATATACCATTCCAAATATTTAGTATATTGATAAGGATACATTATATCGAAATTGATTGAAAGAAGTGAATAAAAAAAAGTAATCTATATAATGATTTTTACATAATAAAGTATTATTAAATTATTTAACTTTAATAGGTAATAATTTTAAAATAAAATAGTCAGTACATTTAATCTATGATTTGATCAAAACAAATTATATGAGATGTACCATATTTAAGACATTATAAAAAAATAAGAACCCAATTGCCCATAAAACAACTTAATTATTATTAAATATAATAGTTAATAATAATTTTTTTCTCTAATAATCGATTAAGAATTTAAAATCTTAAATCGAGGGGGAAAATGTATTGTAATAATGCATAAATGATAATAAAGATGAAGAATTAAAATAAAATGTTAGTTTATTTTAATCCTCTTTAGTCGAGGGGAAATGTAGGAGTATATATATACTCACACATACATATAATCAATATGTATACAATATATTTGTATTTCTATTATATTTATAAAAATAAATATGTAATTTAGTAAATTAGTATTTTTCATTCTTTAAAATGAAAAACCATTGTTGAGAAAAGACAATTGACATGGTGATGACCTCTAAGTTCACATGCAGTTTATCAAATTAAAGGGAATGAAATTAACTTAATGATTTAATATCAAATTGTAATGTAACAATATATAATATGATATGCTTCAGCAAGCTCATGCAACTATATATAGAAAAAAATAATTTTTTTTAGATTAAGGATTCTTTCAGCTATATCCTCACAAAGACTTATACTGTGTTTGATTTAAAAGAACAGTGTATAGAATAAAATCTATATTTTGAATTATTTAATACTTATTAGAAGAAATTTTGAATATTAAAAAAAAGTAATTTCTAAATTACTTAATTTGAATATATTTTTGTATTCTATAAAGATCGTTCTAGTTGGAGATCTAAATGTAAATATTGTTTTAAAAAGAACATTTTTATAAAAACTTCAACTAAATTAAATTAATGTACTTTACATTATAAGAAAAATGCAAAGTGAATAGAATACCAATTTATTGTAGGATATATAAAATTCACTTGTCTAGTCAAGTGTATATATATATGAATAACAACTTTTGCCAAGTGCCTTTAAAATTATATAGAAGCTATATCTTCAAAATGGAATTATAATTGTTAATAAAAGAACTGGATATAAAAGAAGATGCTATCTACATGCAAGGAGGAAACTAAACATCAACTTGAGATCTTATATTATCTTCTTCAATGTATAACAACTAAGGAATTAAGAATTGTATCTTTGAAGGATTTTCATTCGTGAATTCCAGGAACATCTAGGACTATTGCATTAACCTTTATACCATTTAATTTTTAAAAATTATAATTGGGAAACATTAATCTCATTTCCTTTATTATTGAATTCATTTCATTAAAGAAATGAATAAGAACAGAAGATTAATAATTTAAAATATTTTTATTTTTTATTTATATTTAATAAAAATTTAGATATTATACAATAGTTTTAATATAGTAATCTTAATATTTAGATACTTATATTTTATATAAGTTATAAAATCATGTAGTGTTGTAAGTTAAAAAATATATCTACTGTGGGTAAATAGAATATATTTATATTTTTAATATAAGGTAGTAGATATAGAAATAATCCTTATATATTATCAAGTTTAAGTTATTTATTTGTTAAATAAATAATTATTATGTTTTATATTAAACTAAATGAAGTCTTCAATTTTATTTTGTTTATTTATTTGATTTTATAAGATAAGAACAAACATTTAATATAATAATCTTTATTGATTATTATATTAACTTCATGAAACCCATTTTAAAGAGTTAGTGAGATTTATTATTATTACTACTCTAGTATATTGATAGGAACCCCTGAAGAGAATCAATTGTTAAACTTCCCTGAGTTTGAAATCTGAGCATAATGGTTAAGTCAATTAAGATGAAAATTGATTTGATGTAGTTTAGATATAGTTTTATATCAAAATCACATCATTCATGGCATCCTATATGAAGACCTTAAATCTGACTATAATGAGATGTGACTGCCTTATCTTGTTGAGAGGGTGCATACCGTTACAATATAGTTATATAAAATGTTAAATTACATTTTGATTCAGATTTTACGTTTTAAATAGTTTGTTAAATTAATTCCCAATTGTAATATTAATTATAAATAATTACATTTTAAACCATAATTTACGTTTTTAAATATTACAATTTCATACTGCTGCTGTAGTTTATATATACTTAGTGATTGTTTTTGTTACATATTTATCGTTTCAAGGCTTATTACAAAGTTTTAAAATAAGAATTGATTTCTTTGTTTTGTTATATAAAAATCAATCTTCACAACAAATAATTCGATTGATTTATTCTTACACCTTCTTCTGTAGTTGTTCAAGACAATCTTAATTAATATATAAAGATAATCATTTTGAAAGACACTTGCCATTTGCTTATTACAGTATTGGTAGATGACTAGAGGGAGTTTGTCTCATTTACTGTAATAACATTTTGTTCTTTAGACGATTTATTTAATATTATATATTTTAACTTAATCATTGTTTTTATTATATATAAAAAGACCTATTTAGAATTGTAGCCATTGGAACGTAAATTTGTTGTTCTGCTACCGTTTTTTATTAAAACATTGATATCATCAATAAATGATTATGACAATACCAAATAAGAATACGTATAAACAAAATGACTACAATGTTTATCATTCGACTGCAGTTCAACAAGCAAAAATTAAAATATTAAAGTATATGCTCTCAGAAATATATTCTTATATATAAAAATCACGAAAAAAAAAAAGATCTGTCCCTAGTATTGAATTAACACAAGTTTAATGAAATATTTATGACAACAAACTTGTATGTATTATCAATAGTTCTCTTTCTCCATGTAAGTGTTTATGTATAGATAGATATACACTTGCTAAAATAAAAATAAGTTTTTAAATATTGATTTTTTTTTTTTTGCTTTTCTAATTTATATTAATAATATTTTAATATTTTTTATGTCATCTTAGCTAATGAGTTGTTTTCACATAGTTTTAATTTACTAAATTAAGTCATTCAAGTTCATGTATAAAAAAGCTAATTAACTTAACAGACTATAATAGAGTAATTTCTAATGCATCTTATTTAATAGTTTAAGGTCAATATTAAAATAAAAAAGTTTGTTCAAAGAAAAAAAAAAAGATATTTTCTCATTAATAAATCTTTGTAATGAAGCAATTAGAGTTTTTTTTTTTTTTTTTAGTTACAAATAGTTGAGGATATTTAAGCTAGCATTGCTATTTTTAAAATTCTGCTAATTTTCTTCTATCGTTAATTTATTGATTGAGAATGCTTTGTTAATTTTTTTTTTAATCTAAAATCTTAAAAGCATTAATTTCTAATTATTTTCATTTTCTACACCAAGGCTTCAGTGGGTTTTATTTTTCATCTTAGTTTATAAAATAAACTAATTAACTTAATTACTAATTTGACTAATGATTTCATCATGCAGCCTATCATTTGGAGTTCAGCTTCTTCCACCAATTAATTAATAAAATTTATTATATCAGAGAAAAAAATATTGTTTTATTTGCTAATTATAAATATTGTTCTCTGCATTATATATATGTGTGTGTATGTGTGTGCTACTAAAAAGGCGCCAGTAGCCTCAAAATTTATTAATAAAAAAACAACAGCTGAACTCTCAAAATAATAAATGAAAAAAAACCCCAAGAATCCAATCTCTAAACATGAAAAACTAATAAAGTGTAATAATATTATATTTTCATTTGTTCTGAGGAGGACATTTCATTCCTCAGCAATACTTATTTCACGCTTATTTTATTTTTGTTTCTTTAAATGATTAACATTTTGTTCTATATCTTTTATTTTCTTCTATTTGAAAATCTTTTAAATATAATCTGAATTAGCCTATTACTATAATATGTGATGTTAAAATGTTGCTAGTTTTCTTTATTATCATTTGTTTTTTCCATAAATGATCATTTTCATTATTTAATTAGTTTTATTGATGATTAACATTTTGTTTTATATCTTTTATTTTCTTCTATTTGAAAATCTTTTAAATATAATCTGAATTAGCCTATTACTATAATATGTGATGTTAAAATGTTGCTAGTTTTCTTTATTATCATGTGTTTCTTCCATAAATGATCATTTTCATTATTTAATTAGATTTACTGACTTTCACATGACCCTCCGCTCTATGTCACAACACTGATACCCTTTAACACATATATGTCGAAAAGATAAATAATCACCAATATATGTATTTCATGTTAAACCAGTATTCAGATATATATTAGGGTAGCCAATCTTCATACTTTAATGGACAGGCTTCAATCCACTTCACACTCCAACTCTTCACCATCCATCTAATTGAAAATCTGATGATGGAATGCTTAAAGACCAGGCTGAAATTCTTCTCACACCCATGTTGACCTAAATTCAATCTGACTCATGTACAGGACAATCCATTTAATACATATACAAGGGATGGATTAAATGGATTATGTCCTTATATGAGCAGTCAGATTGACTTTAGGTCAATATGGGTGTGACAAGAATCTTAGCCTCAGGGTGGTCTTTGAGTGTTCCGTCATCAGATTTTCAATTGGATGAATGGTTGAAGAGTTGGAGTGTGAAGTGGATTGAAGCCTGTCCATTCAAGTATGAAGATTGGCTATCTTAATATATATCTGAACACTTATTGCATATATGTGTAGAGATGATAATCTAGACCAACTGATGATTGCTGGTTTAGCATGAAACATCTATATTGGTGATTATTTATCTTTTTGACATATATGTGTTCAAGTGTTATGACATACAGTGGAGGATTGTGTGAAAGTCTGTGCTCATATACTCTATATATTACATATATTGATACAGGTATATAATAAGCCTGTATATCAGTTATTAATTAGTTTTAATTTTTTGAATTTTAATTATTCTTTATAATTTCCTTGAATTTCAAAATCTACTGGATGATTTCGACCGTGTTAGATAAATGGAAAATACATGCAAAAAATATACATTATGTAAAAATTAAATATATATTTAAACAGCCCTTTACTTTCACCTTGTACACAATTTTTATGGGTTTCTAGATATTTAATGCAGTATAGATTTATTCTATGCATTTACTGGCATCAAACAATTTCTTTCTGTGAATGGAAATTGCTTTATTATTTTTTTAGAGCTTTTAAAAAAAGTTTAATGATGTTAATCATAATAATTATCAAACTAATACTGTGATTTTACTGAAAAATGAATATGAATAATATTTCTATCTTTATAAGACAAAATATTTTATAATAAGTGATAGTAATTATTAAAAAATAAATAAAACAATAAGTATAAAATAGCTAAAAAAAGAAAGAAAGAAACATATAAAAATAATTTCACTAATGGAAATATGTAAAAATAACTGATGATAGAGGGGGAAAAAGACTTTACTTGGAAATTTAAAAGAAAAATCAACAATGAATTTTTTTTTTAGGTATTTGCTATTAGAAAATATATGTATATGATTATAAAGAATAAAAATAGCAGTTGTATTTTTATATTGGACTATTTCCATCATCTAATATGAGTAATGAATGTCTTTAGAAAAATTTAACTTTTATTTAAATATTCCAAATATAAAAATACAACTAGAACACCATCATCACAAACCTTCGGGAAAACAATAAAAATATCAGATTAGGCAAATTATAAAAAATCACTTAAATATTAAAAAAAAGAGGGGGTAGCTTAAAATAGAGGATATAAACAAAAACATCATAATTCAGCAAAATTTTAATGAATATTAACACTTTAAGCCACATAAGCATACACTAAATAGAACAAAATAGTATCATTATAAAATAAAAATAAATTTATTTTTAATAGTAAAAAAAATTTACTCCCAAAATTATTAAACCATTAATTAATGGTGAGGCTAATTATATAGTATTTCAATACAATTTCATGTCAAATTAAAATTAAACATAAACAAAAAGTGAGGGAAAAAAACAACTTTCATAGTAAATCAGGATAGAATATTTTGCTTTTTTAAAAAAATTGTTTCTATTACTTAAAAAAATGTTAATCTGCTATGTAAATATACCATATTTGGTGAACAATGAAATAGTATCAGAGCACAATTTCGAATTTGAACAATGTTATCATACTGCATGAAAAGCTATTCAATAAAAACTCATATACTGAGAATCTCATTCCAATTATGCCTATGCATGCATGCACACAAAAACTTTAAAATTGCTGAAAATTATTGAAGATTATAATGCAAAATTGTTAATATTATTTTTTTACAGAATTATTGGATATTAAAATGACAAAAATAAAAACATTATGTTAAACAGCATATATATATTGTAAGAGATGGCTTACAACTAGCCTTCACACCTGGTCCAATTTCTTTTTCAATATTTGAATTCAGACCAAGGGGTAGGCAAATAAAATATCTTATATACTTGCTTATACAAATGTAGTATATACATTTATAAACATACATATAGATTGATATGTTTGAGAAATTAATTTTTTTTATCTATTGTGAGAAAGCAAACAAATTTGCTATACACATGAAATATATATGCATATAAAATAATATGTTCATCTATTGGTAGAAATTAATTGTTTTTATTTTATTCATTTAATTTCATTAACTAAAAATACTAATTGATTGACTTATAGAACAGGATAATTAAAGATTAAAATTTATATAATAAGGTCAAAATTGTTGTTAAATGATCGGGTTTGGAATAGTGAAAATTAAATAAAAATAATTTTTTTTTTTATCAAGTTGTAAAAATAGGTTTTTTAGCAAGCACGTGACAAGACAGCATCTCTCTTTACTGGAAAAATGTACAATTGAATCGACAGCAGAGTAGCGTTCTTGACTTGGAAAAATCTGGAATTGAATGGACAGCAGAAAAGTTAAGTTTTTATTTCTTTTTAAAAAAGGAAAAAAAACTATTTGATATCTAAAAAAACAGTAAAATTTTAATATTTGTAGATTCAAGAAGTTAAACTTTAATTTATAATTAGCAGGAATGAACTAGTGACTTAATTTATTCTGCAAGCTAAAATTTATTATAATAGAAATAATGCAAAGGAAATCTGAAACTACTAAAAATTAACTCTTGTCTTTAAAAGCTATTTTTATATATAATTAAGCCAAATTATAAATAATAGTATATAATAAAGGAAACATTATGATGTATTTGGGGTAAAAAGTCAATGCTGTGGAACATTCCAAAGCTAATTTCAATGTCATTAGGAAATATGGAATTATGAAATTATAAAATTTTCCATCAAGATGTCTGTCTTATAGAATGCTGGTGTACAGCAATCTTCCATGGATTTATATATGTTCAGGAGAGATAACTTGTGTTTGTTTTAACCAAGCAGCATGAAAGATATGAATATTAATAGAGTTGGCAAACAGGAACACTATACATGGAGATTGACATTTATATTTATAAACTCTTAACTGTGGAGAGAAAAATGCTTGCTTTACTCAAGATAAATATATGTTATTTTGATTCACGTGAATATTTTTTTTTTGCTTTTGTCATTTTTTTATTTGAAAATTTATATATTGTAATTTTTTTTGTTTTATTGTGTTTAAGAGTCATTTTTCAAATTCGATCACCTGCAATTTAAAAGTGAAAGCAGTGGATGGATAAAGGTCATATCGATGTAAATTAAAAAAGGAATCCTCTTCAATTAATATGTATTATTTTTTTAATAAGAGTAAATTTTCAGATTCCTCTAGAATTCAACATTAGTCCATCAAGGTGACCTCACCTCAAGTAAGGTTTTTATATATTTAACATTGAGGGCAAAACTTTAGGACAACAAAATTTTTTTGTTACTAATCAGTTTTAATATTTACTTGTAATTTTGTTTTATTTCTGAATGCACAATTAACCCACTGAGTAAAAGGTCTTTCTTTGTATCTATCATTAATTTCTACTATGACTTACACACACAAATAAATGGGAGTGGGGCTATATATATATTTTGTTAAAAAAAAGTTATAATTATATTTACCTTAGCCTAAAAATATCATTCTAATAATTACATTAATGGAGTAGTTTTAGAATTAGTAAACTCTCATTTTGCTTTTTTTTTTTTGTTTTATGTATATATTTAAGGAATTATATAGTATAATTTTGTATATAATATACTTCAAATTATTTTGTTTCTGTTGTAAGAAGCTATCAAGATGATAGAAAAAACCATTCTTGATAACCGAATATTTATCTATTTTATTATTTTTTGTTTGTAAATATTTATTTTATATGTTGTTAATAAATTAAGTTGTTTAAACCAATCTGATCTCTGTTTAATCATCACCATTATCACTGTGCATTGATACCATTAGATGTTTGATCATCATCATCACATTATGAATTTACACCATTAAAGGTTTGATGATGATGATCATCATTATGTATTGATTTTATAAATAATTGATCATATTCAGTATTTTTCTATATCTATGCTGATATATAGGCATATTTGGTTTATAATTGAGTAGGTCCACCCCTGAAGAGAGCTGACTGCAAAAACTCCCTGAGTCCGAATTCTGTGGTGTAATGGGGCCTAAAAAGGGAGATGTAATGAATATGCCCTGGTTTAAGTTACATTGAAATATTGTTAGTAAATTATAAGGTAGTATATTGAAAGTAGATGTGATTTGGAACTGGGCATTTCATTGTGACATCTTTAGCATCCTATTCGAAGGCCTCGGTCTGACAGTAGTGAGACGCACTCCCTTTATTATATGCCATTGCTGATTTCTGTAACATCTGAAGCACCCTAATGTGCTGTTGAATCAGGAATTTTGGATATGACTTGTTGTAGATGGGTTGACACATTTCAATCAAATCATCCAACTCCTTAGCCATATTCACGTCGTCGTATAGTGTACCCCGTGGTTCTGGTATATCTGGCACCATCAACTTTGGGATAGCAGGTTCTGTTATAATATATATAAACTTCAAGTGATTTTTTAAGATAGAGATTAAAAAACAACAACTTTTAGCTTGGATGATACCAGATTAAAGATGTGAATTACTTTAAATATTTTGGCATTTTTTTAGTTACAAAAAATGATTTTTTTTATATTGAAGCACAGCATAGACTCCACTATATTGTTGTTGATTAATATAACAAACCAAAAGTTACAGTATTTCAATTAATTATCATTATCCTCATTATTATTTTCATTCATTATTGTTACACTAAAGAATAAAGGTATCTCCAAGTTTAATCTACTCTCTCTGATTCATAGCCTCTTTTGTCCATATCACCAAACAAATTTCTTTATTTGATCCGTCCATCTCACATGATCTCTTTCCAGGTATTTTACAATCTATTAAAATACAATTTAAAATTGTAACTGTCCATATATTGTTATTATCATCTCTATACATATGTCCAAGTGAGTTCTATTTCAATTTTTCTTAAGCCTTTGAATGATGTAATAATATCTGTTTGTTCGCTCACTCAATATTTAGCTTTCAATTCTTCCTCCATATTTTGTTAAGTAGTATGAAATCTCTGTATTATTCTTCCATTAAGTGTCCAAATCTTAGATTCATAATTACGAACTGGTAAAATAGATTTATTAAAAACCTTTCTTTTAATATTTATAGAAATATTTCTTTAATATTAAGTTATTTCTACCAAAAACACTTGATCAAAGTTTAATTCTATGATTAATTTAATCCATTATGTTTCCTTCTGCATTAATAATCTGACCAAAATATTTGTAATTATTGATTTTTTTCTAAGTCATGATTATCAATCTTCATTTTCTTCTAAAAAAATCCATTGAATATTATTTTAGTCTTTTTAGCATTTATCTTTAGTCCTAATTTGAATAATACATTAATGTTTTAGTATTTATCTTTAATTCTAATTTCTTACCTTCGTGGATAAGTCTTGCAACATTTTCGGAAGCTCCTCTGAAGTATTAATTGCCAAAGTAATCACATTATCTGTAAAATCTTGATAACTTATATAATCTTCATGATATTTTTATTACCCTAGATTTTTCCATTTTAATCCATAAAACCTTTCTTGTAAAACAGCTAAAAGACATTTTGAAGATATGGCATCATCCTGTCATATAACTTACAAATGTTTCATCTTAATGTCACTATGTAATCTAATCATTGCTGTTGCATTTTGGTAAATATTTTTCAAAATATGATATCATGCATTTATATATTGACCTTCTGAAGTTTTAACATACCATGGAAATATAAAATCAAATGCCTTTCCATAATCAAAAAATTTGATCATTTTTATTATTTCACTCAATATTTGAAAATAATCCAGTGTTTCTGAAATCACTTTAATCCCACTTGTTCTTTTGTTTGAGGCCAAAATTTAAGATAGATTAGTTGTATTTATCTTAGTAAAAATTTTGTATAGAATTGATAAAAGACCATTTATAATTTCAAATACCTTTTTTTATATCTGTCTTACATATCAATATTATTACTGCAGTCTTCTAATTATCTGGTACATCTTTATCATTTAGACATTTGATATATAGTTTGTCAACATTTTTTTAACATCTTCATCTATTATATTAAGATATCAATATATATCCATTATTTCTGGGAGCTTTTCCATTTTTCATAGATTCAATTGCATGTTTCATCTTTTAATTTAAAACATTTTCCAGTTAAAAAGAAGTAGTAAATGTAGTGATTACTTTGTTTTTGGTAATTTATTATTATGTAATTTCTAATGGAGCTCTTCTACACATTTCATAATATCATCTGTCTTTTTTAATAGCAATTTCATCTCTTTTTCCTATTGCTAAAACAACTTTTCTTCCAATACCAAAATATTACTTTTATAGTTTTAAAATCTTTTATACTATCCTATAGCTCTTTTTGCTATTTAACAGTTGTATTCTCTTACATCATTATTTTCAAAAAGACTTTATTGCATATAACAAGAAAAAGGTTACATTTATAACTATTTTACCACATGCAGATAAATTGAAGTTAATATAAACAAATTGAAAATTGTAATTGGGGGGGGGGGGAACAAAGGATATGCAAGTGGTTTACAAATTTGAGTTTACATTTGTCTATATACACATCCAATCAGTTTTATACACTGACAAGGCTCTTAGTTCTCTCTTTTATTAGTCTTTTTTCATGCTATAATTTTGAGCATTGTTGCAATATGGACCTAGTGGCTGTGTGCATCTCTTGGGATACAATTTTTTCATCCCTTAAGTGGAGTAGTTCCATTTTGTTCCAGAATATATTTGGATGTCTTCTTGGATTATTGTTATACATGAAGGAGCATCTTGTACACCATAGTGAGAATAATGTAAAAGTACTTGCTTGAATATGTGGGTAGCTACCTTTAACAAATGATTGTAAAAGTGTTTGAATGTCACAATTTCTTTGTTTGTACAATGATGGTATGGATGAGCAAATATTATCAAATGCAGGGCAGGTAAAAAGAAAATGTTCTTGTGTCTGTCTTTCTATTACATAACCAACATATGTCTTCTGTATTTATAAAAATATAATGTTGGTAGTGCTTCAAGATTTAATTTGAGCAGAAAATCATAATATTTGGGTTCTAATGACCAGAATTTGAATTTTCAGGTTAGTTGTCTATTGTTAATGTTTAGAATTGGCCTTTTATCATTTAAGGGAGAGCAAATTATCTGAGTATATATCCCAATATTTAAATTTATCTTGAAGTGGTGAATAAGTAAAGTTTGGAATGTTGATAATTAATGTAAGCAAGATTTTCCAATATCCATTGACTAGTGGTAGCTTATTTGTTGGAGGTAATCTTGAAGAACACTTTCATGTATGGGTATAAATGAGCACAGGCAGAAATAATATTTAAAGTCTTTTGAATGTTAAAAATATTGATTGAATGCAGTCCCAAAACATTTGTATTAGGGGAGCTTAGATACATTTTAGTGAAATTGAAACAATCTTTTTTCCCCACAGCAATTTTCTACATAGTGAATTTATTTTACTAGTAAAAGATTTGGTGTATAGTATTATTGGTGAAAAGGATGTGATTTGAGTCATAATTAATAGATTAAAAAGGGATACTTTTGAGTACAATAATAGGTAAGATTTTTAAAATGAATCAATTATATTTTCTATTTTATTTTTAATTTTGTCTTGTATTTGTTGACACATTTCTAGGTTGCTCAAATAGAAGGGGAATTCCATAAAAGAGCTAGGTTTTTCTTTAAAATATTGTGTGTAAAATTGTCCTGTGTATATTGACCAAGCACAATATTGTATTTGTTAAGCACAAGATTGTATTTGTTAGTGTATGAATTAAGAATTTTTAATAGAGTTGAGATCTGTTTTTTAGAGGTTAAAAAAAATTGAGACATCGTCCATGTAGGCAATACAGGATAGGTTTGCTTTCAGACTGGCTATATATATGCCTGATAATTTTTTTTTCTATCATATTCAGTAGGGAATTGATATAGATAGCAAAAAAGGGGGCAATTAATGGAGAACCTTGTGGAATTGAACAGTAAGTTACAAAAGAGGGTGAATTCTTCCCATTAAGTGTAGTAGGTATTTCTCAACTTAATAGAAGATTAGTGATTAAGTATATTAAGGATCTTGGTATTCCTGTATCTGTTAATGCTTCAACAAGGAGTTCAATTGGAATCATATCAAATGCTGATTTTATATCCAGTTGGATCACAACTGGACTATATTTTTTATTATTTCTGACAGAATCAATAACTGTTTTGAATAGAAAGGCTGTTTGTATTGTAGATGAACCTTTCTTAGCAAAATGCATTTTAGATAGTATAATTATAAGATAGGGTTCTATTTTGTCTTTAATAATTGACTCCAACAGTTTGATAGCCAGTGGGCTCATTGATATGGACTTTAGATTGTTTAATGTGGTTATTTTTCCATGTGTTTTGGTAAATAGTACTAGTAAAATAGGGTATAATCCATGTGTATGATATATGTTTTTGTTAGAAAGTTAGCTAGATTACATAGGTACTATGCAGTAAATTTTTCTAAATGCTTGAATACAAAGCAAGATATACCATGCATTCCTGGGTGACAGGAGTTTGGTGTTGATGCTAATTTTTGAATAAAATCCTTGGAAGTAAATACTGTTTCTTCTTCTAACTCACTGAGAAAAAGTGGTGCACGATTGAATTTTTTCTTCTCTTGAAGTTTGGATTTGAAATGTGCATAGTGAGGTAGCAACATGTTGTAAACAGAGATTATTATCTTCTTGTATTTTAATTGCTGTTTGTATGTAAGTTGATGGCTTTTGTCCCAGTGCCCAGTGAACATAGTATCTGGATAATGTGTGTGTGTTTGCCTCAAAAAGATTTTTCTTTTTTTTTTATTGCCAGTATACTCTAAGTTCTTCAGAGACTGATTGATAAAGTTTCTTCAGGGCAATCACATTTGAACAGCCTTGTTTATTTATTATACTGTTTATGATTCTTTTGTGCATTTCATCTACAAGAACTAGAAATCTTGAGGGGGCTGGGGTGGCCTTTGTTATAACATCAATTGTATATGAAATAATGTTAACAAAGGCAATCCATATTTGCACCGGATGCATTTCAATATCTCAAAGTTTGAAGAGAGAGATATATATTTGTGAGAATAAATATTATGGGGTTTGACATTGAAGGAGTACTCTAATTGTGTTTCCAATATATGTTATTGATATGTGTATAAAATCATTTTTCAGTGAAACAATAATTGCAGAAAGATCTGATAATGATGAGTTTTTTTATTGTTAGGCTGATCATGAAATATAATACTGGGGAGTAAAAAACCAGGTCAATTAATGATGAAAACGTGTCATTACTAAATGTGACTGAATTCTGTGGGAAATAGCCTTTTCCACTCATGAGGGGTATAGCTAGTAAGTGCAACCATTTTGTGATAAACCCATTATATAACATGTTGAAATCACTAGGTAAAATTAATAGATGTGATGAGAATGCTATTTTGGAATTTATAGTTTGAATAACTTTATTAATTGCTTTATGATTTGGAGATAAATAGACAAATGCTACATTCAATGTAACTGTTTTATGATATAAGATTATAATTAATATATGTGCATCTAAGTATATTATTTTGAATGAATAGAAGGGGCAGGTTTTCATTACTACTACTCCTATTCCTGCTGAGGGTGAGAATGATGCTTGGTAGAATGCTGAGTATCCTTGATTATTAAGATAGTTAGATGGATTAATCTGAGATTTATTATAAATTTTTGTTTCAAGTACACCTAGAAAATGGGGTTGTACAATTTCAAGCCATTTTACAAAATGATGGGTTTTTTTCAAATGAGTTTAATCCTCAGATATTTAATGACCCTATTTTTATTCTCATTACAGTATCACTCAAAAACATTTGTTGTAGTAAGTAGATTGTAATTCAATGTAGTTTAAATAACTTCTATAAATTATGACAAAGAATTTTTAAGTCTCAACATTCTATTCCCTCCCTCCTGCAATAGTTTTCGCACATTTGCTTTTTTATTGGTGCTAAGGTCTTCATCTGAAGTGCATTCAAACTTGGTATCCATTGAACTCATATTTGCTTTTCTATTTTTTATATAATGTAATGTCAGGGGCATATCATCTTCACTGAATTCAGTAGACATCACTACATTTTTTTCTATTTTGTTTGCTTCACAGTTTGCCTAATTTTTGCTTGGCAGTGACATTTATTTTCGAGCCTATACGGGGCAGGCAAGGCACTAGTTAAGTCTATAATATCCTGCAAAGTTTTGAAGGGTGTTATGGATTGTTTGCGATTCTGGCAATCACTTTTTAATATTTCTTGCTGAGGTGAGCTATTTTCTTGTTATGCTGAGTTATCCTCATCATTCATTGATTGATTTTCTTGTAAAACTGATTCACTTTCATCATTTGTTGATTGCCCTCTGGAGATATTTTGACCCCCTGTTATATCATCATTAATTGGATTATTCTGATTACATATTGTAGTTGATTCACTTGTCAGTTGAGGAGTGAATTCTGTGTTAATTATTGGTGTCTTTCCACATTGATGACTTGAGGTTGCTCTCATATCACAATGTTTACATTTAAGTTTCGGACATGTGTTTATAATTTGCCCTTATTGTTTGCAGTGAAATTTGTGGTTTAAGTCCATGAATTATTATGGGAATGTCATTTGGATTTATGTTATGAATTATTATGGGAATGTCATTTGGATTTATGTTTTGATTTAGTCTAACTTTAAATTGATAACTGTTGCTATAGATGGTATAAGAGTTCCTTTTAAATATATAGGTTGAAAGGCAACACAACTCCAAATGATTGCATTAATTTATTGAAGTCATTGATTGTGTAGTTTAAATACGTATTTTTAATTATGCTGGTAATAAAGTTTTTTCTATATTGGTTAACTTTTACTAAAGCATATTTTCCTAACATTTTAATTGTTTTATCAAATGTATCTTTTTGTTCCTCACTATAGAATTCAATAGCAAGGTAGCAAGGATTTGGATGATCTGTAATGTGCAATATAGAATCCCATAAATTATTTGTACTTATTTCTTCATATAGCAAATCTTTAGGAAATCTATACAGCAAACAATTTATATCTGTAATTGTGAGGATAATAGACCACTCAGTAAAGTAACATTTAAAAGACATAAATAAATCCTGTGGAATGATTGTATTAAAGGGTTTAGATATTTTTGTTAGACTTTCATTAGTCCAGATCTCTTCTGTTGTGTTAACTGTTTAATGGATCGGATTCTGAAATCATATCTAGTTTTATGAGATCATTCATTGTGGAATAACAAAATCTTGAGACTGGAGTTTGATTTTTTTATATTCTGATGACTATCTCCTTTTTAAAGGGATGCTTTGATTGCATCAGCATAAATATTGCTTGCTGCATTCAAAGAGATCACCGTATTGTAGTTAAAAAAGTACAACTGTTTGCACACAAATTCCTCATCAGAGAAGTTTTTTAAGTTTAGAAAGCTATATCTACAGAATATTGGGTTGCCTAGATTCAATGCAGTTTATTTTACAAAAGAAAATTTTAAGTTCAATTATTACTAAAAATAGATAATTTATCCTACTGATTTCTATGATTACCAAGCCAGCTGGCACATGTGCAGTTTTTCTCTTACATCATTATTGACCATTTTCATACTATTTTAGAACTCCGGATATTCAATTCTTAATGAGTCATTTAAAATATTTCATATTCTTTTTTTCTTTATATATTGTCTTGTCTCAGTTGAAAATTTACTGGTAAATCACTATTTTTTAAAACTAACTATATAAAATATCAGTTACCTTCTCGTTAATCTCAGATAAATATAAACCATCTTCAAAATGTATTAATATTTTAGAATGATTCTAATTTCTTATTTCAATTCAATAAAATAAATCTGAAGATTAGGAATACCAAAACTTTAATGCTTAATTGTTAAATACTTTTATCTTTAATTTTGCATTAACATATATCTTACATCACTGATTATTGATCACATATTCACAATATTACATTTTTAAAATATGTATTTTCTTTTAATCAAAATATAATTCAATTCTCTTGAACTTTCAGTTCGATATTTCCATGTCCATATTTCCATTTAGCAATTTCCTTGAAAAAAGAATTCATAACACTTTTTTTTTGCTAAATTCCACAAGTCTGTGTCCTTTCTCATTTTTGTCACCATAATCAAATCTATCTACAGCACTCTCAGCTTTAAAACATTTTCCAATTCTCCATTAAAGTCTTACATAATATCTTTAAAATGTTGTTTGTTCTGATCAACATCATTTTGTACATCTATGTAAAAATCATCTACTTTTTCATCACAATAAAAACTTATTAGAGTATAAACCTGAATTATTATCATTTGATAACTTTATTTAAGATTGATAAATTACTTCTCTGTATGATATATTATCAATCTCTACAATGTTATTCTTTCTCTTTTCATTTTTAATGAATCTTACTTCACTTTCATTTTTAAAAATTTGTGTCTTTGTAAAAAGTATATGTACACTTTTCAATTAATTGTCTCATCACTTTTTCTTTTAACTTCACAATATCCAACAAGATTCCATTTAATTTTAGATAGTTCTTCCAGATGATGTAATCACAATTCATTTGAAAGTAATCTGCAATAGGTAATTAAATAAAGGTTCATAATCAAATAGCAACTTAGTTCACAATCAGAAAATTCTTAGTACCATTTGCTTTTACCTGATAACCATTGCCTTGGCTGACAATTTTATTACATACTAAGAATAAAAACCATAATTTAATTATGTTTGTTCATGATTGAAATATCTTTAAAATCATTTGCACAACTTTCAACAAAACTGAATTGACATATCAATTAAGAACAATCAGGCAATTGGGACAAAAGACAATGATCTTTTTTGAACTTCAATTTAGAATTAGAAACCAATAAACTTACCACACTGGCTAATTCATGTTGGGAGCTGCCATCCATGTTTATTTATTATATGAATAATCACATACTAATAAATCTTAAATAACAAGAATGCATAAACTAACATTAGGAATTTGTTTTATTGAGTTCACTTAAAATCTCAAAGAGAAATTAAAGAGTCTCTTTTCAGTTAACAGTAAACTCCCGACTATTATTTTGTAAAATTTATCATATAAAATATCAATAAAAGTATTAGAGAAATTTTATCTAAGGATGCTCTACAATACTCTAAAAATATGATATTAAGGTCATAAGATTAGGTAGTATATTCTTCAGCTTGCTAGATGCATTGATATTAAATGTATTTTTTGTAAGATCACATCTTCATAGGATTATATATGTCAAATGAATAAAGAATTGATTGCATTTTGGCTTTACTATAAGAGAAAGATCTAATTTACATTATAAATCTTATATCAAAGATAATGTTAAAAAGATGGACTATTGATTACCTTCATTGGAATGATTTGAAAGAATACAGTAGAAGTACAATTAGGCAATGTGTTAAAGTCATTCAGAAAAAAGTGGTCACTGAATAATTAAAAGACAATATTTAGCATGTCACATAAGAGATTATATATATATATATATATATATATATATAATTAATGTGGAGATATTTGTTGTTTATTGAATTAATTTATATAGTCATTACAAAGCTTATTCTAATTTTTTTAATCTTGCAATTATAAAATCCATAGTCACAAATGGCTGCTAATGATAAGATACATATAACACACAAAGAAATATATATATATATATACATTAAAGAAATATATATATATATATAATTAAACAAAGCTACTGCATCAAGAACAAACTAGAGCCTTTATATTATTTCTGTATTAAATATAAAAGACTATTATTAAAACAATTATGTTAAAAAAACCATTTTGTGGATATTTCATATTCTAATTAAACATGATACAGGAATGATACTATACAAAAATGTCTATCTTTAAAATATTATATATAAGCTTCATTTTTGAATATTTTATAATCAAATTAAAATGAATAAGAATAAAAATGAAAATAAATCAATAATGATTATTTGATCACTTTATATAAAATAATTGTAATTATACATTCATAGTGAAAAAATAGTACTTCTAAATATAGAATGAAAATGAGAAAAATAGTTAAGGATATCACCTATCTTGATCTATTGAAAAAAAATCTGATAACATATATTTTTGTTGATAAACTAATATATATATATATATATTAGAAAAATATCAGTCATATGTCACATGACCTATATAGCTTGTATTACTGGGGATGGGGACCATCATAGGTAAAGGCTTCAAGTATTTTCTCTTGTAGCATTTATCATAAAAAAAATAAGCTTGTTTAGAGCTATTAGCAGGCTCTTTATATATATAGTATTAAAATAACATATAACACAAGAGTAATGAACACTAAAAAATAATAAAATAATTCATTTATTCAATCACTATAGCAAAGTTATTTACAGAAATTCATAGCACAAACAAACAAAAATATAAAAAATAAAATCAAGTTTAAGTTTACTGCTCACTTAACTCATAGTAAAAACCTAATTTGTTAATGATTCACTATTCTACACAAAACAAAAAAAAATCTAAATATTTTATATGAAAGTATATTTATTTGAATATTGTCTTTTTATAACTCTGTTTATTTTGAATTTTTCAATAGTAAAGATAACAGATAACAGACAAAATCACATTTTTACTCCACCCTAGATAAATATCTTTGTTTTATGGTTTTTCAATTATTGTAGCATATGTGTACATATTTTCTTCACAGTTAAATGAATTTATTATAAATCTTTTGAAATTTAGCTTGTAGTAATATATTATTTCAATTACAGATTTTTGAAGCAAAATTGAATATAATACCAATAAAGTAAAAAAAATATATAAAAAAAATTTCTATCCTCTTACTACATTTTTTTTTTACCGGCATGTTTATAATGTCATGTGAAAAGTAAAATTATTATTAAAATATACTGTAAATTTTTGTGTAAATTCTTAAATTTCATAACTGAAGATAAATTTTCAGCAATGACTTAAATTTCTTGAAAAAAAAACTAAACATATATTTATATTAATTAGTGTAGTATTTCTCTAACAATAATTTTAAAAATCTATTTAAAACTCCCTGTAGTAATAATGCACCATTATTTCATTGTGATTATTTAAACTTTTTTATTGTTATTGCCAAAAATAATAACCAAAAAAATGTACATATATTTATGTAATCTGATACATATATAATTAAAACAAAAAATAAATAAGAATTTCTCCTTGTAATAATTTTTTCAGTTTCCAAGTTATGAAATTTATTCATCTATTTTTATATGACTAAAATTCTATTATGTCAATATTACCTAAACAGTTAATAGACTTTTTAAGCCTTTAAAGTTGAGAATTCAATAATTAAGCTATTTAATCTGATAATAGTTATGCAATTTTAAATGATTAATTTTTTAAGCTCAATATTTGCAAAGTACTTTTTTTATATTAAAATTTAGAATATATTTTTTCTTTAAAATATTTTTCAAAAATAGAAAGAATGCACTCAAATAATTTTCTACATAAATGTATGCCATTATTTGATCAATTTTCAAAGTTCTATAATCGATAGAAGCCATTTTAAATCCAATAATGAATAAGAATAAAATCAAGTCAAAATATCCATTGACTATTTTCACAATTAAATGTCAAGAATCAAAATGTTCTTATGTTTTTTTGTAGTGAATCAATGTGAATATTGAAGTACAGATTTGCTAAGTTAATTCTTAAGCAGAAACTTATAAAATAGTAAAAAAATTAATTTTATTTCAATCACCAAAGCCAAGCAAAAGCTATATAAAATTAAGCAGAAAAGCATTACATAGAGAGGTTTAAGATAATTTTTTTTTCAATTTTGGAGTTAATTTTTATGTAAAAAAGACATTTTATTTATTGAGATAAGTAATATTAATTCATAATTTAAAAAGTCGGTAATAATTTTATTCAAGCACAATAGTCAACAAAGCATTTATTTCTTTACAAACACTATCTTTGATAAATTTTACATTAAACCTACATATGGTTGATATGTATGTATGTTATGTCTGCATTTTGACATATAATAACATAAAATTTCTAAATAAATTTATTTTATCTAATTAAATTATTCTCTATTTGATTAAAAATTATAAACCAGATAATTTTAATTAAAAATGAGAAATTAAGGGAACCATTGCCTTGGTATGCGTAATGTCTTTAGATAATTAATCTTAATTAATCAACCAGCTATTAGAAAATAAAATTTAAAATTATAAATAGTGTATAACAAGAATTAGTGCAATCTATTCTCGGTGTCTTCAAGCTTACTTATATGTCCACTCATGTCAAACAGTATTCAATTTAAATTGTCTAAATTTATTTTTAAAAAACTAATTATTTCAACTTGAATCTTGATAAAACCAAAAAGTTTAGCAATATAATAGCAACGGTTAGCTGAAGCAACTAAGTTTATTTATTTTTCTCCGAGCATGAGTGAAACTGCAATATTTTCCATAGTTAATGAACCTTTAAACAAATGCAAATAAAGAATATTAGTTATATTTTAGTTTTGCATATGCTTTTATTTGCCACAATAGCATTTCATTTGATGAAAATTAGAGACTTGAACCTAGACTTTCAAGCACCCTTCAACTATCTATTCCCTATTATATAACTGATACACATGATTACATACATGTGAAAAAGATAAATTGTCTCCAATATACATATTTTATACTGAACCAGCACTCATCAGTTGCTTATATAAGATGGAGTGGATAGCTGAAATGAGTTTGAAAATCTGGATTCAAATCCCCTCTAATTACATCTAAAATTCAGTATATACATTATAATTATAGTCAAATATTCATGTAAATTAATAACCTGACATTATTTAAAAGATTTCCACAATTTTATAAATTATCTTTCAAAACTTATAGACTTAATATTTTAATAGTCAATAATTATTCAAATAGAAACACCTAAATTTAAATAAAAATGATACAAAGTTTTTTTTCCTGAAATAATAAAACACATCACAATATATTTCATTTTCTTCACTATGAGGAAGACAACATTCTTTAAAATAATAAAGTGCATTTTTAAAATACCAATACTCTTTAAGACTAATTATTTACTATTGCGTATTTGCAAAGAAATGAAATAAAAAGAAGAATTAAAGAATCTTTATTATTCAAAATTTATGACTCTGAAGCAATTAACTTATTTAAAAGTTCTTTTAATATTAAGAGTGTATAGGAAGTAAGTGGAATTGTGAGTAATGTTTAATTTACATATGTTGTTATTCTGTAGTTCTTTACACTTGACAAGTCTGCTTTTAACAGTGAAACCATTGGTAGTGTTTTAGAGTTTATTTTCTTGGCTAGTCTGGTTGAGTTGTGAATTTTGGATGATTTTTATTATTGCCTATAAGTACAAGAAATGTAAATTGCATACAATATTTTTAGATGTCACAATAGACTTTTGTATTTTTGAAAATTTAATCAAAATTTAAAAAGCTTTATTTTTTAAAACCTCACATTAAATTTTTTAAACTAAAGATGCATTTTATTTAAAAAATACTTAGAAAAACAAAGCAAGCATTGGTGGTCGAGTGGTCAGTATAGTTGCTTTACAAGCAGTTGTTTTGGGTTCACTTCCCCACCGATGCTTTGACATATGAAGAAAAAAAAACAAAGTTACTTTTAAAAAAATAATTTAAAGTTTAATTTTAAAAGAAGAAATCATTTCAACAGCATCAAAAATCCTGCATGTTTTTAATAATAAAATGTTATCACTACATATCAGCTAATATAAAATAAAGCTAAAGTTTTAATAAAAAATATTTACCAATACTATAATTAAAATGTAATCCGAAGATAGGATCACCTCATTGGTCTATCATAATATTTATAATGCTATGAATATCAAATTATTTATTTAAAAGAATAAAAGTTTCAAAACTTAATTTTAATTTAAACTTTGAGAATTCCATTTATAGTCATATTTTTGTACTATTCATTTCTAATAAAATATGAATAATAAATTTAAATATTTATAATTATCATCTAAGATCCAGAAAATTATGCTCATAAATGAATTGTTCATATGCTGTTCAATAAGATAAAAATAAAATAAAAATAGTAATTAAATGTTTTTCCAGATATTGAAGGGGGGAAAAATCCCAAATTCTCAAATGCTAGTTGTTTCCCCCCAAAAAATTAAAAATAAAATAAAGAATATTTATGTATAAAACAATCAAACGAATTTCTTAACTTTGTACTAGAAAGAAAAACAAAAGAATATTAATATAAATGTTTTTTTCAAATATTTCAAACATAGATATATTGACGTATTTATCATATCTGAATATATAATTTTATTCATTGTGTTTTAACTGAAACACAGGCTTATTATATACCTGTGTCTATATATGTAATATATAGGGTATATGAGCACAGACTTTCACACCACCCACCTATCTCCACTCTATCTCGTAGCACTGATACACTTGAACATATGCTTCTGAAATACATTTTGAAATGTTATTATTGCACCATAAGGAGTTAATGGTATATTGTATAAATTTTGCTATTGAAACTCCTAGTTTAGAAGAATTTAATAATATTAATTTTGAAAATATTATTTTAAAATATGTTTGAAATCAAAATATTTTATTGCAAGTTGAAATCATTTAAAAGATTTCCTTGAATACAACTTATATGCTTGGAGTTTTAGATGTTTTAGTTTCTTCTGTGTATTTAAATGGATAAGGTTCTATACATGAGGGGTCAGAGTGATCTAAAGTCAACATGGGCATGACAAATCAACAAGAAATTTGGATGTTCCATCATCAGATTTTCAATGATATGGATGGTGGAAGAGTTGGAGGATAGGGTAGATTGATGCCTGTCCATTAAAATTAGAAAATTTGCTATCTTAATATAAACCAAGCACTGATTATATATATTGTAATGGGACAGTCATAGGTAATAGATTGTAAATGTGATTTATGCCCCCCATGATTGATTACACCATACATGACATGATGGAATCTATACTGCCATGCTCTTATTTAAGAACTCCACAGAGTTGAGCAGCATATGTAACAGATGAATGGTATATTTAAATATGGTTGCCCCCTTAGTCTTCCAGGTAGGGCATTGCACATGATAAGGCAAGTCAGTTATTTGATGATTCATCCAAGTTTTAGGAAGTGGTCCCATGATAATTGAGTGGGATGGACTTCATACTTGCATAACTTCCAATACTTCACCTCTTCTTGATCTTCGTTATGCCACATAGATTAAACTCAGGGAGTATGTATATGTACTCTATTTCAAGGTATGATTATTCCATATCTGATGTGTGCATTGGATATGCATATAGTGTGATTATTTGGAAAATAGAAAAATCAAACAACAGACAACTAATTTGATTTAATTTTTAACATTTAACAAATTAATTTTGATGATGATCACTGTTCATAATTTTTTATAACAAAGTGGTGTATGTATTTAACATTTAATCATTATATAGACATGATCATCTTTTGTTAGTGTTCATTAACTATTTACTAACCCATACCTTTGATCCCTATGAAGGATGGTCATTCCCCATTCCAATTTAACAAACTCAAATTTACATTGAAGACAATTTTAAAACAATCTCAGGAGATAGTGTTTTATTTAAACATCTTATTAGGTTAGCATCACTATTAATCAATCCAAATGGCATCCAAATTAAATTGGTAAGTAAATCCTTCATACTGGAATGCCGTGTATTGGTAATCTTCTGGATGAAGTTCTATCTGCCAATAACTTGAAATTAAATGAAATGGTTGGCCATGAAATAATTTTATTCTTTGCTGAAACCTTTTTATTACTCCTGGTATTTCAGAGAATATCATCTGGTATTCATCAATGATAGATCACAACTTGTTCACATCATCACTTTTAATTAAATTAGATTCAGTGTTTTTTTTCTATGAGTGCTTCTGGTATGTTTGATAACATGCTATCAATTTCAGGTAAGTCATATTTTCACAGTAATGTTACCTCTAAAACCTCATCACCTACCCTGACTAACTTGCTTGGGAAATCAATCACACATTGATTCATATGTAGAAAGTCTGCCCCTAAAATGATTTTGGGTATAAGGCCATTTAGTATTAAGAAAAACATGAAAAATAACTGTTTGGCCAATCTTTAATTTGATCCAGATTTGTTTTAGTACTAGTTTGGCATGGTAACCTGTATTGCCTGAATGGTAGGCTCTTAATATTTGGATTTTTATTTATAATTTTATTATAGAATGTATCAGAAATTAATGATATTTATCTACCAGTGTCTAACAAAACCTTTACTAGTAAATCCTCAAACAGTATTTCTATCATGGGCAACTTTGTACAGCATAATCAGGTGCTTTATCTTTGCATTAACATGTTTAGTTAGTAATTTCTCTAGTTAATATTTTACTTTTGTTCCTTTTCTTTAATATGGTTCCTTGAGATGAAGAATTATGTCAGAAGTACCATTTTAGTTAATTTCATGAATGGTTTTAGGTGTAGTTTTATTATATTTAGATTTTGATGGTTTTTGTGGGCTGTCGAGAGAATTTATAATATGATTATGATTATCTAGATATTGATTATTTGTTCTTCCATTGATGATGTTGCCATTTTAATTTGACTTTTCCTTCCAATGATGGTGGTCATTATTACTTTTCCTTTTTTTGCAATTAATAGCATTGACCGCTATCTTTTTTCAGGGATTTTGTTTGCCATATGCTGATCATTTATATCATTATTTAAAAGATCTGCAATTTGTTCAATGCTCTGTGCATTTATGCAGATTAGAAATTGCTTTATCTTTAATGGGAGGCTATGTTTCACAATTCTTATAATTTGACTTTCACTTAAATGGTATTTAGAGTTTTCAATTTGATCACCTCTCATCTAAAGAATTTAGTTAAGGTTTGTCCAGGAGTATTTGCATATTTTTCTCGGAGTAGTTGATACAGCAATGCTTCCTGTTGATCCTTATTTCAAAAATTTTTCATTAATATCAATTGGTATTCATGAAAAATAGATAGTGCCTTGTCTTGTGACTGTAAGCTTCCCCTTCTGACAGGTTAGTATTGACTGAAAAGTATAAATTCAGGTTTCTAAAATGGTCATCTGGAGCCTCATTTGTAAAGCTTTAAATATTTTTAAGTTTTATAAATTGGTTAATAGTATTCATTTGAATATGGTTATTCTTATTACTTACTTTATTTGGTTTATTTATAATTTCATTTGGTTTATTTATAATCAGCTGTACTATCTGTTTCTCCCATAGGTCTGCTGAAGATAGGTTCTTCCATTCCATATATTTAAGGTAAATTATCTGCTTCTTGGTAAATATTGTATAGAGTGTTCATTTTACTTTGTTTAACATCCATATTATTTCTTTTTATGATGTATAATTTTTCTATCATTAGATCACATTCATTTTTCAATGTTTTAAAATCTTGGACCTCTTGTATTTGCTTTTCATTTAATATTTGTAATTTAAAAGAGAATTCGTATTCTAGATTTTCAAATTTTTGATTTATTGAACTGTATATGCTTTCTACTTGACTTTGCAAGTTATTTTGACCATCAATTAACTTTTTAACATTGTTTTTATTTTGTGTGATTTCAGCTTCAATTAAGTTTTATTAGATCCCAATACACTTATTATTTTCTAGTATCTTAATTTTTTTTTATATAATTTTCTAATTTGTGATCTTATTTTTTTATATAATCATTCATTTCCAAATGTAATTTCTCTACTTCCTTATCTATTCCTTTCTGGTATTGTTTCTGATTTTCTAGCACTTTGATTTTGATATTATCATAAGATTTTACTGTTTCGGTAAATTTATAAATTTGTTTTCAATTTGTTTTCCGAATTCAATAAATCTTGTTTAACATTTACCATCTCTTTCATCGGTATATATTTTTATTTCTTGTGTCATATCTAATGATAGTTTCATCATATCCTTTTTCATTTCTATTTTGAAATCATGATTTTGTTTTTTCATATCTTCTTTAGTGACCATATCTGATGACAGTTTCGTCATATGCTTTTTCATTTCTCATTTGAAATCAGATGATAGTTTCATCATATCATTCCTCATATTCATTGACAAATTTGGTACCATCATCATCAAATGGTTGAGAACATAGTCATTTGAGTCTGCTCCTTCCATTCTTTGTGTTTCTACAATCATTGATGTTTCTTGAGATTGAATTATTTCTGAGACAGTTCCCCAGATATTCCAATATTCTGTTTTACTATATTTTCAAAAGTAGAAGTTTCTAAGCTATCCCTAATAGAATTTTGTATTTGTTCAACCTGGATTTCATCCCTTTCAATTTCTGTCCTAACTTCTTTATTAGTTTACAATTCCATTCCTTTAATTTTACTTCTGGTTATTATTTAACATGTATGTTGTGTTGTATTACATTTATTTTGTAAAATAACTTTATGCAATTTTACTTCAAACAAATTTCTTTCTATGCATATCAAACAAATTTCTTTCTATGCATATCAAGTAATTTGATAGACATCATAGACTTTTTTCTATCATACATTTAACTAGTTACAATTTAATTTTTACTTGATTATCATTTTATTTATTTATTTATTTAACACTCTACTTTATATCTCATTTTATGCTTTGTTTATTTGGCTGACTACATGACTATTTTATTGGTATCTGTTCATTGCTGTTTGTCAAGTGTCTAGTTTCCATTTATCACATATTAAAACTGTTAGCATAACATGAAATAATCATATGATTTTGAGCCCCTAAAGTTCGGCACCAGATGTAATGGGATGAATGTAGATAATAGATTTGAAATGTGACTTATGATCCCATGATTGATCACACCATATGTTATAGAATAACATCTATACTGCCATGCTCTTATTTAAGAGCCCACAGATTTGAGTGGCATGTGTAATTGATGAACTATTCTCCCTGAGAGGTGTATTTAATTATGGTCACATCCTTGGCCTTCCAGGTAGGCATTACACTTGATAAGGCAAGTCAGTTATTTGAAGATTCACATTTTAGGAAGTGGTCCCATGATGATTAATGATTGAGTGAGATGGAATTCCCCAATTGCATAACATCCCTTACTTCACCTTCTTGATCCTCATTATACCACAGAGTTCAAAGTCAGGGAGTTTGTACATGTACTCTATTTCAAGGTAGAATTCCCCAATTGCATAACATCCCTTACTTCACCTTCTTGATCCTCATTATACCACAGAGTTCAAAGTCAGGGAGTTTGTACATGTACTCTATTTCAAGGTAGTATTACACATCTGATATGTGCATTGGATATGCATATAGGGTGATTAATTGAAAAATAGAAAAATCAAACAACAAATTTGATTTAATATTTAACAAATTAATTTTGATGATGATCGCTGTTCATATTTTTTTATAACAAAGTGTTGTATGTATTTAACATTTAATAATTGTATACACATGATCATCTTTTGTTTATGTTCATTAACTATTTACTAATCCATACCTTTGATCTCTACGAAGGATGATCATTCTCCATTCCAATTTAACAAACTCAAATTTAATAAATCAAAGACAATTTTCAAACTATATTTTAACAATTACTCTTTGCTCATTAAAATGACATAAAATCATTTGGTCATTAACTTCTACTCTGTCTGTCTATATTTTGTGATCTGTTGAGAGTTAATTATAGATTCTGAGCCCCCTCCTATTCTGGTGTCATATAGATTTATGATAAAACAGACCAATAATTCAAGGGTTTAGTCATACATTCCGAATAACAAATAATCAATAATTAAGTTAATTGAACACAAACATTGAACATAAAATCAAAGCATGAGTGCTTAATATTGAATAAAAGTAACAGTAAACTAATGTATCAATTGGCAAGCAAGTTCAGGAGTCTACACCTAAATTTTATTATTAAATAAAAGATAAAAAATAGAATTGATGGCTCCCCTCCCTCTAGAATAAATTGATGGTTGGATGGATTGACTCTCTGTTTCAAAAGAAAAAAACCAATTTAACAAGTGAAATAAGAAAATATATAAATATAATTTGGGATTTTAATTCAGAATAGTCTAGCCATAGTTCAAAGTCTTGTAGTTCCCATTGTGAAACATCGGAGTATCTTTGCCTTTAGGAAAGTTCCTTTGCATAAACTGGATCATAGTTCATCAGATAATCTTTGGTTGCCACATGGATCTTCATGTTGGTGGTCAGATTCCTTTATAAACTATCTTTCTTATGCTGAAATAATTTCTTTACTTGACTGTAGTGCATTATAGATCTTTTATTAGCAGGTTTATCATGGATGTTAATTTTAAATGAAAATCACATCAGAAACTTTTGGTTGTATGATGAGCAGCTCCACCAGCATGACGTTTTATTACTTCCTAGCCATGCATGATTTGTTTTTTTCTAACTTATAAGGTGGGTTAAAAATATACGTTTTATGGATTTAAAGTCGGTTCTTTAATCAACTTGCTCAAATTGCAATTGTAATGCCTTATGGACTTTAATATTGAGGATAGTTAATATGACAAATAAATTGATTTTAAGAATTTATCAAGTAACTTTTCTTCACAACGTAATTTATTTGCCTTCCTTTTTTTTAAAGAAGAACCAATGTGTTTTATATTGTCTTATCTTTTTTTTTTTTTTATCGATGCATGAGTTTTAAGTTTGTGCTTTCCTTTCATTGTTGAAGTCATTTTGATCTTTATAGTATTTTATGCTAGATTAATAAACTAAAAAAACAAGTTTAATATTAATGATTGCTTTCTTTTGTTTTTCGAGATTTTTACTTGCTTGCATTTAAGGGTTTGGTGTGTGTATGTATATATATATATATATCATCATTATCAACCATTATCAATCCACTGCAGGATGAAGGTCTCTCCAAGTTTAATCCATCTTCTCCGATCTTCAGCTTCTCTTCTCCACATCACCCCTGCACACTTTCTTATTTCATCCATCCATCTCACATGTGCTCTCTTTCTGGGTCTTTTACAATCTCTTGGAATCCAGTTTAAAATTTCAATTGTCCATCTATTATCATCTCTTCTAGCAATATGTCCAGCCCAACTCCACTTCAATCTTTTAATTTTTTCAATGAGGTCAGTAACACCTGTTTGTTCTCTTACCCATACATTGCGTTTTCGATCTCTTCTTGTTACTCCCAACATACATCTCTCCATACTTCTTTGAGTGGTCTGAAGTCTCTGAATTGCTCTTCTATTAAGTGTCCAAGTCTCAGATCCATAAGTAAGAACTGGTAAAACACATTTGTTAAAAACCTTCCTTTTCAAACACATAGGCATATTTCCTTTTAGTATCAAGTTATTTCTACCAAAAGCACTCCAACCAAGTTTAATTTTATGATTAATTTCTTCCATTATGTTTCCATCTGTATTAATAATCTGACCAAGTTACTTGTAACTGTTAACTTCTTCTAATTCATCATAATCAATCTTTATTTTCATATTTTGAGCAAATCGATTAAACATTACTTTAGTCTTTTTAACATTTATCTTTAGTCCTACTTTCATCTGATAATTCCTGCAATATATCCTGCAGCTCTGAAGCATTATTTGCAAAAACAACTACATCATCTGTGAAATCTAAATTACTTAAATAATCTCCATTTACTTTCACTCCTTTAGTTTCCCAATTTAATCCACAAAATACTTCTTGCAGCACTGCTGTAAAAAGTTTTGGAGATATGGAGTCACCTTCTCTTACACCTTTCTCAATGTTGACTTTCCCAGTATCATTATGTAATCTAATTGTTGCTGTTGCATTTTTATAAATGTTCTTCAAAATATGACAATATCCTGGATCTATACCTTGATGACCCAATGCTTTAATCACTGAAGAAATGTTTAAAGAATCAAATGCCTTTTCATAATCTACAAATCCAAAACATAATGACAACTCATATTCATTTGACCTTTCTATAATTTCTCTCAACACCTGGATATGATCTACTGTACTAAAACCACTTTTAAATCCAGCTTGTTCTCTTGGTTGGTGGAAATCCAATGTTCTCTGTAGACGAGTTGTAATTATCTTGGTAAAAATTTTATATAAAACTGATAAAAGGCTGATAGGTCTGTAATTTCTAATATCTTCTTTATCACCTTTTTTAAATATTAATATTATTACTGCATTCTTCCAATCATCCAGTACATGTTTATCATTTAGACATTTGGTATATAACTTTGCTAAAAAAATTTCTATTTCTTCACTTGCTTCTTTTAATATATCAATTATAATTCCATCATTACCTGGAGCCTTTCCCTTCTTCATACATTTAATTGCGTATCTCACTTCTTCATTTAAAATTCTGGGCAATTCAGAAGATGTAATAGATATAGGAGGTACTTGTTCTTTATTACTATATAATTCTTGATAAAAATCTTCTACCAATTTCATGATGTCATCTCTCTTTTTAGTAAGAATTCCACCTTTTTTTCTTATTGCAGATATAAATTTCCTACCAATACCAAAATATTGTTTTACATTCTTAAGATTTTTATTTTCTTCTACAGCTTTCCTTGCTAGTTCACAATTGTACTTTCTTATATCATTTTCAACTCTTTTCCGCACCATTTTACAAAATTCGAGATATTCAATTCTTTTTAATGCATCATTTTTGTATATCTTCATATTCCTTCTTTTCTTCATAAATTCTCTAGTCTCAGTAGAAATTTTATTGGTCAATTGCTGCTTTTTTCTACCAGCTATCTTTGTTGCAGTTTTTAAAAGTGTATCAGTTATTTTCATATTAATTTCATTCAAATCTGAATTATGCTCAAAATCTACTAATACTTGAAACCGATTTCTAAGTTCTAATTTAAATTCATTAGAATGTTTCTGAAGATTAGGAATATCAACTGTAAATATTGTTTTTCTTAATAATTTTTGTCTCTAGTTTCACATTAACATGTATCTTACACCTTACTAATCGATGATCACTTCCTGTGTTAAATTTATTAAGAACATTACAATCTTGAAATATGTATTTCCTATTAGTCAAAATATAATCCAATTCTGCTGTACCTTCATTTGGATGCTTCCATGTCCATTTCCTTTTAACATTTTTCTCAAAAAAAGAATTCATAATATAAAGTTTTTCTTTTTCTGCAAACTCCACAAGTCTATGTCCTCTCTCATTTCTATTACCATAACCAAAATTACCTACAGCACTTTCATCTTTCATTTGTTTACCAATTCTAGCATTAAAGTCTCCCATAACGATTTTAAAATGTTGTTTACTCTGATCAAAAGCCTTTTGTACATCCATATAAAAATCTTCTACTACTTCATCACTATGAGAACTTGTTGGGGCATAAACCTGAATTACCTGCATTTGATATCTGCTATTAAGTTGTATAACTAACCTTGCCACTCTGTCTGATACACCATCAATCTCCACAATATTGTTCTTCCACTTTTTATTTATAATGAATCCTACTCCACTTGTATCAGTATTGTCAATAATATAATTTTAACTGACAATTTTACACAAAATTACTAATATATAATCAATAATGTGCTTTTGGTGGTTGTTGGTGATGTTGGTTGTGTAATCAGTTTAAATGTGCCCTTACAATATGTATGGGAGATGATGTGGACCAACTGGTGAGTGCTGTTTCAGCATGAAATATGTGTATTGGAGACCATTTATCTTTTTCACATGTGTGTAATCATGGGTATTAGTTGTATGAGATATAGTGGATAGCTGAAGGGAGCTTAAAAGTCTGTGTTTAAATCTCTTATATAATTACATTTAAAAGATTTACATAAATTGATGTCCAACTCTTAATGAATATTGCTTAAATATATATCAAACTATGTCGAATACTAAATAAAATTTATTCAACTAACCACTGAGCACCATAAATGTGTGGCTGTAGTAAAATAAAGTACACAAGTCTGTGCAGATAAACTTAGCAAAGACAAATGACATTAAATTTGCACTCTAAAAAATATTAATATTCATAAAATAATGCAAATATAAAATGAAACTAAGTATGTTAATTTGCATAGAAAATAATTATGCAAACTAAATATAAATAAAGCTACTAATCTTAAATAGGCATAGTACAGTACAGTATAGTATAGTGCAAGCAGTAACCATAATAAAAACTTGAAAATGCATAACTAGTTAAATATGCAAACAAGCATTATAGAGCAAGTTACTGGAGAAGATTTAATGAAGCAGACATAAGTGCAGTGAATTAAATTACAGACTTATAGTTCAATATTATAAAGAATTGAGCATCTATGGACTAATTCTGAGAATTGAACAAGTAATAAAATTGATGGAGAATGCAAGAAAATTTTGTATCTACAAGTTTATTAATAGCAGTTATTAATCTATATATTCAAAGCAAAAAACTCTATTGTTAAGTTTACAATTTTGCTTGAGTATTATTTCTAAAATAATTTAATGGGTATATAGTTGGCTTAGGTAAACCTGACCTCTGTACATATCAGTTATTGCATTAAGCAGTTCAAGACTTGTATGTAATAGGCAGTGGGTGCAATCAAGATTTACTACAGAATTATATGAATACGCAACATGGCAATGCAGCACAATATTATAATGCCATTCAATGTAAAGAGTCCAGTTCAATGGCGATTATACATAGCTCATGTTGAAAGGTATATGATTATAAATAACACTGTGGATAATAAGCTGAAAGTTTCTACTTTTATGTAAATGACAGGAAAAAATGTATTCAAATAGCTAATCAACTGTGTGACCTGAAAATGCTTGAAGACAAAGAATTAATATAGAAGTTAATTTTATACTTCAAACCAATAACTTCAAAATATATGTAGCTCCACATTCCATTTCTAAAATAGAATGCAATTACCTCTGAAAACATATGAGAGTATAATATAGTAATAAGTGAACTAACAAAAGAATGTAATTCAAAGTCAGGATAGCATATTATAAGATTAGATTTTATGGAGTATGTGAGATGGAAATCTTAAAAAAGTATTACTAAGTCATTCTGCACCAAACTATACTACTGCTATAAAAAGAGGAATAGTGTATAAATCTGTTTTAAAAACATTCAATAAAATTTAAAAATACAATAGATACTATTAAATCAACTACATTGGTCAATAAAATGAAGACAGACACAAATGATTAAATATTAATATTAAAAAAAGTCTATTTTTGCTACTGTTGTAAAAAATAAAGACACATAAAGAAAATGTGTAAGTTTAGAGAAGACAAATGTAAAAATTGCATGAATTTACATGCACTAGTAAATCAATTGAAGGAATATTTTAGAGTTTATGGAATTTGAAAAACATAATGGAAGGCACAGATATGAGTAATGTGTCAGATGTTAAAATCTGGACCAAATTATCAAATTGTAAATTTTTAGTAGGAAAAATTTATTCTTCATCACTTTAAAGGATTGAATAACTATAAATAGGAAATGGAATGCCAAACTTCAAATTAAGAAGACAAACTTGGTTATTATGAACAAAAACAAAAACCCTATTGATATTAAAGGAATGGTGATTGTGCTGATAAAAATAAACAGATAAAAAATTTATCATTATGTGTTGGAGCTAAGAATATAAGCCCTATGATGGGGTGTAACTGGCTTACACCTTTGGTAATCAAGATTAATATTATTTAAAAAGGTACAAGTAGAATATGAAACATGAACTAAATTTCTGCACCTTTTCAAATCCAGTCAAGCAGAATTAAAGGCTAAACCAGTAAAGTTAGTAATAATGTCAAGAAAACAACTAGTCAACTGTAGACTGAGGAATGTTCTGTTTGCTGTTAAAAATGGAAGAAGTATTAAAGGATCTAGTAAATAAAGTCACTGATTCATTGATAGAATTCAGCTAGGTATTATTTCTCTGAAGGAAGAATCCAGTTAGGCAATATTCATAGTTATTATTTAAAAGCCAGATCACAACAGAAGACAATGTGTGAAAACAGAGTAACGGTAAACAAAACATCAATAAAGAGCTTATCAAATACCAAGTGTAAACTAGGTATTAATATCTGTGTAGAGAGCCTCATATTTTTCCAAATTGATTTTATAGTTGGCATTTTATCAAATCCCAGTCATTGCTAGGACTGTTAAGCTAAATAGGCGCATAAACCTGTTTAAGTTCAATAAGTTACTGTATGAAATATTTTCCAGATTAAACTGGAAGGTCTACTAAGAAAAACAGAATGAGCTATACCATATCTAGAAGACATTTTAATAGTTACTAAAACGAATGTTTAAATGCTGTGTGTGAAAGTTGAATAAATTTGCAGCAGAACTTAACACCTTAAACTGTATCTGCTCAACAATGAAATTAATTTTCTGGAACACATCATAATAAATAAAGGCCAATATCTTAATCTGGAGAAGGTTAAAATGGTTAAGAACACCTCTAAGTCAACAAATATTAAAAAAAATTACAAGCTTGAAAGCTTCCTAAAAAAATCCCATGTAGCAAACCTTTTCTATGAATTATTGAAAAACAACCAGAGATGGCAGTGGGGAATTCAACAGGATGTGCATTTTAGATGGTTAAAATTTGCTGATTTCTATTCAATTTTTAGTACATTATGAAGATTGAGAAGTTGTGATAATAACAGATGTCTCAGACTTCAGAATAGGTGCAGTAGTTTCTCAGAGTGTTTATGGAGTTGAACATATTATAGCATGTACATCCAGAATACTCTCAGTAGCTGAGGAAAATTATAGACAATTGGATAAGGAAGCTTTCATGATACTGTTCATAGTAAAGAAGTTCCACCAATATTTTTATGGATATTTAAAATCTTTACAGACCATAGATTTCTACTGAGGATTTTTGGAAAAAATAAACTCCAAACCATGCTAGTCAAGGTATGCTATGGTATATTAACATATTGGCTTCATATGACTTTGAAATATTATATAAGCCAGGAAAGCAAATAAAGCACAGAAGCTCTTTTGTGAACTCCAGAGAAAAGCACATAAGTCCTAGGTTAAGGATATTAACTATCTAGATATCATGCAATCTAAAGTTATAAACAGTAAAAGTGAAGCAGAATGATCTAAAAAGATGCTGGTTATCATTTAGTTAAAAATTCTACAAAACAAGGTTGGCCTGTAAGATGACAAATAATTTTGTTCAACAAATCTGAATGCTTATGAAAGCATATTCAGGTGAAAAGGATGCATCCTTATGAATGATTTGGGTTTTGATTCCAACTGAGAGATGAAATACATGTTAGAGCTTCTACATAAAGGATGCCACGGAATAGTTTGTATGAAAGAATCAACTTGATCATATGTTTAGTGGCCTGAATGAATAAAGATATTGAAAAATCTGTAAAAACTTGCTTCACCTGCCAGAAAAGTGTGATATTATGTACAAAAAAGCTATAACCATGGTCTGAAACTACAAAATCATGGCAAAGTATCTATCTAGATAATGAAGAACCATTCCATGGATATATTTTTCTTGTTGTCATTGATTTGTACTCCAAATGGATGGGGCAAAACTGCAAACACTGAGGATATAATAAAAGTATTAAATGAACTCTTGACAACACATGGATATTTTAAGATGATTGTCACAGACAAACGTGCAGAATTATGTTCAGTACAGTTGAAGGATTTTCTAGCTAATAAGGGGATACAGCATTTTTAATGCTATCTTATCAACCCAAATTAAATGCATTAATGGAAAAGGCCATTTAGTAACTAAAATGTACATTGAATAAAATGGAATATGTTGATATTCATGAAGCATTATCAACAGCAATGTTGACCAACATCTTACACTTAGTGCAAGAACTAAGAAAACTTGAAAGAATTATTGATAAAACACAGTTTTAAACACATTTCTGTATTAATACCAGACATACCTAAAGAGAAGGATGCAAAGTCAAAAAATGTCAAGCATAAAATAGGACAAACTGTCTGGGTATAAGATATATACTTGGAGTTATAACTAAGATACTGTCTATATAAATATGGTATTAAAACAGAAGATGGTAGAGAAGTAAGAAGCCATATTAACCATTTAAAATTTTGTTTTTATGAACTATTGCTTCCATTCATGTGGATGATTTAATAGAAAATAGTGAAGATATTTAAATCAATATAAATAAAATATAGAAAGAAATCTTCAAGTTTATTTTCATAGAATTTACTTGCTGAATCAAGTTCTGAACTACCATGTGAAGAAGAAAGGCCTTTCTCTAAAAAAGAAGAAGAAAGGTTCTTCTCCAAAAAAGCTAGGGTGTAGAACCTGAAAAACTAGAATACTATATCTGTGATTGAACTTTATTTCTAGAGTGAAGGAGGATTTTTTTTATGCATTTAACTAAAAAACTGAGTACCATGTGTATATAATAAAATAAAGTGCATGAATGTGTGCAGAGAAATTTAGCAAAAATAAATGAGATTAAAACTGCACTCTAGAAAAAATTAATATTGATAAAATTATGCAAAAACCAAATGAAACTTGATATGCTGATTTATGCAAACTAGATATTAATCTTAAATGGAGTAGTAGAGCATAGTTTAGTGTTAATAGTTAACATGATGAAAACTCCAAAATGCACGATCAATTAAGTATGCTGAAGAAAGGATTAAAGTGAAAGTTATTGGGAAAAAATTAATAGAGCAAAGATATAAGTACAGTGAACTGAAATGCAGAATTATAATTCAATACTATAAGGAACTGCGCACATATGGACAAATTCTGATAATTGAACAAGTAGTATACAATTGATGGAGAATGCAAAACAATTCTCTATCTATAAATTTATTATTAATATATAACTAATAAAGATGCTAGTTGAACTAATAACAGATACTAATATATATATATATATACATTCAAAGCAATAAACTGTTTTGATAAGTTTTAAATTTTGCTTGTGTATTAATTCTAAAATAATTTAATGAGTGTAAAGCTGACTTAGGTAAATCTGGCCTCTGTACACATCAGAAGTTAAATTATTTTATTGCAACTGTTCAAAAAATTGTGAACCATTTAAAAGATTTACATAAATTGACGATCAACTCTTAATGAATATTGCTCAAATATGTATGCAAATATTATGTTGAATATCAAATAAGTGTATTTATATTTACTATGTAATTCAATATAATCATTTAAAGAAATTGTTTTTTTAAAAAATCCATACTTAAAGCAGTTATTAAATTTAAACAGAAACTAAAAATACAGATTTTATATGTATATAAATAGGTATATATCAAGAACAATATTTTGCATTTAAGTAAATAGCTAAATAATATTAGTTATTTATCATTAATATTGTTATTATAGACCAGTAAGCTAGTAAACCAAATGATATTAAAATAATATATTATTTCTTCATGATTAAAAATTTGTGTTTATATTTTGTACTGAGAATGTAAAATAATTTGAATTATCATGCATGTGTATATTATATTTATTTATAATCACATACTTGTGGTAAATAAATATATTCACCACACTGGCATTAAAATAATATTCATTAGGGATGATTTCATGTCATTTTTTCCTAATGATGGAAAGTTACATTATCACAGGTATCAATCAGAAAACAAGGGTACTATTATATCAGATAACTCCTTTTGTAACATAAGTCAAAGGTATCAATTAAAAAACAAGATATCAAAATATCAGGTAAATCCCTTTTAAAATATAATATAATATTGTCACAAGGTATAGAATGGAAAATGATGATGCTAATAAATCAAGAAATTTAATTTTATATTGGATTATGATATTATTGATTTTTTTTTGGAAGGTCAGTATTAAAAGATAGCAAGAAAAAAATATTCCCACTATTATATATAGAACCAAAAGCTCATTGAGTTTTAAATTTCATTTACTTTAAAGTCCCAATGTATCTTAGGCATTCTAGTCAACCAATATATTTTGTATAAATATTCTGCATAAGGAAGACCAGGTTAGTCAAAGAATAATATGTATCCTATAATCATTATTGGAATTATGTAGCATATGAATGTTGTCATTTTAGTCAATGGAAAGTTTACCAGTTATATTAAGCACATATTGCTTTTTTACTATTGTATTAATCATATACTTCTATATGAAATTACTATTATGAATAAAAATATATTCATGATAAGATTAGTAATTGTTTAACATACACATATAAAGTCAAATATTCCATAAAATACACATTAATTATAGAAATGAGTTCTAGTCACTCATGGTAGAATTTCCTAGAATACATTTATAAAAATAACACCATTTATGAATGCAGTTTACTAATCATTTACAAATCTTGTAAATTAATAATAATGATTGAGCCATTTGTAACTTAAATCCTTGTAAGTCATTATAATAGTGTCAGTAATTCATATTACTTTATGAATCAACATTTTAATAAAGTAAAATAAATATTTATAATAAAGTAAAATAGATCCTATGGTATCATCTACATTTTAAAAATACAAAAGTATATTTGCTCATATTTTCAACCCCCAAAAAATACAGATGGTTTGCTGTGAATATAATGACAGGAATTTAAAAAAGTATGGTTCATTGATAATATATAAGAGATTTAAACTCAGACTTTCACATGACCCTCAGCTCTCCATGCCATCTCATATTGTTGACCCACCTAATCATACACATGATGAAAAGATAAATAATCACCAATATATGTATTTCATGCTAAACCAGAAATCATCAGATGGTCCATCTCCACACATATATACAATCAGTGCTCAGCTTTATATTAAGTTAGCCAATCTTCATACTTTAATGGACAGGCTTCAAACTACTCCAACTCACAACTCTTCAGCCATCCATTTCATTGAAAATCTGATGGTGGAATGTTCAAAGCCCATGTTAGTGCCAAGGTTGTCATCCTACCCATGTTTACCTATTAGTCATTCTGACTCCTCATGTACTGGAGAATAATCTATTTACATACATATGTGAGGGATGAGCAGACCTTTAACACCCTGTTTTTTAATATGTAAATTAATACATTGTACAGTCTTACATATATCTGCACATATATAATGTAATATATAAGGGATTCAAACTCAGACTTTCACACAATCCTCAGCTCAACATGCCATCTCATATTGCTGAACTACCTGATCATACACATGTTGAGTGTAGACTCAATAATGAACAGGAAATCTAATAATGTTCATTTAAGTACATTTTGGAACATATACAATTAAATGTAGAAGTTTGTATTTCCATTTTTATTTAAACATAATGTTTGACATTAAAAATATTAATATAATGTTTGACATTAAAAATGTTGCTCTGCAGTAAAAAAAAAGTATTACGGTTATATTCAATGTTCTTCATAGTTTCTCTTCATAAGAAACAGTGATATAATTGCCTATTAATTATTATGGTAGATTGTTTATACACTTTTCAAAATAAAAATTGGGTTTTCGTATATAGAAAAAATATTCTTGTTTTTTAAACTTCACAACTCTGACTATATTCTTCTAGATTACTCATCTGATATAAATACAATTCTAAAATTCCAATAATACCAGATAAACTCTCATTTATGCAAATACTACTTGCAGAAAGATTAAAATAATTGTTAATTAATCTTACAAAGTCTACTTTCTCAACTTTTTTAACAATATATCCATTCTTTATTAAACATTTATTTTTCTAAATAAATTCTTTTTTTTTTTTGCATTTATATGCTTCTTGCATATTTCTTAAAATCATTTTTCTCTTTTGACTATCAATTTCTTCAAATTAATAGTATTATTATAGATAACAATAATATTATTATTTTTTTTGTACAATTTATTACAAATTTAAATCTTTGAGAAAATTTAGAAATCTTTTATTCTACTACAAAAAATCCCAAACCATGTTTAAAACATATAGATCTCTGAAAAAGGCAAATAGATCCCAAAGACACATTTTTCCTTAATATGATTTCATCATTATAGTTCAGTATTTATCTTCAACAGATCATCACAATTCTGTTTGTAAATCATATATTTCTTGACCACACACATTTGATAATGCGGACTTAGAGAAATGAAGTCATGGGAATGAAGACATAGTTCTCAATATTGGAAATGCATAAATATTATTACATATAACTTATCAGCGAAAACTTTTTCAAATAATAGCAAATGTTTTTTTTTTTTTTTTTTAAAGTACAATTCTCAAAAATATTTGACTTGGCTCTTTTGATATTTCAGTTATAAAAATAAGATATTAATTTCAAAAATGTTAAATGTGATTAATTGAACACTTATAACCTTTTTTTAAAAAAAAAAAAACATAAATAAAAACATTTACTAATAACCTTTTTTATATATATAAGAAAGAAAACATTTTTATTAATATAATTTATGATCATAATGCAGATTATTAATTTTAATTTTTTAAATAACAAAAGTTTAACTACTAATTGTAATAAGAATGATACATTTGTATGTTTTGAAGTCATAAATTAGAATAATCTCCTTCTCACGTAATCTAAACTAATTTTTAAAAAAATAACTGAACTTTTTAAAACTTAAAATAAAGGTCATTATTGCTATTTATTTTAGTCAAGTATTTAATAAACAATAATGATAATTTATCATTTGCTACTGAAAAATTATTTCTATTGTTAAACTTTTTTTTTTTTTTAGTTTTTAAAAATAGTTTATTACTTACATCATAATGTATAATTGAATAAAACCCAGTAGCAGTTAATTTATTAAACAATCTAAACTATTATGACTTTCTGTATTATGCATAACAATTATTTGGGTTTGACGTGAAATCTTATCATTAAAATTCAATGATAAAAAACAGTTATGGCTTACTAAAAATTGTGGTAGGCATTTTATCTAATTCAAGTAAATAAGATATGAAAATATATTCATAAATATACTTAGCAAAAACACAATAAATATCCACAAAATTAAAACAAGAACAATGGCCAGTTCTGGCTTTTTAGTTTTCTTGTAGTAGCACTAATTATAAATATTTAATTAACTTCAATTTAGAAAAGTTAGCAGTTGTTTATCATGAGCAGAAGTACAGGAGTGAGTAAAAAACAGTAATAAAAATTAGATTTAAGTTACACAAATTTCTTCAAACATAATCCAGCATCTCCCAATAAAATTGATAATGATTCACATATAAAATTACTTCAAGTTAAAGGTCTAGCCAGAGCCGGCGCTGGGTACTAGGCGCCCGCATGCAAATTTGATTTTGGTGCCCCTGTCAGGGATGACGCCTTCTTTTTCAGATGCTAATCTCTCAGTGATGGCGCCTCCTTCTGCCAGCGCCCGCATGCCTAGCATGCGTTGCATGCCCGCTTCCGCCGGCCCTGGGTCTAGCATCAAAGCTCGATAGCATAACTCCTGATACACAATCAGCATAAATACTAGAAAATAAAACAGTATGACCTTATAAACAGTTTTGATATCATCAATATTTTTTTTAAAAAAAGAACCACACAACATTGATTGTTAAACATATATATCTACTTTTGGAAATTCATGTACTTATGTTGGGGCTACAACCATTATTTAACTTTTTAAAATAAGAACAGACGTGATATTAAAAGTATCACAGCATAATTTTTTTTTGTTGGAACATATATTTTCAAGCTCCCTACAGTTATCCAATCCACCTTATACAACTTACACACATGACCATATGCATGTGAAAAAGGTAAATGATCTCCACTATATGTATTTCATGCTGAACCAGCAGTTATTAGTTGGTCCAGATCACCATCCCTCACATATATATATATACAATCAGGGCTCAGTTTATATTGATAGCAAATTGTACATCATTTACCCTTTTCACATGTATGTGGTTATGTGTATCAGTTGTATAAGATAAATTGGATAGCTATAGGGAGTTTGAAAGTCAAAGTCCCTTATAATTACTTAAGTTTAGTATAGAAAATATGCATGTATTTAAGTATTATATATACTGAAAGAATTAAAAGATTAAAGTGGAGTTGGACTGGACATATTGCTAAAAGAGATGATAGATGGACAGTTGATATCTTAAAATGGACTCCAAGAGATTTTAAAAGATCTAGAAAAAGACTACATGAGAGATAGATGGATGAAATAAGAAAGTGTGTTGGGTGATGTGGAAAAGAGAGGGTAGAAATTGGAGAAGATGGATTGAACTTGGAAAAATATTCATCCTGCAGTGAATTAATAATGGTTGAAAATGATGATATATATATATATTAAAGGCAGAGTTCAAGTTTTGTTAAAAGAAAAGTAATTAAAAATACCACTTAAGAATACTTTGGCAGCCCTAATATAAACTTTACAATAATATTCATGTTTCTATTTTATGAATAATATTAATTAAAAAAATATAAAGCAAGAATGATATTCAAAACAGTTTATGATATTATGACTTCATATCTGTAATATATATGTATATATGATAATATTTAATAACATAATTAGAGTTTGTTAGTCCATTATTTTGGATGAACCGACTAATTAAGAATAATTCTTTTCAGAAAAACTTAGCAAAGATCAAAGGAGATAGGCAGGGCATTTGAATAGATATAGTTGTTAAGATGCAACAAAAAGGAATAGAAATGTATCAATAAATTCAAGAATATTGTTTCCATAAAACAAATTTTATTTTAGAAATAGCAACAAGAGAATTACATTTTATTAAAAAAAAAAAAATGAGGGATAATTTCCTGGCATAAAAATATTATCACCAATAAATTTGAAAAAATAAAGTTTATTTGAAATTTTGTGGAATTTGTGGAAAAAAATGTTTACATTGAAGTTCAATCTCTTAAAACAAACTGAAAAAAAAAATACCAGTCCAGTTTATTAAAACCATTTGCTGTGGAAACATCCCAATTATCTTAATTTTGGGTAACAAGTTGTTTTAATCTTACTTAAAATTCACATAACTGGATTTGACAAGAACTACAAAAAACTGTTCAAGATATTTCTATAAAACCTTGGAGTATATCTACATCAGTATTTTTGGAAAAGAATTTAAATCAAAAAAATAAATCAATTGTAATTTCTCATTACATTGAAAGTAAAGTTATTGTTAATTCAAGTTCTCCATAAACTGTTACCTAGAGTTATTCACTGTTTTTTAATAAAGTAATTGATTTAATAACAATCATAAATAGTTATATATATATAAAGATTAAAAAGCCAAAGATAAATGTATACAAAGCAATATATGTTTCACAAATACATCCACATTGTTTCTGTAGTCTGTTTATTGGATATCTTATCATGCTGCCTTTTAACTTCCACAACAAATATTTGTTTCTGAAAGGGTAGCTCTCCATTATACTCTATCCTTAACTATATTTTCCAATTAAAGCAAACAATATTGCACTTCTTCTGAATACCTAAATTAATTCTCATAAATATAGATTATAGCTCCTGCTAATGTTCACTATAAAATATATTTTTTAGAAAGTATATTATGGTTTATTCATTTTACATGCCCAATTTGATAAAGAGTTGCCATTATAAAAGTTAGATCCAAGAGCGTTATTTCCAGAAAGTTGAAGAACATATCAAGTACTTTTATCTACTATTTTTCAGAATTTATAGAATATCACTACATTTTCCCAGTCTTTTATTTTATAATACGTGTATGAAAGATTTTAATTCTACTTTGGGTAATATTCTAGATTATTTTTTAAGCTTTTGTAATCTTAATAATACATGATTCACTTTTTGAATTTTTCCAAATGAAATATACTCATTTGCAATTAATAACATTTCTATTATTGATTGATTATTTCAAACTTTTTTCTTTTGATATATTTATAACAACACTGTTTAGTTAACTTCTATTTATTTTTCAAATCACATGTTAATATTGCCTGGCCAATCTAATGATAATCAGTTAAGTTAATCCCTTTAGATTCATAAAATTTTTCAGTAATGTTTCCATATTGTTCATATTACAGCATATTATTTATGTTTGTATATTTATCCAAATCATATATAAAAAAACATTCAAATATACCTCTAATATAATAATTAAACAACTAATGGGAAATCTTTCTTAAACTTTATTCTGTTTCTATTATTGCTGCAAGTATACCATTTATCAACATTTTATATCTATAATATTAACAGTTATTTAATGCTAAACAAAAATATTTCTTCATTAAAACTTAAAAATATATGATCCTTAAATAAAGTATATAAAACTTACTTCAAATTTTGCTTTGCGATCAGCTGTAACAACTCATAACATATATATTTTGATAATAATGATTAATGCAGAAGGTACTAAAAAACTTGTGAGCTATATATAAACTAACCATCAATAAACATAAAACTACAGAATGGACCCACTGGTATTTTAGTTTAGATCATGTATAAGCATTTAATTTATTGATGTATTAACATGCAGAATGAGATTTATATATATTAATATAATTTTAAGACAACTGTAAGGTATTCTGCAATCATTATAACTGAAGGAAATGCTGAACTTGATATGTAACAACATCTAAATATTAAATTAATCTTCAGTTAATAGAGGTAATTAATATGAAAGCTACTGAAAACTCCAAATGAGCTAATGTAAACTAACCATCAATAAATATAAAGTACAAAATGGACTTATCTGTACTTTAGCTTATCATATATAAGCAGTCAATTTAAAATTTAGAAGTTGTTAAATATGAAGCTTAATCTTTTCCACTGATTAGTCATAGTAATTTCAGAACAGCTTATAGCTGTCCAGAAATTATGTCAATATATATAAATCATGCTCTGTGTGTTAATATGTCAATAAATTGAATGCTTATATAAGGTCTAAGCTAAAAGACAGGTGGATCCAATTTGTACTCTACTTTTATTGATGGTTAGTTTATATATATTTCACTGGGGTTTTTCAGTAGCTTCAACATTAGTTGTATCTATATTTGAGCTATCAAAATTGATATTTACATTTATTAACTAGGGATTGATTAACATGAGGTTCAACCTTTCCTTCTGATTAGCTATAGTGATTTCAAAATAGCTTGCAGTTCTGAAATTATGTAAATATTTATAAACCATGCTTGGAGTGTTATGCTTATGCATGATCAAAGCTAGAGAACAGGTGCCCCTATTCTGTGCCTCATGTTTATTTACAGTTTATTTATACATATCTAGCTGGGGTTTATCAGTAGCTTCCACATTAATTACTTCTATATTTAAACTATCAAAATTTATATTTGGCAATAATAATAAACATACACTAACTGATTTTCAAATAATTACCCATATTTGGCAATATTTTCAAAATAAATTTAAATAACCACTAGACAAATCCTGGACAATCAGTCTTTTCCTTCTTCATAGTGAAAGATATTAATCTTCAGATTAAGCACCTTAACTCAAACAAAATAGTGATACACACAATTCTTAATCTGAACAAGTTTCTTGATAATATAAAAAATTCACATATTTTACAAATATATATTCAACTATTCAGTCATAATTACATTACATTCAATTTGAACAAGCCGATCCATCATCATAATAACTAAGTGAAATGGTGTTTCTTTTTCTTCAACATTTAATTTATATCCAAATGTCATTGAAGATTTTGCATAAAAATATTCATATGCGTTACAATAATAATTCTTACAAATAAGTATTTATATTTGTTTATTTAACTGTCTTCTTTATACACAATTCCATCTATGACTTGCACAGTTAATTAGATGAAAGATAATCTACTGTCTTATTTTCCAAAAATCTAGTTTTCAAAAAAGTATGTGATTATTTTACTTTTCATTAGACATTAGGCTTCAATCAGATTTAAGCTTTAAACTTAATAAAAAAAACAACAACTAATATTATGTTCCAAAGAATATAGCAAAAGGTTTTTCATTGCCCTCGGCATTGTTGAAAAAAAATCCTATTTATTATCAAGTTTATTCAACCAATGTCTCTCAAATATGTAAGTGATTTCAACTTCATTATAAATTTATTGCAATGGCAATTATATGCAATTTCTCCTACGGAAAATCACTTCCATTTTTTGTATCTAGCTTAACAGAACTCCTAGATATAATTATCTATATCTTATTTAAAAAGATTGTTTCAAAATATTAAAATCCTGTAATATCTGGAAGACACTACATACACCTATAAAGTTTGACCAACAAATCTTAACAAAGCAATATATATTATTACAGTTGTCTCTGAATTTAAACATGTAAGGATTAAAATATACAATAAAATCATGCAAAAATAGTCTTTATTTCCATTTTAAAAAATGGGAAAAATAAAATAGCTGCATGCAATACATACTCAATGTTGATAGATTACTATGCAAAGTGTAAATTAAGGAATATTATCTGTTGTTTCAAATACTACAGACCAGATAACATATTGTATCCATAGGCCTAATGAATAAATTTTCTACTTTGGGGTTCACTTGACAAAATTGGGCACAGTCAGTTTCCTTATGCCCCTTAACCCATTTAAAACATAACAAAATAAAAAAGTGAAAAATTTCAAACTGATTTCAATCTACTTTTATTTCTATAGTCCAATCAAAGTTATAGAAATCAATAAACTCTCATAAAAGGTTAAATATGTTACAATAGCTATCTTTTGAGGAAAAGAATAAATAAAAATAAAAAAATTTTCCAAACCAGATGAAAAGATGACACATTCAAGTCAAAATCAAAAGAATTTCAGCAACTTAATGATGAGACAAAATAATTTCAGAAGAAAATAAATTTCAACACCCCACAGAATAACTAATAATGAAATAAAGGTTTCAACTTTTAGTGTAAGAGGATTAACTGACTGGCATAAAGTTTCATAAAATCATCAGATTCTTTAGTAGAATATTTTTTGATATAATAGCAATTATTGTAACAAAATTCAGTCATAGAAGTAAGAGTGATATTTTTAGTGTCATCTGATTATTGATATATCATTCCTTTTTTAAATAATTACCCTGCAAGAAGTGTTATTATTTTAATTAATGAAAAAAAAAAAATCTGGATCAATAATAATACTTGAAGCATCAATATATATATATATAATTATACCTATGGTATTTCAAATATTAAAAATCTTGTCTGTGCATATTGTTCATCCCAGAATTAAAAAAAAATTGAGAAAATAATTAACCAAATACAATATGAGCAATCAATATATCCCATCTATCATAATGAGTATTTTAGCTTTCAAATGTGACATTTCTGAGTAAATTAAATCACTATTTATTATCTCATAGTATTTACATCTCAGTAAAGTACTTGTCAAAAAACTTATATCCATTTTTCAAACAGTAGTTCATGACACTGATTGACCACATTGTTTTTTCATCTAATTTCTGTTTAAACTCTAAAATCATTTACCAGTATTTTTCACTGATCATAATGGTGAAAATGAGTATAACACAAAACATCATATACAAACAACATTAACACATGTGTTAGGGAAAAAATCCCATTACATTTCTAAATAAATATTAATGATCAGTCAAAAATTACTATGAATAGCTTTAATTTATGAATATCAACAAATATACAATCAATAAATAAATTTATGAGATTTTTACAGTCTGCCAATCAAATCGTTTTCAAAAGATGGTCAAATCACATTTCATCAAATCATGCAATATATTTTATGCAAGAAATCTCAAACAAAAACGACTCCTTTATCAGTTAACAATAGTGAAAAAATAATACCCTAAAAAGTCAATATAATAAATTATATACCGTCACTATAATTCAGAAATATAATTAAGTTACCTAATATGATAATCTATGTAAACTCTATATTTGTGTTAATATAAATACATACGTATAAATTAAATATAAACTATAATATATATATATATTGTACCCTCACTTCTCGATATATGATATAACTTAAAAATATGACTAGCTCAATTAAATCATTATACTCGGTTAAAATATGTATAGCTATCTTTAATATATTTTATAATACTATATCTTATCAAATTTATTATAAATTTATCAAAAATTAATATAGTTCAATATTATGTACTAATTAAATAAGTATTTATCAAAATCATGAGACTGTGAAGTGAAGTTATAATTGGTAATTGAATTTACATTGAGCCAATGTCTTTCCAAGACACTGTCTCAATGGCATAAGAATACTATTACCTCTTTATTATCTCATTACTACTCTACAGCACTCTTATGACTTTTATAAATGAACTATCTTTAATAATAATAGATAAATAAATCTCAATCTTTTGTTAAGGAAATATAATTAAACGATCTCAGGTTTTTCTAATTATCTTAAAGTAATAATAATTCGTGTAGATAGGAATGATAAGGGATTTAATATCAAACCTAAATACACCTAACTTATTCTAATAACAATAACTAACAATAATAATCTTTAGTGTATATCTTAATCTTATCTATTGGATTATACTTTTAATCATTAAGAAAATAAGTAAATCATATACATGTCTTTCATTTCCATATAGTATCTTAATTTTAAAATATACTAAAGTCTTATAATTTAACAATCTGTGCAATAAATAATTTATACTCTTATACATTATATTACTTTATACATGTAATATTATATTAATGTCAATCATTTCTATAAATTATATTAAGAAAATATTTTTTTTTTCTAAAAATAATAAAATAATAAATTCATATTTCAATATTATTATATTCAAATTATCTGTAAATTTGTAAAATAATGAATTCGACACACTTTTAAACAACTTAACAAATTTATTTACATCAACTTTAACCAATAAATTATTTACACTATTTACATTTACAAATGGAACTAAAGAAAATAAAACAAAATAAGAAAAATGATAATACAAGATTTTTTTACATTTACTATTCCATAATCATAAATAGATAATTTATACTTTCCTAAATTTCTATCAATAACATTTAATTAGTTTATGACTTTAAATTTTAATAAAATCATTTGTCATCAATTAATACAAGAAAAGGTTTTATGTGAGATATCATTAGTAGCATATATAAATAAACAGACTTTAATAATCAAAATGTACTTCACTAAAGTCTTACTGTTATTTATATTATAATGTACTAGGATGTACTACATTTACTATCAGTATTACTCAAATATTAATTAATGTATAAACTGATATAGCTTGTAATATCATAACAATTATTTAATAACTATTTATTTCATCCATATAATATCATACTACATTCTTATCAAAATATCAATACTATATGTTTTTTTAAATAATATTTAAAATTATTCAACAATTTCAAATTTTATAAAGTATTATTTAAATAAAATTTATATTCTTTTTTTTTATTTAAATTATTACTTTTTTTACTTTTATTTTATTCCTTCTTAAAACTTCTATCTACAAAAGTCATTTTAACCTTATTTAATTTCAGAGAAAACAAATGACCAATTTTAAAACAAAAATAATAACGATCCAAACTCTCTTATACCTCATCCTCTATATACAATAAGCCTTCAATCAAAATATATTTCTACATAAAATTAACTTACTTATCTAATAAAAATAAAATAAAATATAATTTTATATACCTCTTACTAACTTGAAAAGAAAATAAATAACTTACAATAATATATAATCTACTTCTTAATATTATAGCAGAAACATTAAAAGTTATTTACGAAAGAATCATATATTATTTCTAGTTCTCATATTACTTGTACTAAATTTACATATCAATTTAAAGTATGTATTAAAATAAAATCTATTACTAATATTATCGTATATTTTTAAATATTTATCCATCCATTCAACAATCAAATAACATTTTTATCTAAAGAAAACATAGTAAATACATCAAATTATTATTATTAATAATTTTTACCATAAATAATACTTCAATGTACAGTCCGTCACACGATGTTCTCAGAAATACGTTTCAAAATATTTCACATTTACACCCACAATTATTCTTTAAAATATTACGTGTTGTATAATTATAAAATAAACTTTATGCAATGAAAAGTTATATTAATATTTAGTTATTATTTTAAAAAATGTAAATGTACCTTTCTTATCTTTAATAAATCAATAATTAATTAAATATTTATGTTAGTTAATAAATAAAAACATATTACATAAAATCCAACGGTGTCTTCTTTCACTATAATTGTTCTTTTTCCTAGGCACAAAGTTTCACCAAACATTACTTCCTTTTCCGGTACATCACGTGTTTTTTAAAAGTTTTTATGGAAAAAAAATGAAAACGTTCTTTTTTTTTTAAAAAAATAAAATAAAAATAAGAGTCAGTTCCACCATAAGAATAAAATAATAATTAAAATAGTTTTTATAATTCAGATTCATTTCTTTAAAAGAAAATTATTTTAAAGTTATTATTTTTTAGTATTAATCAATAGTTTATAAAGTTCTTATTTAATTATTTTAATTGATTTGAATATCCACGTATATTTGATTTGCGCATTCCTTAACAAATATTTAGGTAAGATTACTTTTAGATTCTTCTGTACGACCAGCGTTCAGACTTAAATAATATCATAATTTTACTTATAAGTATTTCTTGGCCAATTAAACTTCCGATTTATTTGCCTTATAAAACTATCAAAATTTAGTCTTTTAAACCATAAAGACTTAACAAGGCAAATATTTAGATAATTACTATTACTTATCATATCTTTATCAAGATATATACTTAAATTTATAATCTACAAAATACTTTCTTCATAAAGAAGTATTTCTCATTCTTTTAAATATCTGTTTTATACAAATTAATTACGATCAGCTTTTAAATTTATACAAGGTCCAACGTATTACTTTTATGCATCTAATAACTCTCCTAGTTAATCCAGCGTTTGTTAAATTTTCAGTATAAAGTCTCCAATACATTTTATCCCTATACAATGTTTCCATGACTATTTGATAGTAAATTGAGCTTCAAGAACCGATCAATAGGAAATTATAATTAAAATTAACACTGCATATTTGTCGGTAAACTTTTATAAATTATTTTAAAAACTACTCTCTTATAATTTTAAAACGATTTTGAGAGCATCTATAATTACTTAGCTATTTCTAATAGCACACTTTACTTTAAGAATTTCAATCACAATTCCCTCCGAACAATTGAACCTTGGTTTTATACCGGAAGAAACTCCTCACTTGATTGGTAAATTAAACAATCAACTTGCTAGCTTATTTACATATTTTACCAACAAGATAGAATTAAAAATAAATAATGACTTTTTTAATATTTATTATTTATCACATTATTAAATTCTTAAATTAATCTTTATCGTTTATTTAAATCTATTAAACATTTTTTAAAATATACTTTCTTACTTAATTTCACTTTTAACTTTTATAAGATTATTTTTATAAACAAACTAAGTCTATTTTTATTCGTTATGTTTTTAAGCAGTATTTTAAAAATCAGATTTAATATTTCACATTAATTATCTTTATTTTTATCTCATGATAGCCAATATAATATTTATAAATTTTATAACAGAATTTTAAAATAGCTTTGCAACTTTACTAAAAAAACTCCCAAGCATGTGTGTATGTGTCTAATTAACATCTGTTTTTTACAACAAAGCTACAGACGCTTGTAATAATCTAAAAATAAACTAACAATTCATTTTTTAAAAATAAATATTTTTTAAAATAATAATATATTATAACAGTTTTTAAAATAATAATTCGATATTATTAAAATCAAATATTAATCTTCTATCATGTACTACTAATAATTAAAATATTTATATTCATTTATTAAATATTAATCTTTATCAACAATAAATATATGCATTTAATTTTAACTTCTTTTTTAAAACTTTAACTTTAAACATTTATTTATTAAATTTATTAATGCAGTATTGCTTATGGTCAGTTTTCTCAACCATATACTATTATCATCCCTATTGAAACGTCTCTCTCAAATATCAGCACAATTTTCACATATCAAATATTCATAGATTACTTTAATTACACTTTTTAAAAGATTGTCATAAATAAAATTAACATCATATAGCTAAATATATCTTAAATTTAAAATTTTTTTAATAGATTGATACAACAATTTATGGAGACCCATACAAAAGGGCACAATATATAATCACCATCTCAAACGAATGACAAATTTTATCAATTTACTCGAGCGCTTTCAAAGGTCTAAGCCTTCATTTTCAAGAAGTAGCTGGAATAAACTATGCAAATTAGGGTGGAATAGATATGCAAATGAGGGTGGACTAGATCTTCATTGACCTAGATCTGCCACTTCCTAGAGATGGCATAAAATGTTTCCTTTTTATTCATGGCATGGACGTCAGAGATAATATTATATGCCTCTTTAACTCTCCTTCACAACTTGTGCTGCTCTCTGCATACAACGTGAGGCTTGTCTGGCCTGCACTGGTGTCCTGTAGAAGTGTGCTGCACAAAAATAGATGGGTGGTATGGATCAGCCAAAGCCTTATTGTACGCATATACATGTTGTGCAAGTCTTGTATGGATGAATGCCCTAGTCTCACCATAATATGCCGCTGGGCAATTATTATTACTACATGCGATCTTGTATATAAGTGTAAAACAAGATCATATTACTAAAGAAAAATGCATATATTAAACTAATAAATAAAATGGTAACATTCTAGTGTGAAATCAGATGGATCATGTAGTTTGTAAATATTTCAACATCTATACTTTGACAATAATTTACCATCATGAGACTGTTTTAAAATGCAGATTTACTACAATTACTTATAATTTCTCTTGAAAACATGATTAAACAAATAGACAATCTAAAACCTTCAGTAACATTTTGATTTTCAACAATTATATCTTACTTAAATAATTCCACAAAGTATTAATAAACATCAGTTGATAAATTTCTTTAATTCATTAAATAGAGTATGTGAATAGGCCAATTATTAACAAACAAATATTATTTATGATAGTGAATAACTCTAACACTCTCAGTCCACTTCTGAATCAATTAAAATTTGATTTGCTAAAATATTTGTTAGAATACTATTAAACTTCAGCCCTAAAAATTAAACTACTGCTTGTCCTTATTAACATATAAAGAAATTCTAAAACATAAAAAACAATATATTCTATCAGATGTGACCACAGTAAAGATTGTTTTCACAGATGCTTTTGATTATGATGACTTTCATTATCTAGCTAAAAAGACATCTAATATTATTTCAGAAAACACAACTCATATATGGACTAATAAATTATATAAAAAACAGATTAGCAGCAATAAAAAAAGTTTATAAGATTCTCACCAATATTTCATATTACAAAAGGCACTGTCCAATAATCTCTCTTCTTTTGATTTATTTGCTTTATACATTGATTCACTCTTAAAAGAAGTCAGTGGTTTTATTCCTAGTATAACCAAATCTAAGAAGAGAGGTAAATATACTTGACTATGTCAACAATGTTGCAATAATTACCAATGTAGTTATTAACATTTTTATTACTGAGAAATACTTAAATAAAATTTCAAGATTAAGTAAATAAACTATATCTGGAAACAAATCTTCAGTATTGTGATATTAACAGGAAGAAATATTATGCCCATAACCTTTTTTTTTAAAAAAGAAAACATTAGCATTACTATTTTTTGATTAAACAGAGCCCTGCAAAATAATTATTTTATGTAATAAATGAGCTCCATTTAATGTGATTGATTTGATCACAAGCAAAACATACTTTTTAAAATATAAAATTTTTATCTTTTGATGTTTCACTATTTAAACATGAATATGATTAGTTAATACCAACAAAAAGCAATGGGCTTGGATTAGTTGAAGTTATGTTGTTTTATCAATTCATAAAAGTTAAATCATTTGGCAGAATATATAATAACCCAACTGTTATCTATTTTATTTAGTAAAATTGTAAAAAAAAACTATGATACTGGGTGAGATGGGAGCTGGAATACTTAGATACGAAACACCAGATGAACAGACTTAACATAACTCAAATATCATACAATGACCTATCAATGATGATACATCCCATAATTCAATCATAGTGCCAAATGGAAATCCATTCAGCTATATAGTATTAAAAATATGTTATTGGATGAATAATTAATATAACAAACATCTAATTTTCATATGAACATTTCTTAACAAGACTCATAGACAATCCTTTGACATAATTTGTAAATTATGTGGATTAGATGAAAATATTTTGTTCATATTAATTATTGAATCTTTTCCAATAATTCATTAAGTAATATTTACTGAGGCTATAACCTCGATAATATGCGTATAAAATGCAATAGTAGGGACCTCTACAGGTGTTTTAACCACAAGCTTCCGCTATGGAAGAAAAGAGGGGAACCCCTTCTTTACTTCAACCTACTTTCTATTTAAATAGGTGAAGCTGAAGCGGTTAGATCTGCGAGCGTGAAGCTATTCAATACTTCACTGATTAAGTCCACATTTCTTATTACACATTGATACTCATGAAAATTTTGATATCAAGTATTTTGATTGATGGAAAAAAACAATGAGGACTGCAATATCACTACTAAGATTTATATGGCTACTAAGATTTAAGACTACTTCCCAAAACAAACTGTTATTCTATTCAACAATTACATGAATAGTGGTGGAAGCAATATTATAAAGATTTAAAACACCTGGCAAAAAATTAAAATTTATAATGTAGTCTAAATAAAATACATCAATATTTTTATTTAAATATAACATATTAAGTCCTGATTTTAAATTTGATTCATATAGCATTTCTTTGTTGTGTATAAATTGACTATATATAGTAAAATATAATAACATATAGTTTAATGAAAGATATTTTAGAGAGAATAGTGAGTGGAAGTAAGAAGGCTGAAAAAGATTAACATTGATGGATGATATAAGAGATGGGAAGAATTATGTAGTATTGAAGAGCTGGGCAATGAAAAGAATGGAGTGGGAAAATGAATGAATTGACAATGTGATTACTCTTTGAATCTGTACATAGGACAGAATACTGTTGTTGATGATGACAAAATTAAATAGCCAAAATATCAACTCTAAAAATTTCCAATTCAACAAATTATATATAAATCTCATATCTATAAATATTATATACTTAATTCTAGGCTTCTTTTGATGCGTCATCAAAAGCAAAAGAAAAAAAAGTTATATATAAAGCAATGTCTGCTTAGCTGCAGTTTCATGTAATCCAAATCATTTTCTTTAGCATTCTTATCACCTCTCTACATGAATAGTTTGGGCCTAGTTGATCCAACATCATTTTTTAATATGTAAATTTGAAATTCTTTTAAAACCTATGCAAAAACTGATATTATGTAGGTATTTTAACTACATTAATAAAAAATCAAATAAAATGTTATAAAAACATATTTATAAACAACAAAACATAACACTTATATTAATTATATAAAAAGCCTTTTTCGGCAAATTTATTTTTTGCCCTTTTCAAACATGTCTTCCAAAAATACTACGACTACATATACATAGCGACATCTATGTTAATACATGATAAGTAAAAAATAAAAGACAAAAGAATTAAAGAATTATACAATTAGTATAAACAATTCATATAGAACAGCTGAAACTGAATTGGACAGCCTATATTATCATATAACTTATACAACTCTACCATAATTTAAATCTTCATTTCGTAAAATGCATTCCAAACAATTATCTACATCAGTTATCTATCCATTCTTTTTTCATCAACCATTTATTATTCATTCCAATAGACGCCTTATATATATTCATACAATTAGTTTTATTATACATAATATAATTTGTTTCATATAATCTGTCGTCTATTAACATCTTTTATATAATTTAAAGCCCTTATACTATCAGTACAATTAATTTTATGTCCAGTTTGCAAATAATGAACATATAATGCTGACTTATCGTCTTTCCTATCGATAGCACCATTATGTTCCTTAGCTCTTTCGCTCAATTGCTTTGCTGTCTGCCCATAATAAACCATATTACAAAATTTACAAGTAATTTTATAAACCATTCCCCTTTTATATTTATCTCGTCTATTAACCTATAATTAGTTATTAACTTATCTAAATTTCTACTATTGGCCCATCCCACATTAATATTTTCATCCAAATATTTTTTCCTTTTTTTACATAAAATTTTGTATACATTAGGTAAATATGAAATTTTAATCCATTTCTTCTTATCTTTATTATCATTTCTCTTATTTCTTTTTTATAATTTCCTATAAAAATACTATTAATATGTCTTATCCCATATCCGCATTTTACATAACTCTT